>CAMZMU010000044.1:24063944-24205730 GCA_947311845.1 Poa pratensis
ATCTTGGAAGCCGCAACCCGCTCGTCCTTCAACCCGCTTAGGAACCTGGAATCCAAGGAGGCCTCGATGGTTGGAGCAGCCACAGAGAGCTCAGCAGCCTGCTGCACTGTCCACTTCCCGGTTCCCTTCATCCCAGTCTTGTCCAGGACCTTGTCGACCAAGTAGCCGTCACCCTGCTCATCCTTGATGCCAAATATATCGGCAGTGATCTCGACCAAGAAACTGAGGAGCTCACCCTTGTTCCACTCAGCGAAAACTTGCTGCAGCTCACTGTTGGTGAGCTTACCAACAGACTTGAGAACATCATATGCCTCAGCTATCAGTTGCATGTCACCGTACTCGATTCCATTGTGAACCATCTTGACGAAGTTTCCTGACCCACCCTTTCCAATATATGTGACGCAAGGACCACTTTCGGGAACTTGAGCAGACACCTTGAGAAGAATATCTTCAATGTACTGGTATGCCTCCAATGAGCCTCCAGGCATCATGGAGGGGCCATGGCGGGCACCTTCCTCTCCTCCAGAGACACCCATCCCGAGGTAGAGGAGTCCACGCTCCTCCATCGCCTTCTCCCTCCTTTCTGTGTTCTCGTACCACTCGTTTCCTCCATCAATGATACAATCACCCTGCTCCAAGTGTGCTGCGAGTGTTGCGATGGTCTGGTCAACTGGTGCACCAGCCTTGACAAGCATGATGACGACGCGTGGCTTCTGAATGGAGTTGACAAAGGACGCAGCGTCATGGAAACCGTACAGAGGCAGGTTTCCTTCAATCTTGGCACGCTGAACAGTCTCATCAACCTTGGAGGTTGTCCTGTTGTAGACAGAGATAGGGAACCCTTTATCTGCGATGTTAAGGGCAAGGTTCTGCCCCATGACGGCGAGACCAGCGAGACCAACTCTGGTGAGAGCCATCTCGTACCTGAAAAGAGATCCACCAAACACATCATGCATGGAACAGTGTCAATTATTTATGCATATCTAACTCGAAATGTTAAAATCCTATAGAACCCACCAATCAGGCGTAAGAACTAGAGGCAAAATAAGCTAATTCTGAGCAGTCGTGCTACTCAACATAAGTTTCAGAACTGATCAGTGAAAAACTGAATATGAAGTACAAATACCAACTATAAAAGAGGAGCACACCGAACACCACCTAATGTGATTTGAAGACCCTGAACTAAATCCATAATTAAGTGGAGCCACTTTATGGACTGCAGCAATTCAATTCAACTCCATTAGGAACTCATGCTCGAGGAGAACAGCATCGTGTATTTTAGCAAGTAATATAAATTATTTAGGACGGAAAACTGACTGAATCTTGGAAACAAACCTATGAAGTGTATCAATCAATCAAGCATGATGTCAACACTTGCACAGAAAAAAAATCATCCGAGACAACATTACTAATAGTACTAAATACACAATCACCAACGAGCATCAGACAACCAACCCGGCCTCCGTTCCACTGGTTTGCACAACGCAAAGACGCTGCTGCTCCGCCTCCTCGGCAAGAACTAGTAACTGATATGTAATCCATGGCGGCGACACCTATAAGCCATAGAGACGCAAGTTCAGCCAGCACGCGTGCTGTTCAGAATTCAGCATCGATGGACGTTTTTTCAGTCTGGCCTATTTTCAGGAGAAGTTATCTGATAGTACTACTGTATTAGTTTAGCACGGCGGCTGGACTGCTCCTGCCCCATGGATCTGAACAACAGCTAGTTCCTAACTATCACCTGCAGATACGAAAAGAAAAACGGCCGAGCCGACGCTACTATCGAACCCAGAGAACAGAGACCATCGCGGCCCAGGCACGCACACCCCAGGAAAGCATGCCGGCTATCAACGCGAATCGGGCGGAAGATCATCTAACAAGCTACGTGACGGATCAAACGAGAGCACGAATTCAGGAGGGGAGGGGAGGGGAGGAAGAGATCGGGAGAGTCGCCTCACTTGCCTTGGATGGGATCTGCGTCGTCGGGGGGGAGAGGAGAGAGGGGAAGCCTCTGTTGTGTTCTCTGGTGGGTTCACGGTGTGCGATGCGAGACGACCACCTACCCTTCTCCTTCCCCTCACCGCCGGTCGCTTAAATAGCCCCGGAATATCCTTGGCCGACGGGTGGGGCCAGGCCGCGGCGGCTCTGCGCGCACGCCGCCGTGGGTGGGTGGGGTGGGTTGGTATTTTCTGACGCGTGGGCCCGACCTTCGCTCCAGCTGGCCCATGCATCGCGCCATGGCCAAGTGGCTCCTGAGGGGTGGGAGGCGGTCCTGCTTGCCATCTTCGTTCCCGTGGCGCCATCACGACGTCACCCGTAGAAGAGCAAGCAACGGGACAGGAACCTTTTTGTAAGGATCGTCGATCCGATTCCTAGGAATAGGAAGTGGACGCAACGGAGCTGCCAAACGGAGAGCCCGGCCGACATGTAACCCGGATTTTTTTCGAAAATTGAAAAATCATTATATCTTACAAGCATGTGAAGATGATTCTTAGTAGGAACGTGTAAATTTTTGTTGATACACAAAAATGTGGTTTTCAGTAGGCGTTAAAAAAATTTAGTTTTTGTCTTCACATTTGTCATATGTGTAGGTCGCATACGAAAACATAAATTTATATAAAAGAAATATGCGTATGTGCTAGACATGTACATGTACTTGGATTTTTTTCTCCGTAACTTCTTAAAATGAAAAACTGAAAATTTTGAACAAAAAAAGACATTTAAAATTCAAGCTACATGGAGCATAAGCTCAGTCTGAGGTTTTTGGTGGACACATGAGAATGTGACATGGATGGATGCATGTGTGAGAAGCGTAAGCACTGCCATGAGTGGCGGAGCTTTGGACGAAAATTAGTTTACGTTAATGTGTACAAATTCCATGGATATTAAACGAATCATTAGGAAATTTCAAGTTGGTTGTGGAATTCGGAGTGGATTAAAATATATCCCGTTCAACCATTCTTAGAGATCGTTTCGTAAAGCGCTAAAGATGGCGTCACACGGAAAAGGTCACAACATGAAAGTTATTCCTCACACCCATGCCTTTTAAACTCATATTTAAATGGCTAAATTGGATATGCATCATGGGTGTCCAAATCATTACCTCTTTAAAATTGTCATTACTGAAATCTCAAATTAATGACAGGATTGGCTCTAACTCTTTTCACACTTGATGATTTTTTAAAAAGCTTGAATAGTGGGAGAGTTTCCCACTGCAACACACTTGATGAATTTGAGTGGGTCTCGACGTACGGATCCATGAGGAGATAAGAAAGGATTAGGAAGGCTCTAGAAACACCCAAGGATATCTTTAGATCAAAGGGTTATGGATCATATATGACCAAGATTTAATATTTGAGATCCATATAAGGAGGGGATATCCTAGTGTTTTTAGAGGCCACTCCTTGGCACGAATTTTCTTCCCCCATAGGATCCATCTACAGAGGATGAGATGATACAAACATCAAAGAAGGCAAAGTGAGAAGGAGGAGGAGAAGGGAGGCGCCCAAGGGCGTCCTATCGCTGCCGCCGTGGCCTCTCTCTCTCCTTCCGCCTGGGTTGCGACCTCTTCATCCCCATCATCAAATCTCCAAACTATTCAAAAACATGATATGTGGTGCTATAAATTATTTCCCCATTATTTTATTGCATAATCTATGTATTCGTCTCAGTAGTAACTTGATCATGACATTGGTGAAATTGTTGATTGTCAGTTGCGAACATGTATGTTATTTTCAAACGCAATTCGTTTGTGATAATTTATGAGTGCATGTGTACGTTATGATATCACATAAGGGCTGTACTATGGCATTTTGAATGGTTGAGCGGTGGAGATGACAAAAACTATACCCCAGTTCTTAGATGCATAACATCAGGGAAACATGGAACCTTAAAATTTAAGTCATTAGTTTTAAACTTGTGTAGTAATGTTCTTTTACTTGCACATGGTGACATGGATATGTGAAAGTGCATGTGTTTCCTCCATGTGTGGTTTTGGTAATTAATGATAATCCTTATGGACTAATATTTACATTGAGATATTCTTGTAGATCTTGTCCATAGGAAAAGATTGGAGTTCATGTGTTGGACTCTAGAAGATTACATGATGACCAAGGTTCTATCCAAGGGGTTATATGAAGAATGATCATGTGAAGAGTTGAGCTTATTGCAAGCATGGCTTGGAAAAGAAGTTTGAGTGAACTTTCATGTTATCTCCAAGCCATCTTATATATCAAGATAAGAAGATGAAGTGCAAGTGGACTCATGAAGACGGAGCTTTGCAAGGCTCTCCCATCATGGTGTATGGGGGAGTATTTGGAGAAGTCTTCATCAAGCATGTGCTAGCAAGCACAATCAAGAAAGGTGTTCCAACTTAAGGGAGTCAAGATCGTCATCATCTAGCTCAAGTGGAATGAGCAAGGCAAAGGTATGATCTTGATAGGGTTTCTATTTCACCGGTCTCGTGGTGTTAGTGGGAGACCGGGTTATAGGATAGACGGCGTACTATCATGAGGGGCTCTCAAGTGAGTAAATTGATCACATCTTTGTGGAGAGCTCAAACCTTTGCATATTTGGCATATCATCTTTCTTGGTTATTATTTGGCTTTTATCCATGTGAGAATTTAGAGCTTGTGTTAATCTCCATACCAAGCTCTAGTTCATCAAAAACGGATTTCATTTGAATATCTTGTGGTGTTTTTGATATTGGAGGTTTTACCGGTTCGTCTCTTGTAGAGAGGTCAAACTCTCCTCTTGTGTTATCCTCCTCACATGATGAACTATGATGTGTATATGCATGATCTTGTAGAGCTTGTGATTATCTTCGGAGCAAGCCCAAGATCATAGAAAACGGAGTCCGGATGAAAAACTTGTTGCGTTTTCGTGTTGGAAATATTATCGGTTTATCCTTGAGAAAAGTTCCACACCTTCCCATGTGTGGCAACTTAACTCTATTTATGGTTCTTAATATTTCCAACAAAGTTGGTTTCATCCTATTTGGAATTTTCTTGCAAAAATTAGAGGTCGAAAAAGTTTTGTTTCTCGGTGGCCAGCCTGGCCGCATCCCAGGCCAGGCGCCTCTGGGGTGGCCAGCCCCCAGGCCGGCTCCCAGGCCGGCCGGCTGGTTCGGGCGGGTGGCCGGCCTCCAGGCCGGCCAGGCCCGGCCCCAGGGCGGCTCCTCTGAAGCCTCTAGTGCAGCGCGTGAGGCCGGCCTCCATGCACTGCTCAACGAGCACTTTTTAAGGGGGCCTATTTAAGGGGTTTTCTTCCCAACGGTTCTCTAACTTCTTGAGCTCGTTTTCCCCTCTCTCTCCTCCATTGTTGACCTTTGGAAAAGCTTGCCTACCTCTCAATCCCTCCCATGATTCTTGCATATCTTTGAGGGAAAGTGAGAGGAGATCTAGATCTATATTTCCACCAATCCTTTCCTCCTCTGAGTGAGGGAAACCTAGTAGATCTTGATCTTGGAGTTCTTGTGTGGTTCTCTTTTTGTTCTTCCTCTCTTCTCCCCCACAAGCATTAGTTGCTTTTGGTGGGATTTGTGAGTGAAGGATTTGAGCACTTGTGCTCTTGCCATTGCTTTGTTGCATCGGTTTGTGCCTTCCACGAGGATTCGTGGAAGTTGAAAGTTTGTGATCTTGTTACTCTTGGGTCTTTGGACCCTAGACGCCATTGTGGTGGTTGAGACCTTTTGTGGTCACTTGTAGCCGCTCGGGAGCCCCCAATCCAATCGTGGGTTGTGCCCCGGGTTGTTGTTGAAAGGCTCCAGATTCCGCCTCGAAGGATTCCGATAGTTGAAGGTGAACCAATCCTTTGTGGCGCGGTTCATCGGAGAAGAAGGTGAATCCTTTGTGGCTGTTAAACCATTGTGTTGGTTCACACCTCTCCAACGAGACGTACTCCCCTAAAAAGGAGGAACTCGGGAATACATCCTCGTCTCCGCGTGCCTCGGTTATTTCTATACCCGAGCTTTTTTACTTATGCACTTTACATTGTGATAGCCTTCATGCTTGAAGTATTCTATATTGCTACCACCTTGTTGCTTGTCTTGCTTAGCATAAGTTGTTGGTGCACATAGGTGAGCCTAGTTTATTTAGGTTGTTGACTTGTTAATTTAAACACCTAGTTTTATTCCGCAATTATCAAACCTAAACCGGAAAAGTTTTAATCGCCTATTCACCTCCCCCTCTAGCCGACATCCTTGTCCTTTCAATATGGCTTTGAGATCACTTACCAGAGGTGACATTTCTCATTGATGTGGTTGCACCTAGTTATGTCTTCACCCTAGAAAGTAACTTAGACTTACACTTCACCTCAAAGCAAAATGAGGTGGTTAGGCTTAACCTTAATATTTCTATTGATTGCGCATGGATATGTCCCTAGGGATATATATATATATAAAACACCAAGTACCACGTTTTAATGAATTGTCTTCCCATGTTATGAGGCGCTTACACGCCGAGATGCACTAACCATGTGCATCACTTTTGGACTTGGCCATTTTAGCCTCTGCCTTGAGCTTCACTTAAAGACAACCACATCTTACAAAAAAAATAATTTCCTCGGAGATTTGCTCAATTTGGTTACCATATGCTTTCTAATTATTTTTCTTAAGTATTGCATTTACAAGCAGAAAGTATAGTTATTATCTTCTATCATATTAAGTGCATATACGTTGTCTAAGTGGGTTATACAACTTCAGAGAATATATATTTTACCTTTCGTTCTCGTGGGTTTGACACCCAATACACATCAAAACATGCTGCAACCATCCTTGCAACTGAAGGCTATCATTGTCCTACAATTTAGAGTGGTAAGATCTAGCATCAAGAATGGGCTAACAACATGCATCCACAAATATATCAAAAATTAGTATGATAAAGATATTGCACATAATGAATTATCTCATAAACAATAATCCTCCATCAAAGATACAAATATATGACAATTTCATGTAGGACAACTTACACGATCTAAAATGGGCGGCGACGCTACCTATACGTTCCCTTCAATAGGCACGGCGACGGCCCGGATCTGGCGGAATTGGGGGCTGCGATGTGACGTGTAGCCATCACGGTGATGCTAGTGTTAGAGAAGATGACCTCAAGTCTAATTGTCGGTACGTGCTATGGGGATCTCGAACTACGGGTGTTCGGAATTCCTCAGGCAAAGGACTTGCGACGGCTGTCACCCTAATTTCTCTGCTTCCTACGATTGAACGGCGGCCTTCCTCAACCACATGACAGTGGTTGTTCTTTCTCCAAGTATGGTCCCGATGTAGAGGATCTTTGACTACTTCGTCCGTGCGCTTCTCAGCGGCGCCCACCCCAAGTGGTTTGTCCCGACGGCGTCAAAGCTAGCTCGGGCATGAAGCATGTTTTGTCAGTGCGGTCTCTAGGGACCCGATTGCATTTCGAGATTAGTTTCAGGGTGCTTTGTGTAAGAGTTTGGTCCTAGCTGTAGTTGCCTTTTCTCTGAAAAATGCAATCCCACTTATGAAATATAACGCATCTTCCATATCCTTAACCACCTGCCCCCTTGTTATAAGAAAAAAAAATTATTCGTTCGATTCTCTTGTAAAGTCGTCGGTGGCGACAGACCAACATATCACCTATTCTAAGTTATCTTTATACATTTTAAAGAAAAGACAACGTCACGTCCATTAATTTCAGCACCATGATGCTTGTCACCTGCCTCACCTTCGTCGATTCAATGCCATCTTGGGACTCTAGTTTCACTCCGTAGATGGCCATCAACACTAATCAATCATTGGTACCGGAGTGCTAGTAGTACCAGTTACTCTATAATATAAGATTTTCTATCTTTTTTATTTGTACTGATTTGTTTGCTAAATTAGTGAATCAAGTTACGGAAAAAATAACGCGCTAAATTAGTGAATCAAGTTACGGAAAAAATAACGCGCTATAGCGCCGCTAATAACACGCTATAGCAAAGATTAACTTATAGCACACTATAGCGTTTTGAGAATTGTCTCGCTAAATCAATCAGTGTACAATGTCTTACTAATAACACGCTATATCATAATATAACATGCTTATATTTTAATGCCAACACTATTTTATATAGCGCACTATTTTTTCATTGTAATCAACACGCTAAAATATGTCTACATAATCCGGACACAATCTACAAGTCTCTGTCTGAAGATTTCCTGTTTCATCTACCACAGTATACTGTTGTCATCTGCTGTTCTTCTTGGGTAAATTAACTGCTTCTACTAGATCTGAAGATTTCCCATAGGCGGTGAGCAAGAAAACCGAAACGGTCGTCTTCTTCCCGAGTGTGAAAGTGAATCCCGCTCGTTCCCCCACACTGTTCCCGGTCAAAAATCCCGAGCCTTTTACTCGAAGATTGGCGGAAAGGGTTGTTGGTAGTTCGGCAGGTCTCTTTCCCCGGCGGCTTTGCTCGTTCAAAGATTGGCTTTCTCTTTGGGTCTCTGGTTGACCTGCGAGGTGGGTCTTGGCGACGATAGCAGATGGTTGTTGGCGAGGGGAACGTTGGCTTTGACCGTCGTCGGGGCCAATCGAGGCAGCGGCGTCGCCGAGAAATTTCCCAGCTTCCGGTGGTGAAAACACCTGAGTTTCGGAGTCCACGGAGCTGAGTGAGGAGTAAATTGGGAGATGGGAGCGGTAGCCTCGCGCTCGCTGCTGATATAGGAGGAGGCTCGCGCGGAAGGTGTTCGGCGGATTGCCTGCGCGGGAGGAGATGGCGGGGGCGGTGGAGGACGGGAGCAACTGGGAGGAGATGCTGAGGCGGATGCTGCCGCCGGGGGCCACGATCCCGGAGGGCAACCTCGACTACTCCATCGCGCTCGAGTACGACGGCCCGCCCGTGTCCTACGAGGTCCCCAGGATCGACCCGGTGGACATGGCGGATGTGCCCACGGCTGAGCCGGTGTCCGGCTCCTACAGGCTTGGGAGCAGCGTGGTGCCTGTGGCGCCGGTCTTCAGGCCGGCGCCCCGGGCTCGTGCCCAGCCGGAAGAGCCGGCGCCGCCGCCTGCGCGGGTTAGGGAAGGCTCGGAGTCGGCCAATTCGGCGCCTCAGAATGAGGGGGACTCTGACCACGACGAAGATGATTCCCGTCCGGTGTCGCGTGAGTTTGCTCGAAGCTGGCAGGGGCAGATGGATGGCAGCAGGCCTGCTGCGCAGGACGGAAGGAGATCTCATGTGGTGACTTTCGGGTTGGCACATGACAGCAAGTATGATGACAGCACCGAGCTTGACGATAGCAGGTCAGAGCAGTTCGTGGCGGTCACCAGGAAGGAGAAGAGGGGGAAGACGTGCGACCGCTGCGGCAAGAGGAAGTGGGAGAGCAAGGAGTCGTGCATCGTCTGCGACAAGAGGTACTGCGGCTACTGCCTGCTCAGGGCTATGGGATCCATGCCAGAAGGCCGCAAGTGCATCACTTGCATTGGCCGTCCGATCGAGGAGAGCAAGCGGTCGAAGCTAGGGAAGAGCTCGAGGATATTATCACGGTTGCTCAGTGCGCTGGAGGTAAGGCAAATCTTGAAAGCCGAGAAGGAGTGCCAGGCGAACCAGCTCCGGCCCGAGCAAGTCATCGTCAATGGCTGCCCTCTTTGCCAAGAAGAGATGTCAGACTTGCTTAGTTGCCCACGGCCTCCTCAAAATCTGAAGCCTGGAAGATATTGGTATGACAAGGAGTCAGGCTTATGGGGAAAGGTAAGCCTATTGATAGTAGAGGAACATACCCTTCTTTGCAACCTGAACTTGCTGCTAATAACCTTCCATTTATGTTGTTAGGCGGGGGAAAAGCCAAACCGGATTGTCAGCACTAACCTGAACTTCAATGGAAAGATTCAGGCTGATGCAAGTAATGGCAACACTCAGGTTTATATGAATGGAAGGGAAATTACCAAGATTGAACTGAAAATTCTGAAGGTATCGATGCCCTACATAGAATTGAGAATCCTTATCATTTTGTGTACATATTTAAGTATGTTGTGTCACTATTCTGATTGAGTTTTTCACAAAATATCTGCATCATTCTTGCAGATAGCACAAGTCAATGTCCCCGTGATACTCACTTTTGGGTCTATCATGATGGTGGATATGAGGAAGAAGGCCAAAATAACATCAAAGGAAAGATATGGCAGTCGGTATGTATCTTGTTGAATGAAGTTTCAATTAATTATTCTTCGTTTTCTAAAAGTTAATGAACGCCTTCAATTTTTTAACAAATTTTTTCTGTATCCGCTGTTATGCAGCCTTTCACACGTTTTGTGTGTGCCTTGGTTTCGCTACCGGTGCCTCCTGCAAACACTGATGAGCCCAGAGATGATACTCCTTATTCAGCAAGAGCAGTGCCTGATTACTTAGACCATAAAAGAATACAAAAACTTCTTATTCTTGGATCACCTGGAGCTGGAACAAGCACCATATTTAAGCAGGTTGGACCAAATTTCATAAATGGCCACGCTTTTGTAGGAAATTAACTGCAGTAGGTTCTGCTATATCCTTATTTGGTGTGGCTTCAACTTATCTATAGGTCTCCAGTAAAATATGACTTGAAGTTTGATTACTAAAGTTTGTTTCTACATGTAGTGCGTTGTTTTGGTGATGTATAAACCTTTTTCGCTGTTTTGGAGTTTGGTTAGTTGTTGACTTGTGTAAATATTCTAGAGGACAATTGCATGCATGCCATGGTAAAATCTTCTGCAAGCTAGGGGGTGTTTATATATTAGTCTAGTCATCATAATCTCATAGGTGTCTTTGCTTAAAGCAATAAAATGTCTCATTCTTTATGGAACATCATGCAATTTGTTCATCATCAGTTTAAGCAATCTCCAGCTGAGTCGTGACAGTCCAATTCATTTACTTTGAGCATTTTTCCTTATCTTCTATGCACTTCATGATGTTTGGTTTCATGACACAGGCTAAGTTACTATACGGAACTAAATTTACCCCAGAAGAACTTGACAATATCAAACTCATGATCCAAAGCAACATGTTCAAGTACCTAGGGATTCTGCTAGAGGGCCGTGAGCGCTTCGAGGAAGAGGCTTTGGCTATAGCAAATAACCCAAACTTAGAGGATGATGATACTCAACAAGGTAGGACAACTACATTTGTTCCTAACATTTTTCAAGATCATATGCAGTATGCTGAAGTTGGATTTCCTTTATGTAGATGCAAACAAATCTGGTGGTTCAGATTCTTGCATATACTCAATAAATGCCAAGCTGAAGAAGTTCTCAGATTGGCTGTTGGACATCATAGCAATGGGAGACCTAGATGCATTCTTCCCTGCAGCTACACGTGAATATGCACCAGTTGTTGATGAGATGTGGAAGGATCCTGCCATACAAGCAACATATAAAAGAAAGGACGAATTGCATTTTCTCCCTGATGTTGCTGAATATTTCTTGAGCAGGGTATAAATCAAAGCTTTTTCATGCGGATTTTCCCATTAATTTGACCTGTTCACAGCTTGCATTTCATGGATCATGCTACACCAGCATTTGTATTATGGCAACTAAGCATCACATGCCCAGTTTAGTCTATCAGTAATAAAACTTACACTCTGGAAGTTATTAACCCCGCAAGGGCCTTTTGTGTTTCTGGACTTTACCCACTATCATCCTTCTGTTGTCGATAATGGTCTCGGACATAGCACAATGAGCTGTCACTTATTTTTGTGTGTACACTGTAATTGTTATTTGAGTACCTAAACTGATTTCTCTTTTTTATTCCATCCCTGCAGGCAATTGAAGTATCGAGTAATGAGTATGAACCTTCAGAGAAAGATGTAATATATGCTGAAGGGGTATCGCAAGGGAATGGATTGGCCTTTATTGACTTCACTCTGGACGAACGCAGCCCCATGTCAGAACTCTATGGTGACAGTCATGACCCGACCTCTCAGGCATTAAACAAGTAAACTTTTCTTCCTGGCTCATGTCTAAACTGCATCAAAATCCTTGTATAATTCTTTATACGAATGTGTTTCTTTTCCCACTTGGGTCAATTACTGTAAAAAAACATAGCCACTGTAACTTGTCCCTTCTGTATCAGCACATTATGTATGTTACCTGCTATTTGTGTTTGTGTGGGTTGCTGACTTCTTTCTCGTTTGAAACAACTCCCAGTAAGCTTATGTATCTCATCTACTTTTATCACCCTCAGATATCAGCTGATCAGAGTGAATGCCAAGGGCATGAATGAGGGCTGCAAATGGGTAGAAATGTTTGAGGATGTTCGTGTGGTGATATTCTCCGTAGCACTCAGCGACTATGACCAGCTGGGACTCTCTGCTAGTGGCGGAAGTAGGCGCCTCCAGAATAAGATGATCCAAAGCAGGGACTTGTTCGAGGCCACAATCAGGTAAAGTGATCTTACCAGTTGCGTTTGACGAATGGTCCTGTGATTTCAGTAGTTCCAACTTCCAACACTGCGCATTTTAAGTGGTAGCTTTTGTGAGTTACTGTCTTGTTCCAACTGGTGGCAACACTTTGGTAAACTGCACATTATCTATCTGTATTGCCTAGTATAAATAGAGAATGAGAGCACTGTTACAGCTTGCCTGGAGTTAGTTAATCTCAATTCCTGATATCAAAATCAACTGAATTTATACATACTTTGGCCAGGCACCCATGTTTCCGCGACACGCCGTTTGTCCTGGTGCTCAACAAGTTTGACCTCTTTGAGGAGAAGATCGGGCGCTCCCCGCTCTCGGCCTGCGAGTGGTTCAGCGACTTTGGCCCGCTCCGGACCCACAACAACAACCAGTCGATGGCCCACCAGGCGTTCTACTACGTTGCGATGAAGTTCAAGGACCTGTACGCGGCGCACACGAATGGCCGGAAGCTGTTCGTGTGGCAGGCGCGTGCCCGCGACAGGCCCACCATCGACGAGGCCTTCCGGTACATCCGGGAGGTGCTCAAGTGGGAGGACGAGAAGGACGAGGGGTTCTACCCGGAGGAGTCCTTCTACAGCACCACGGAGCTCAGCTCCTCCCGCCTCGTCGGGACAGAGTGGCAGCAGCAGCAGCCTGCTGCCGGCCAGAGACCTGAGAGCACATAGATTGCTGTTTCTCTTGCCTAATTGTACAGTGTTGTTGTACTGTATTAGCTAAGCCAACGTTTATACAGCTTGTTCGGAATGGATGTTATCATTGTTGTGTAGTAGCAGTAGTAAATCTCTTGATAAATGTAGTTAAAAAGAGAGAAAAATTGTTGTTTGTTTGTAAAATCATTTGATATTGAGCATCAAATCCCTCATTTTTTCTTAAGAAATCAGAATGCTTTGGGAAGTTTATTATATTGATGCCAATAGTTGCCCATGTTTGCCTTAACCAAAGTTTGGTCCACTTCTTTAGTTTCTGGTTTGATCAGATTAGTTCTCCCTCTGACAGGTGGGACTCAGCCCGAGTTACCAAGAGCCAGGACTGAAAATCCATTCTAACCTTATCACCATCGTATCCCTTCCTTTTCCCGCGTCCATGGCGATGGCTTCCACTCATCACACTCTACTGGCAGCACCGACCACCGCCGTCTCCATCACCTGCTCCTCCCGTGAAGACGACGACGAAGACGCCGCTGCCGCCTCCTGGTCCCTTTCCTCCGGACCACCCTCGCGGGGGCGCCGCCCTCCGCCGTACGGCGTCTCCTCCACGACGAGGCGCGGCGCCTCCGCACCGAGCGCCGGGGCCAGGGAGCCGGCGCCGAGACGCCCCGATGGGTGCGCCGCACAGAGGGACAGATGGCCCGTACATCGAGGACGACCGCGCCGGCCACGTGCACGGCCGCCACGTCGTCGCCGCCGTCCGCGCCGCCCGCGCCACGGCGTCCCGTCCGCCAGGGTCCATGCGCGAGGCCATGGCCTCCTTCGTCTCCAAGCTCACCTTCCGTGAGATGTGCGTCGTCCTCCGCGAGCAGCGCGGGTGGCGCCAGGCCCAAGAGTTCTTCACCTGGATGAAGCGTCAGGTACAGATAAAATTCCTAAAACATTTGAAGTCGAATTGTTGCCAATTTTCCTCGAATTGATCCAATCCTGCAAACATTTGAGCTGAATTCTCGCCAATTTCCTCCGAAATGATCAAATCCTAACGTGAATGTCATGATCCATCCACCAATCCAGCTGTGCTACGAACCCAGCGTTGTGGCCTACACCATCCTCCTCAGGCTGTACGGCCAGGTAGGGAAGATCGAGCTCGCCGAGCAGACGTTCCTAGAGATGCTGGAGGCCGGCGTCGAACCGGACGCGGTGGCGTGCGGCACCCTGCTGTGCGCGTACGCGCGCTGGGGCCGGCACGGCGACATGATGACCTTCTATGCCGCAACGCGCAGGCGCGGTGTGTGCCGCCAGTCTCTGCCTTCAACTTCATGCTCCTCCCTGCAGAAGCACAGGCTCCATGGCAAGGTGATCCACCTGTGGAAACAGATGGTGGAAGAAGACAATGTGTGCCAAACCAATTCACATATACAGTTGTGATCGGCTCATTTGTCAAGGAGGGTCTCTTGGAGGAGGCCATGGATGTTTTGGGGAAGATGAAACGGTCCCGTTTCGTGCCGGAGGAGGCAACTATAGCAGTCTGATCAGCTTGAGTGCCAGGCATGGCAGAGGGGAGCAGGCAGTGAGGCTCTATGAGGAGATGGGGATCATGGCATTGTCCCCAGCAACTACACCTGTGCATCCCTCCTGGCACTCTATGACAAGAATGAGGACTACTCGAAGGCGCTCTTGCTCTTCTCGGAGATGGAGCGGAGCAGGGTTGTACTTGATGAGGTCATCTACGGGATCCTCATCAGGATTTACGGTAAGATCGGGCTTTATGATGATGCGCGCGCACCTTCGAGGAAATCGACAGGGCGGGTCTTCTCAGTGATGAGCAGACTTTTGTGGCTATGGCTCAGGTCACATGAATGCCAGAAACTATGATACAGCATTGCTAGTTTTGGATTCTATGAGGCCGATGAGTGTGAAGCCATCGCCGTTTTCTTACAGTGCTCTTCTCCGGTGCCATGTCGCAAGGAAGACTAGCTGCTGCCGAAGATGCCTTCAGAGTTCTGTCAGAAATATGGCGTCCCTGATGTGTTCTGCTTCAATGATCTCCTCAGATTATATGTCAAGCTGGGCCAGCTAGAGAAGGCCAGTGCACTCATTCTGAAGATGAGAAAAGAATATGTCCAGCTTGATGAGGGCCTCTGTATGACTGTGATGGAAGTTTGCTGCAAACGCGGGATGACGACAGGTGCAGATAAGATGCTGAAGGAGATGCATAACAATGGAGTGACCATGAAGAATTCAACAATGGTTTCTATTGTAGATATGTATGCTAGAAATAGGATTAGTTTGATCCAGGAAGAAGATAGTTCGTCAAAGGCGTTAGACTGTCGAACCGACAGTTTAGCGCTCCGTACCACGGCGAAATCCTTGTTAGGCACACCTGGGGGTTTGTCCATCGCGTGCCAATTGATCAGAAAATTCGCTAGGGAAGGTGAGCAAGCTATGTACCACACAGAAGAACTCGGTGTTCATTCTTAAGCATGCTTATCATACTGATGTCTATAAATGTTTTCTGTTACAGGAAGTACCGACGAGGCGAAATTCCTTCATGAACAACTAATCGCATTGGGAATCAAGCCTGAAGATTCTGCAACGGCTACTTTGATTGTCCGATATGGTCAGGAACAGAAGTTACATCAAGCAAAATTACTTTTTGAGTCAGCATCGGCGTCGTTTCCGGTAGGAGGACCTGTCAACAATGCCATGGTTGATGCACTATGTAAGTGCGGCAAGGCTGAGGAGGCGTATCATCTATTTTTGGGAATGGCTGATCGAGGCCATATCAGAGATGCTGTGACAATTAGCATACTTGTCACGCACTTGACTAAGCATGGTAAGCATTTTTTTTCTGCTACCAATCCTTGTGCAGTAACTTAGACGGAAGGCTCGAGCAGAGCCGAGCTTTAAATTAATAAAGCCATCCGGCCAAATGATCCACACATACATCAAATCTCCGCCCAAGGCGGTTACATAGATGAGCACACGATAGCGCGAAGGCTACAGTCAGGGGGAAATAACACCCCATAAAGACGAGCTAAGGCAAGTAGCAAAGGTAAACTAAGGTAGAGGCAGCTGGTCCGGTCTATCACGGACAGAGTTGTGGAGCGAGCGAATCCTGCCAATTGCTTGCTGCAGGGTGCTACGGTCCTGCCTCCTAGCCACTGGCTTCCACACCTGCACATACAACACCATTTTGTATAACCCATCAGCCCGTTGAGAAGGAAACACCCCCTCAATCGAGAATTTATTCCTCATGTTACACAAAGACCACAAAAGAGCCTCATATCAAATCCACAAAGCTCGCTTATGTTGACCCGACTCAGCGGTAAACAATCTATAAACATCCGCGAAACACGAGGGATTCAGTTCCCTAACTGTTGGTGAGGCATTTTTTAGCTGTGTATACTCACATACTGAAATCACTCCCAGGGAAATTTCAGGAGGCAGAAAACATTATACATGGCTGCTTCGTTGGTGAAGTTGAGCTTGATACCGTCGTGTACAATACTTTCATCAAGTCGATGCTCCAGTCAGGTCTGGATAACATCTTTTCCTCTCCATTATATGGACAATCAAACTTTTCAGGTCCAAGAGTTCCATGGCTAACTGCATCAGCTTTAGTTCCCAAGCAGGCAAACTATACTCAGCTGTCAGCATATATGATCGCATGATATCCTCTGGCGTTCCTCGGTCCTTGCAGACATTCAGTATAATGATAAGGTAGATAATCTTAATGAATCGTAGGAAAACTGGTGCTGGAAGTATGCAGCTATTTTTTCCCCTTCTTTATGTTTGTGTTGAGACCACTTTGTCATGAGCTTCAGTTTCTGTTTCAGTGTTTACGGCCTAGGAGGAAATCTGGACAAGGCTACCGAAATGTTCACTGCTGCACAAGAGCTAGGGTTTCCGACCGATGAGAAGATATACACAAACATGCTTAACTTCTATGGGAAGGCTGGTCAGTTCCTTCTACCTCGTGTAGAAGAATCAAATAAATAATCTCTTCTCCACGTTCAGCGATTTTCCCCCCATATACTGGCCTCTGAAGTTCAATTTCTGTAGGGAGGCACCAGGAGGCGTCTTTACTATTCAATAGAATGAAGGAACATGGTATCATGCCTGGAAAGGTATGCTTTCGTCCGCGTTTGACTTCTGAAATCACCGTTATAAGCCTTGAGATTGACCAATGCGACTGATTTGGACCTGATTTTGCAATGTGCAGATCAGTTTCAACTCCATGATCAACGCCTATGCCACTTCTGGGCTGCATGACGAGGCGGAAACTACATTCCAGGAGATGCTATCATGCGGTCATGTACCCGACTCGCTGACGTACCTCGCACTGATCAGGGCATACACAGAAGGAAGATGCTATTCCAAAGCAGAGGAAGCTATCCAGATGATGCTGAGGAGCAACATAACCCCTTCTAGCCCTCATTTCAACCACCTTGTTTTCGCTTTTCTGAAGGAAGGTCAGATTGACGAAGCCAGGAGGATCTGCAGCCAGATGCAGGATATTGGTGTGGCTGCTGATTTGGCCTGTTGCCGGACCATGATGAGGGTGTACCTTGAGCACGGTTGCGTCGATGAAGGCATATCGCTCTTCGAGACCACATGCGGGTCGCTGAAACCTGACAGCTTCATCCTGAGTGCTGTGTTTCATCTTTATGAACATTCAGGCAGGGAATCTGAAGCTGGGGATGTGCTGGACGCCATCACTCTACATGGTGCCTCTTTCCTGAGGAATCTGAAGGTTGGATCAAAGTTGACACCAACTTAACAGTAGCTATAACAGATAATCACGAACCACATCATGTGGTTACAATGTTTTACATGAAGTCGCGAACATAAAGAAGCACGGCAAAAATCGTCGGTATCGTGTTACAACCAAGTGGATTAGATGGATTGAGGGGAAGAGATGGTGCGGCTAGGTTTAGAGGAGGGAAATGAGACGTGAGAAATTAGGGTATTTTCTCTTCTTCTTTATTCAGTAGCTGGGGGTCTCCTTATATAGACGGAGACACCCACAAAATAAGGAATACAAATTATATCTTTGGAATACTAATAGAGTACCGACTTGGCCCCTCTTGTAGTGTTGTCCCCACATTTCATTTAATATTTACTTGTTATATAATCGAAATTTATTCCAATCAATATAAGGAAAATGAATGTACAATAAATGGTACCAACATCATCCCTATTATCCAACTTCCAAATGTTGCTACCAGAAACAAAAAACAGTGTGTAGTTACAAGCTTATACAGTATAAGCTAGCGTGGATCAGTTTGTAAAAAGTACCTGTAATTACACAGAGAGAAACAATTACTTTGTAGTTACACAGAAACCAAAATTCCACAAACCACAGGTTTTAAATTTTCAACAAGTCTAAAGTTCCATTACCCAGTCAAGTGGAGGTATACAGTGCGCAAGCAGCAAAGATAAAGCTGGCCAAAAGATGAACAACATCGTGACCATTGCAGAACAGACAGAGGCATAAAATTGAGTTCAACCTTCGAACTAATCATGCTCAAATTAGAAATCTCTTGAGCACAAGATGTGGAATTTGCTGATTGACAAATGCCAAAGAGGGAGAGTCTCTTACAAATCTTAAGAGAAGGACGTGCTCCAAATAAGATCTAGAAGCTATGCATCAAGATCATCAGCATCACCGGCGTAAAGAGAACATGCTGGGAATAACCCACATGGGTTGCAACCTGTTGTCACGGCCCATGTAAATAAAGATGTCTGAATTGGATTCGGAGTCATCTCCCTGCAGTGGCTTGCCCAACTCAAGTGCAGTCCAACGTTTAGACTCATGGTTATAGAAGTATATGCAGTTGCTCCTCCTCCCCATATCTCTGGGTTCATGCAAGACAATGGCTGGCTTCTCTTGTCCGTGCTGATGAATATCGCCCAGTTATCTAGCTTGTCCATCTTCAGCCATACTGCAGGCTCAAACGATAGGTCAAGGCGGAAGACTTCGAAGGTTACCCCTGATACTACAAAAGGTCCCTGAAAACCGACCAAGAGAAGCATATCGCCACATGCCACCAGCCATGCGTTGGAAAAATGCCGTTTACTGATTATGCTCAACTCCATAACTGACAGTTCCTGTATTCTTATATGGGGTGTCAAGTGCACTTTGAAGGTCCTGCGATCACAATCCATGCCAAAGACCTTCCCATTGAAAACCACGATTTGTTTGATTGGTCCATCCTCAGGAGTACATCCCACCCAAGAGTGGCTACCAACACGCCAAAACAAATTTCGTAATCCAGTATCGACAATGAGATGTGAGTTAGGTGATGCTAGAGGAGCTGTGAGGGCACCATACAAGATCTTAGTGTCACTGAAGACCGGCAGTTGTGGAGATGAAACGACACTGGCACCTGTGAACACATCAAAAACGACACATGATATATTGCTGGACAAAATGAGATGACCATAGGAAGCACCACTGAAGCAAAACCTGTCTAAAGGAATTGGCGGGGCATTCTTTCCCCCAGGAATACAAAATTGGGGAATCTCACGGCACTGGTAGCTGTCTTGATTGGCTATATGAGTGACACGGCATGGGCGTGTGGGCACCAAGCTCTTTCTAAAGGGTCGAGGACGTCGAGAGCGAGAAGGCACATCAGGTTGGATAAGAAGAGGTGGGAAGTGTGCTGCCAAGGTATGTTTGAACGGATACAAGAAATTGCGGCACGCCAAGAGCGGCAGGTGGATTCAAAGGCAAGAAGATCATGGAAGGAGCCCAGCCGAGCAATGATAGAGTCCAGCAGGCCGTCCGGAAGGTCCGCCCAAGCCCGGATTCTGTTATGCATGGCGCAGAGACACAGAGATAGCAGCCCTTGCTCTTGGGAACAACCACAGCTCCTGTGCAACATACAACAAAAATAAAATACACAAATTAGAAGAATGAACTGGATAACAGAAAAGGAACCGAGTTGCTGATACGTCAAGAGCTACAAAAAGAGGTACTCCCTCCGTTCATAAAAAATGTCACAACTTTATCTGAATTTACACGTATCTAGACATACTTTAGTATGTAGATACATGCACATTTAGTCAAAGTTGAGACATCCTTTCATAGACGGAGGGAGTAGAAAGTTGGCCAGTGTATGCATGATTCCTGGAGATGCTAGTTGTGAGAACAGAGCCGTGTTAGATTAAAGCATACATGAATCCTAGCGGCGTGAAAAAACAGAAATACATCGGTAACATTGCATTTGTATCAGTAGCATTACTCCTCATATGGCTCGGATAAACAATAATAATCTGAAAACTGCCTCCTCCAGACAGCCTCCCTTGCAGCCTAAAACCTTAAAACAGCTGCCTTACTCCAACATTATACTATCACATTAGAATTATCAGCAAAATCAAGTGGAACACACCGTGTGTCCTGTTTGTGATCCTGTCCCAAATCCTAACGAATTATTAGCTGAATTACATGTATCAACAGCAAAGAGTCGAGATTTTCGCCGGCAGCCACAACACGGCCTGATGATACGATACTCAACAACATCGGCACTGCCGCTTGGGGTTCTGCCGTGCATGGCCGCCCAATGTTTCTCTTCCAAATCATCTATCCACGGGACACGGACCAGACTAGGGTTTGGCTGAGCTAGGTGGGGAGGAGACGAGGGGTGTATACCTGGCCGACAGCGGAAGGAGAGGCGACGGCGACGATGCGGCGGCGCAGTCAATTTCCCTTCAAATAGTGTGCCTATGGGCGACGGCGAGGCCAACTGAGCAGCTTGATCTGAAGGCGGGCTGCGTATATATGGGCTGGGATGGGTTGGGCCGGACCGTGCCGTGTACATGTTGGACTTCTCTTGCTGAGCCAAACCTTCATCGTGCCCAGCTCTCTCCCTCTCTCGCTTACTGGTTTCGTCTTCTGACGAAAAAGATACTACCTCCGAATCTCCGATCCATAAAAATTGACGTGAAAAGAGAACTGTGTACGTACAAATCGCTGTACAACCTGTGACACATTTTTAGGATTGGAGGAAATAACTGATTCCGCTACAGATTACTGTTTTTTTTTTCCACTCAAGCTATTTTTTTTTACTGATTCTAGTTTCTCCTCACGAAAATTACTGAGTTTATAGGAATTGATTGGATTTTTTGTGGAAAAAATATATAATCATGCTCCCTCTGTTTCATAATATAACTTATTTTAGACATTCAAATACAGACCAAATACGGATCAAAATGGATGAACTAAGTCAACTAACTGTAAAATACGTCTAGATACAATCAGGAAAACGCTAAACACTTAAAAATACTTTTATTTAGAAACGTGGAAGTAATTAGCTAGAAGTATGGAGAAGGAGACTGCGGCTCATTCTTATCTCTTCCTTCTCTCTCTTCAGCTACAGTACCTGAGAGCTCCATCGCAGTGGCCGGGCCAAACCGAGGCCATTCTCGCCGGCGTTGCCGGTCGGGAATGGTTGAGGGGCGGCGCCGGTCTTCCTCCTGCTGTACATAGTAGAGCTAGGTTGCTAGTTTGCTCCTTTTTGGTGTTTTGGAATAGTTCGCCGGCTCCCATCGGCCGGATCTGGCGCGCCTCTGTACTGGTTTTCTTGGCTGTGCAGCTCCAGTGGCTCGGGCTGTTGCAGGCAGCAGAACTGGGGCGGAGCATCTCCTTCAATAAGGCCGTCTTCCCCTCTGTTTCGAGCTTCCCAGGCCTGGTGTATCAGCGCGGCACCGGGCAGCAGTGGTGGGTGGCCGTAGCAAGCTTCCGTGGAGGAAGAGCTGCTGCACACTTCCGACTTCAGGCTCTTCAAATAAGCGCTTGCTCTGGATAATCCAAATCGGTGAGTTCCAATCTCGTATTCTTCACTTGGCCGGCCGTGGAGGCGGGGGAGAGAGGAAGAGGAGGCGGGAGCTTGGTGGCCACCCTGCTGTGGGCGTGAAGCAAGCGGCTGCTCTTTCTCTTGCCGGCCATGGGGCGAGGGGAGGAAGAGGCGTTGCTCGTCTTCTTCGGCTTCGGCTAGGTGGTGGTTCGAGTTGTTGCTGCATCTCCGAGCGACACACGCGGTGGCCAAGTTTGCCGCCGTGATCCTTGGCCGGTATGGCGGCCCTTCAACAACCTCCATGACGGAGGCTGCCGAATCCTGCGCCGGAGCTCGGCAGCTCGAGATGGCCAAGTGGTTCGTCCCCGGTCACTTCGAGCCAGCCGGTGGCAGAGGTTCATCGCTGGAGGAGAGCTTCCAGGTGTTCCCCTCTCTGATCGCGGTGCTCTATGCACTTGCCGGCGATCGGTGGCGGCGGTGCTCTAGGACTTGATTGCTTTTTATTTATTAGTTCTAGGGTCTTTTCTGTAAAAGCACATGCCTTATCTTCGAATTCTAGGTCTTCCTGGACAATAGATGTAAAGGGCCTAAGTGCAAGTTTGTACCCGCCACGTGTTTCATTAATATGCAACAACGGGGTCTCCTAGGCCCACCCCTTGTACAAAATAATTAGCTAGAAGTACAATGCTAAAGACCCTAGCCAGAAAATAATTACTCCCTATATTCCATAATATAAAATTTATGCCTCTTATAAAGCAAAACCCATTAATTTGTATTGATTATTTTTCTATCTCAACATCCAAGCTATCTACATCATTCATTCTTTTAGCTAACCAACTGTGCATGTCATCTCACTAACACTCATTAAAGAAAATATTTTCTTGCATGCAAATTTAGCGTTTCGAGAATTATGATCAGTTGAATCTTTCATGGTTATTATATGCCTTTATTTGCACAATAAAATTCTTAAAAGAGATTTTCGCCGCAACGCGCGGGGTATTTTCTAGTGTTTTAGACATTTGATACAGAGCAAATATATAGAGTATAAAATGAGTTAACTATCCACTTCTCGATACGTACGAATCAGAAAAACTAAAAAGATTTATATTTAGAAACGGAGTGAGTATGTTCCGACAAGACCCCAAGTCCAAGTGTATGTGAAGCCACCAATGAAAGCATCTCTGAAGTCCTATCCTACCACACCCCGCATGCTTCGCAACAGAGCCAAACGGCAAGCCTATGGCGAAGCCAGAACAAAGGCGACTGCCGAACAAAGCAAGCCGGCGGGTCCGGGAGGTGGTCAAGGTCGGCGCAGGGGCTGCCGGCGGCGGTGCGGGCGGCGGAGGCGTCGTCGCCTGCCGTGGCGGTCGGCTGCGCGCCGATGGGCTCGGGCGGGCCCGATCTGGGCTCGCCGGGCCCTAGCGGGGGCGCGTGGAGGATGGCGTCGCCGTGCACCCTGGTGCTCGTGCGGGTGTGCGGAGGCAGGGAGCAGTGGAGGAGGCCGGAGGCAGGGAGCAGAGGAGGTGGCCGGGACGGCGGCCCGCTTTGGCCGTGCGTTGGTGGCAGGGGTGTCGGGCTGCCGGGGGTGCAGCGGGGGCAGGGGTGCTGTGTGTGGAGGATGGCTGCGGGGCGGAGATGGTGTTGCGTGCTTGGTGCGGGGTGCTCCTGCCCGGGCAGGGCAGGGGCGTGGCCGGAGCGGAGGATGCCGGGGCGGCGGCCCCGGGGCTGCGGGTGTGCGGCGGTCGTCGCGGCTGCTATGGGGCGGTGCGGCGGTCGGAGTTGGAGGCGTCGGTTCTCCTTCCGGCGTGGTGCTCAGAGGTGTCGTACATCTTCTTCTCGGTGCCTCCGCGTGGTGCGGAGCTCGGGCTGCAAGATTGAGGGTTCTTCGCCTCCAACTCTGGAGGTCCGGCTGCTGCGGAGCCGGGCGGGGGGATGCCGGGGCGGCGGCCCGGCAGCGGAGGAGCGTGGTGGAGGAGTGTGGATGCTGATGGGCTAGTCGGTCCCGTGGTGAGAGGGTGCATGCACGTCGAGCGAAAGCTCTGCTCCGGCTGTCGTCGGGCAGGCGGCAACGACGCCTTCGGGCGCCGTTTCTCTTCTTGAAGATGCCGTCGAGACGTGGTGCTCGCCTTTCACCCGGACCACTCCGGGGGAAACCCTAGATCTTCCGGGATCGGGCGATGATGGCGCTCTGTGTCATGCTCCCCTTGGGGGCATCGTTCTTGGAGTGGTGACCGGCTGGGGGGACTTGTGGTTGCGGGAGGTGGCGGCAAGGGAGTCGAGGCTGGTATGGCGGCAGCAACTGCGGCTGTCTTTTAGGCCGGGGCGGCGGCCCCGGATGTTGGTGCGACGTCCGTGGTCTGCGAGCAGCTCTCCTTGGGCAGCTTGGGCTGCGGGTGGCTGGTTCGTGCGGCGTCGTGGCTCGGTTGCGAGCGGTGCTATGTCGGGACGGCGGTCCCGGGAGGGGGTGCTGGCGGCGAGGCTGTCGGGGCTGCTTGGGCTGCGGCAGCAGCGGTTGTCTTTTAGGCCGGGGCGGCGGCCCCGGATGTTGGTTTCGGCGGTCGTGGTCTGCGAGCGGCTTACCTGGTGCAGCTTGGGCTGTGGGTGGCCGCGTCGTGCGGCGTCGTGGGTTCTCGTGGTTGTGGGGCTTCGCCCCGTGGGTTGTGTCGTGTTGTTGTATGGTTTTCGCCCGGTTTCTTCCATAATAAACTGGGCACCTTCTGCTTAATCTATACTACTATTAAAAGAGCAAACTTGTGTTGTTCTGATACTTTAAATCTGGACCATTCAATATTCGATCAAACGGCTCAGATCGCTCCAATGTTTGACAACTCAACATTGTCCGTTTTGGACCGTTTTGTCCTCCCACCAAATCACATAATACTGCTAATGCCATCGTACCTCTTCGTTTTCGTAAATATTACAGACATTGCCACCGCAAAAAATAAACAATTTGTTAATCTGAGGCGAGCTCCTCGACCCCGTCGCCGCGGACGCATCTTTTTTCATCCTCCTCACAAGGGTCTCATGGCCGGCGTCAGTCGCCCGGATCATCTGCTCCTTCTCAACGATGGCAGGCGAGGCAAGCTCGGCCGCCTGATTCTCGACGTGGGTCCGTTCCCCGACCTCCGCACCGGAAAGCTCGCCGTCCTGACTCACGGCCTTCCCCGAGCGCCGCCGGCTCCTCTGCTACTTCTCCCCGATGGCCGGCCTCAGATGCCCCCGCACTCTCCGTCTCTCCCTCACGAAAACAATTGTAGATCTCCATCTCGGGCTCCGGCCTCGCGCTTCTCCGACTCCCGACCTCCGCTTCCAACTCCGCCGCCCGGCTCCGGCTCCCGGCGTCCGCGCTTCTCCGGCTCCGGCTGGAAGAGGCCGACGCCAAAGATGGCGTTTTTGGTGGTTGTGCCGGCGAGTACTCATCGGCCGAGGTCAGAGACGGGTAAGAGACAGTCAAGAGAAGAGGTGTTGCCCTTGCGTTCTCCAGCTGCAACTCCAGATCGGCTTCCGCTGCCTCGGCCGCCACACTGCCTCGGCCAGGAGGCCTATCGTCTCCATATTCGCTGCTGCTCCACGGTTGGTTCTGCAGGACGGTCTCGCCTCCTTATCCTCCACCAACGACCGTGACTCTGTTCGCATTATTCACAGAAAAGGTCAGCTCTCTGTTGCCAGCATCTTGTTATGCATGTATTTTCTGTGTGGGGTTCAAAGGGATCTTGAAATCCGGTTGAAATCTTAATGGACATCGATCTGTCGATTGATGGTTCTGAATGCGTCTGCAGCTCAGCTACAGGTATCCATTTAACTGCATCTTCTTACTCTCACTGTTTGTCTTTCCTTCTCCTTCCATCTCCATATAGAAGCCTCATGATTTTCTTGTATAGGAGCAATGAACCATGGAGAATGTGGGGATTGATAAGGCATGAAGCAGCGAGCCATGTGGATGGCGAGGCAAGCTCGGCCGCCTGGTGCTCGACGTGGTCCGTCCCTCGCTCCCCAGGTATAGCAGTCTTCCTTACCTTCCTTCCCACCCCCTTCCTTACATCTCTTTCTAACTCGCCGCTCCCTTACTGTGAGGTTGCAGGTGTGTACATAAGCTGTTTGTGCAAATTCCTATGGGCAAAGAGATGCTGCCTGTTTGTGCATCTTCTATCTTGTTTCTAAGGGCATGGCTTTCATTATGGATTTTTACAAATGTCAGGCGACTTAAGTAAATAGAGATGGATTAGTTACAAAGATTAGGAACTTGGACTTCTTATCCTGGTCCTATTTGGCTATTTCCATGGAGAGCTGTTGCCTGTTCTATTTGCAGTGACCACCACATTTTGTTAATCAGTGTGCATTCCGGAGCTACAGAGTGGCGTCACCGACAGAGGGCCGAGCTACAGAGTTGCGGGTCACTGCCCAGCTCCAACCATCCAATGTTGCCGGACGCCTCCCCAAGAGAGAACCAGTCCGGCCGGCCGTCGCAGAGCAGAAGAAATTAAAGGTCGAATGTGTGGAGTACTCTTGCCTTGAATCACTTGTCATTTGATCTGTTGCTGCGCTTTGATATGGCACTTTTCAGCTTAAGACTTTTTCTATTTTACAAAGTTATTCAGTATAGAGCTTATTAGGCAGGGTGCCAGGTTCAGTAAATGATGTTTGCTCCCTTTTATACTTCTGTTCTGATTATCATGGTAAAACTGGTCAGTATTGCACAGCTCGAGCATCTACTAATAAACCAATTTAATAATGGTAATCTGAACTTCTAAACTAAAATTTAGACATACTACTTTGGATAGTTACATATGTGCTATTGGTTAACCACTACTCCTTATTCTTTTTCCATATGCAGAATTTTAAAACTTTGTCTTGAATATACCATATTTTTACGTTGAGAATTCTGGTACACAATTGCCAATCATACCGAGCATACATTTATCCATATTTGTTTTCCTAGAAGCATCTGCAAAATGTGCAGTTTAATATGTAAATTCTGGAACATAGTCAACAATCTCTGATGCAAGCGTGTGTGTGAACTAAATCCTAACTTCTTCTTATCTGATGCAAGTGATATTAACACAATCTGTCTATGTACAGTATTATATTTTTGCTCAGTTGCTCCCATAGCTATGTTGCAAGCAACAACATTGTAACCTATTCCATCACCATTTCTGCAGCGGGATTAAAATCTCTTGATGGCTTGAAATATGTACCGAATCAAGAAAATGCATCTGGTTTTAGTAACAGGTTCATGCTGTAACTTAGAAGGGCAATGTTGTCTTTATTTTGCTGTTCATGCAGATGCAGGTGGAAGATACATTTTCTGAAAATGGATTAATACCCATGAAGATGGTCAGCATCAAACTCCATGTTATCCATCAATGTGTCATTGCTATGCAGAAAGGTGTGCATACTAATATATAGGTTCGGTTTCGATTGCATTTACCTCTCTGTAGACATCATTGTTGGGCTATTTATCATGTTTTAAAGATAGCACTAATTTGTGTCATGAATGCCTATAATAATGGAACAGATGCATGCCAAGGGAAGATTTAAATTTTAAGCTGATTACAACCAGAGATTAAATGGAGGTCATATCCGTAGTTGTATATATATTACTATACACACGGTTTGTTATCGATTAGAAAAGTTTGATGAATTCCACTATATAGTATATGATTTGGTTTCA
Source organism: Poa pratensis (assembly GCA_947311845.1). Lineage (NCBI taxonomy): Eukaryota > Viridiplantae > Streptophyta > Magnoliopsida > Poales > Poaceae > Poa > Poa pratensis. The sequence continues at coordinate 24,091,458 of CAMZMU010000044.1, forward strand.
GTAAGACGTGCAGCAGTAAGACGTGCGTTGCACGTACAGGTTAACTAGTTAATATAAGGGGCAAAACTTTTGCCTCTCGTTTCAAAAAAAAAAAAATCAAACCTGAAGCTGAACCAGCTCCTCAACCTGAAGATGAATTAAAGGAGGTCAAGCAGAGAATACCTGCCATCCGACCGATACACGTCCAAGGACAGGGTCATGTGAGCTGGGCTTCCAGCGGTGGGGTTAACTTGGGACCCACTTGTAAGTGTAGTGTTAGGCCAATCACAACGATGTCAAATACTAGTTTTATATTTTATTTTTGGCTTCCAAATCTATTATATACTAAAAGCAAAATGAGTTAGTTTTCGAGACAGCACGTTAAGCCACATCATTAAAATTAATTTTGATAGTTAGATCTAAAATCTATGGTTAGGATTTAATGAGAGATTACTACTAACGTAACTATTTTATACGTTTGACACGATCCATGCATGTCAAAGATTCTTCCGTGCAACATGAGTCGTACCAAAACTAATCGATCACATATTTAACAGCAACGTATCCCGATAGGACTCGGCCGGGCGGCCGGCCGTTGCCGTGATCCGCATAGACGTTGTTCACCTCTATACATGTGCTTCCCGTTAGGAGACTTCTCACCTCACGTACACGCTGCAAGTTCTGATCTTGATGATTTTGGCTGGCTGGCCGGCCGGCCGGCAGCACTCTAATCAGGCTTACACAACCATGTACAAACTCCAATCATGCATCGGAGAATTTTATTAAAGATATTTACCGTGCGACAAATAACCACCAGGAAAACAGTAGAAAACAGTTATGCACGTCATATATTCTCAACAGCGATCCCAATAATTTGAAATTTTCTATTAACACTATTTGCTAAAGCATGTAAGAGAAGTGTATATGAAAAACATTAACATATACAGTTCTAAATGAAAGGCACAAAAAAATCTAACTGTAGAAATGCGTGGGTCACCGTGCTAATTTACGAAAGATCAATAGCCTTTTAGTCATTTAATAGTTGTCCCGCAGAATCCCTGTTTTATGGTGTGTGTGAAGAAAAGGAGATCAGAGAGTTTAAAACGATGATCGTACTCATCTTTTCCTACCGTATCAAGACAAGACTTTTTCCCTTCCCTTTTTCTTTGAAATTAAAATTAGATATGTAAACGAAACATTTTGCGCCCATTTAGAAAGAAGTAACCACATAGACTAGAGAGAATATGGTGATAAAAGTGTACTCATATGTATGTGTGCATGACTGAGAATAAGAAGTCAATCACAAGACAATTACAATTTTTATATATGTTGAGTATGATGTAAAAACTACCATAATTTATATATGTCATCCATTCACGACTTAATTCAAGGATTTTATAGATTGGCAAAGTTACAACTTCTGGCTTGCAGGAACATCGACTCACATATTCATAAACATAATCATGTTTAATTATATACAATACGGCGCAAAACCTGAGGTTGGATTAAAACAATAAAAGAGAAGCCACAAGAACCATTGGGTACATGGACCACTGCCTTATAAGTGTTGAACCATGGAAACCACCAAGAATTAGATAGAACCGCAAAAATGACGTCCTCCATGCCACAACTCTTTAATTAGTTACCATAATATATTTGTAATCAATAAAGTTTGACCTTAAACGTGCAATACTTAGTCTTTTGGCCCAACTTAGGTTGCATGTAGTATGGTCGACGATGGCCATGAGCAAATGCACTCAAGGTAACATAATATGTTTCTCAAGTCTTGAGAGGTTCAATCTGTTATGTTAGTTTTTATAATGTATTGAATAGTTATTTTGATATCCCTTGACGCCTCTCCTGAAAATAATGAAGGTACGAGTATTATTTATATGTTGATTCTATCCATATTTTTTATGATAGTACACCACTCGATAATTATAATCATACAGTATTCGAGTTCGTAACACTGCATAGAGAGGGAAACAGACTAAGTTTGTCATCATGATTTTGGTTAGCGTCTTGCTACTTATTGGGAAGTTCATCGACTATCAGTTGTCTGGTAATATGTCTCGATTAAGGTCCGAGTGACAAGTACGTGTATTTACGTTATCCTTATTTTTACTAATTGATGTTATCTTGGTATTACATTCATATAATATGCGAGTATGTCATGCAGGACACGCGACACAACGTAAGGATTAACGTACTCCAGTAACAACCAAGGTGAAGAATGTTTAGTATTTTAATTCTCATGCGTCTCAAGAGGTCAATCCAATACCACGGATTATTAGCGCTTTTCGAAATATAAGGTGGATTATCATGTGTTATACTTTTATGATATCCATAAAAATATTCGGTATAGTAACTAATTCAACAATATTTCATTTGTTGCCAACCCTATTCACCTGTTTGAATTGTAAGTACCACTATTTGTTCCATCCGGGTAAATATGTAAACCAATAAGGTAGCTAGGTATATACAACTATTTTTCCCCAATCAAAATTTCCAGATTGAATAAAAAATGTGGGTCCATGTGCCTTTAGAGTTATTTTCTCTAAGATTAGCTAAATAATATTAGGGTTCTTATTTTGATTTTAGCTCGATAGCATTGTCGTGACCGACTGCTATAGTCCGTGACAACCAAAAAAGAGAGATCAAGCGTAGGATATACACAAACGTGTATGTTCATTTATTGGGACTATCAATACTAATGTTTATCATCAATATCCACTAATAAGGTTTCATTTTTCAGCGACATAGTAGATATGCAGAATTTAAGTTAAAGAGTTTTGTGATCACACTAAATTATTAAGAAAACCTTAACAAGTTATATTTTATTTCACCCATCACATCATGAGTTCTATTTTATAAGATTTAAATGTATGTCGCAATCATGATTTTTATTTCTCTTATCATGAAACTCAAGTAACTACTCTAAGGTATTGGGTAGTATGAAAATGTTGCCTAGGAGTATTATTAATCGGTCTGGGTGAAACTTGTGGTGCAATAGGATTGTAAAGATTATTCACGTCACTGAAACAGTGTAACATTAAATTGTCTTATGGAACTTCACTAAATTACACCGACCTGTGTTCGTGTCATTGTTAAATGTCACGCAAAATATATTTAAGACATAGATTGATAGATAGATAGATAGATAGATAAATATACAGAGAGAGAAGAGTAGTAAAACACATGGTTGGAAGTGTGGGCGATAGTAGGAAGGCGGTAAAATATAGCAAAAAAAACATTACTTGGGTTTCAAAATAGAGAGCATTCGAGAATATATAGAACAACCTAACATGCTATTTGTGGCACATAGAATCCCGTGATTTACAATGACATGTTTCCAAAATCTACGAAATCACAAATTTATTTCGTGAACATAATCAACACACTAAAGACGATGCCCTCGCATTTGCGAGGGCCAACTTGCTAGTTTAGAAAAAGAGGTAACCGCCTCAAGAGCATGCTCCGATGCCAAATTCATCTCACACAATAAAATATCATATATTTTCCTATACCAACCTCATGAGTTTTTTCTGTGTGTGAAAGAATGCCAATTTTCTATGTCAATTTTTTGACAGTGGGACCCACAACACATAAATTTAGAATCATCCACGTTGTGGAGTCGTTGCCAAATAAATGGGGGTTAAAAGTTTCAAAAAAAGAGTACAAATACTACTTTATGTAAAATTTAGAACTACCAACACAGTGTCTGCCTGGGGTGTTTTCCAAGAGTGCGTGTCCTGCATTCTCATCTCGGGGATCAGATCACCGAACTGAATTGGAGGCTGTAGCCTGTGGACTCTTGCCTCTTTCTCCCAAGTTTCCTTTTCTTGTGTATCTCGGATCTGAAGCTGTATCATATAACAGCAATCCTACTCAACATGTGAGGTAGTTCAGTCCTATTATAGATCAGTCCCAAGGGCAAATTTTAAGATGAAAGCTCATAGAGCTGCACTGCAATACGTCGCCGTTGCGCATGACGATCACTAGCCATCTCAACAGAATATGCTGCTTGGGTACAGCGGGTATATAGCTCCAAGGCGGAGAGTAACGAGCATAGATAAACCCTTGCTTGTCCGTATTGTGCATGCAGCGTCAAGACTTGTGATACAGTACCCTGCTTTCCAAACATTCAAATACCCTGCTTCAAAGTTCAAACTCAATGGAATGTATGCAGCATCAAGACCTGTGATGCAATAGCACCACAAACTGGTCAGGCAATCAGAACGAATAAAGGTCACTGTTTTCCACAACAAAAGCGTCTGAACTTGTGCCACACAATCAGCATCTCAACGCGGCAGTACAGAAAGCACAACCTAGTCATTTTTGTGTAACAATCCACAATACAGCAGCAGAGCCTTTTCTTATCTAAAATCAGGAAACGATCCACTTGAGCCACCACATTTATTCGGGTTTTGAGAGTCTGCAAAAACTATAAAATCAGGGAAACAAAATAGAAATATCCACTTAGTGCAATATTTCTTTGTCGGGTTATCGCTCAGTTAGAAACCAAAAAGTTTCAACAAACCCAAAGTGTGATAAAAAGGAAAACAACACGAAAGACAAAATCACACCTGCCACAACATCAATAAAAATCCTACTTATAGAACCAACATTGTGCAGCTCACGAAAATAACAGTTCTCTAATACTCAGTTGAGGCAAACAAGCTTGTCTCAAATATGAACAACATTGCTCGAACCAGGTCGTGTATACCCAGTTTCCATACTTGAAATGGAAATACAGAGTCTCACAGGGTTAGAAGGTAAATGGGGGCGGGTTGGAGCATCAACAGGTGAAATAAACTCAGGACTTGAGCATAACCGATGGGGTGAAAATCTTCAAAACACCAACTTACCATAGAACGCGATTTACTACTTGAGCATCAGCAAATATAGCACATGATGAACAGCATTACCATGAATGCAGAACCAAGAGGCAAGAAAACAAGTTCAGAGTCATAATGCTGAAATTAATAATCTCTCAAACCCAACATAACTTCTTCCAACCCAAGTTACGAGATTCAACGATCGACAAGTACAAAAGCGTTTAAAGATCCTTACACATCATGACACTATAAACAGCTCTAGATAAGATTTAATCATGATCATCACCATCACCGACGCAGAGAGAGAATGCTGGGGACAAGCCACATAGGTTGCACCTTGCTGCCACAGCCCATGTAAATGAATACGCTTGAATTGGATTCGGAGCCATCTCCCTGCAGTGGCTTGCCCAACTCAAATGCAGTCCAACTTTTAGACTCATGGTTATAGCAGTATATGCAGTTGCTCCTACCTCCCCATATCTCTGGGTTCATGCAAGACAATGGCTGGCTTCTCTTGTCCGTGCTGATGAATATCGCCCAGTTGTCTAGCTTGTCCACCTTCAGCCATAAAGCAGGCTCAAGCGATAGGTCAAGGCGGAAGACTTCGAAGGTTACCCCTGATACGACAATAGGTCCCCGAAAGCCGACCAAAAGAAGCATATTGCCACATGCCACCAGCCATGCGTTGGAAAGAAACCGTCTACTGATCATGCTAGACTCCATAACTGGCAGTTCCTGTATGTTTATATCCGGTGTCAACTGCATTCTGAAGATCCTGCGATCAGAATCCATGCCAAAGACCCGCCTTTTGAAGACCACGATTTGCTTGATTGTTCCAGACCGAGTAGAACGTCTCACCCAAGAGTTGCTACCAACACGCCAAAACAGATTGTCTGGTGCCGCGTCGACAATGAGATGAGAGTTAGGTGATGTAAGAGGAGCGGTGAGGGCACCATAGCTGAGTTCAGTGGATTCGAGGACCGGTAGTGGTGGAGGTGAGAGACTAACACCTCTGAACACATCAACAACGATACATGATTTTCTGTTGTACAAAAGGAGATGACCATAGGAAGCCCCCAGGAAGGAAAACCATTCCAGAAACAGAGGAATCTCACAGCAAAGGTTGGAACCTTGGTTGACTTTGGCTATATCCGTGACAAGATACGGACGTTCCGGCACATGGACATCGGGTTGGAGAAGGAGAGGTGGGAATGTTGCCAAGGAGCCAGAGAAGGCTGCACCCCAAGAGCGGCAGGTGGCAGCAAAGGAAAGAAGATCCAGGGCGGAGCCCAGGCCCAACCGAGCAACGATCGAGTGCAGCAGGCCTTCTGGGAGGCCTGCCCAACCTTGGGGTTCAGACATGGCTTCTACACAAATATAACAGTCCATGCTCTTGCAAGTAATTGCACCTTCTCTGCAGCACAATACAAATAAATGACACGCATTAAGGAACGAATTGGATAATGTAACATAAAAGGAACTAACCAGCAAAAAGGGTACTTAAAATAAGACAAAAAGTGCTAAGAAAAAAATGTCCAGTGCATGTATGGCTCCTGATACTCCTGACATGCTAGTTCTAAGAACAGGGATGTGCTCTATATGACAACATACAAAATTCTAATGATGCAATGAACCAGCAAAATACTTATAAGATTGAATCTGCATGGACTATTTCACTGCTAATATGACAAAAAAAGTGCCTCCAGCCTCTGTGCAATCTAAATGTTAAGCGGCTGTCGCATCCTGAACATATCAGCACTTTGTCAGCTTGAAGGTTTCAGACGGAGCAAACAAGTTTCCATACAGCTGTGAGAAATTTCGATCACATGGAAGTGTAGCACATAGCCACATACACATACGGGAACAGGATTGATCTCTTGGCTTGAGGTCAACAATAGTCATCTAGTAGCATATGTAGTCAACACTCAACAGAGCTGAGATTTCAATCCACAAGTGAACCAGAACTACTCAAATGATTGAGTACTCTGCATGTGTTGTTCTTCCTATGTAGTTTTATGCTTATTGCCTATATATTTTCCAAGAATCTCCTATTGCCAACACACCAAAAGTTTGATACAAACTTGTATGAATTTCAATACTTTTAAGTCTGGATACGATAATAACATGTGTAGAAAACATAAACTACTTTGTCAAATATCTACGTGTTGTTGAAGCTACTTCAGAACACAAGAATAAAAAAGCGACAAGAGGAGGCAGAGGATATTGGAGGCCAAAAACCACCTCACAGTCACAACCCAGTTTATGTGAAAGCACATTTGGTGTTCGGTTGACCGTACAACATTATACAGGCATGTGTCCTATGCTCTAGTGCTCAGGCTTCTCCACCAAATGGTCAATAATGCATGCCAGAGCAACTGATATAAGGCCGGAACAGAAGTTTCGTCACACAGTTTATCCTCTAGTTTATCTTATGGCTTCTGTGGGCATCGAATCGTTCAGGTCTTTCTTCTACCACTTCTCTGATTTTGTTGTTATTCCTAATTTGGTTCCTCCTAATTAATCTAGTGGTGTTGCAACAAAACAATGCGCTTATCGGGAATGTACATACTCCACACCAATGGCAGCAATCCCCGTCCCAGCTTCAGCGACAGCAACGCACACTAAGAAGAATATATAGGAAAATTTATTTACTAAACTTGTTTCAATTTCAAGAAAACCCGAATCAGAGTCGATCATGTTCCGATCTCCCGGCCAACGCAAATTTATATGAGACCAAATTCCACAAGATTTAATGTGTGTTATCCTTCCCTTACCGGCCGGATCCGAGCTCTTCTGACGGGAAATGCTAATCGGAAGCACGAGAAAGAAAACACAGAAACTAGGGTTTAAAATGTGTGCGGGATCGCGCGGGCGAGTGTGCGCTAGAGGGAGAAAGGCAGAGGAGTGGGAGGGATCATACGTTGCGGTGGTGGCGATGTCATTCGGCGACGACGACGAGGTGGCTGGTTGCTCTGCCGCCGTCTCCTCCGGCGATGTGTCACACGCTTTGTGTGTGTCGTTTCTACTGCTAGTACTTGACTCCCCTGTGTCGACGCTATTTGTAGCAACTCTCTGGGCGTCGGCCCGCACTCACCTCTCTGAATTTGGAGTAAAATCTTCTGACTTTCCTTTTCATTTTCCGGCAATCGCTCCCAGGATCGTAATTACTTGCCGTTTTCGCCGCTAATTAATGCATTTCTTTTTTAACCACACAATTAACAATCAATTACCAGAATAATTAGGGGACACCGATTATTGCATTCCTCGTTTCACCACTAGACAAATACTACTTACCAAATAAGCATTTATCTCTCCTATCTAAAAAAACAAAAAATGTTCAGTTTTCATTTCCGAACGTCCCTCTCATGATCGTTATTTCCTTACCTTTTTCAACTAATTATTACATTTTTTTCACTGACAATTAACAATCAATCAGCAGAATAATTTTTTGACCCCGATTATTACGTTCCTTTTTTCTTGACCATAAAAATATATACTTATCAAATGCTCCTCCAATCCAAAATACTCCTTCCGTTACTAAATATAATATGTTTAAGCCTTTGTCCATATTCACATGTATACAAATGTATCTAGACACGTCTTAGTGTGTGTGTTTATTCATTTTAGTCGGCATCTAGATAACATGTGAAACACCTAAAACATTTTATTTAGAAACAAAGGGAGTAAGTGTCAGCAGTTTTAAACTGGAATCGAAATATTTATGCCGCGTCGCAGACACTTATCTAGTATATTTTTATAAAAATAGGTGACCCATTGGTTTATGATGGCCTTCTTTTATGGTTTAGTCTAAAAAATAAAGGCGTGTCCTGAATGAACCCATTGATTTTTTTTTATCTTTGAGTAAATGATCCGACTAGTCTGGTCGATCCCACGTCAACGTTCAGCAAGCAGGTGGTGTCTATTTCTTCCGGAGAGTTCTTGCTCGTTCCCTCTCTCGTGAGATCCCCGTGTAGATGCATTATCGCCATCCCGGTATGGAGAGAGGTGGAGGAGATCTATTTATCGGTGGCCAGTATAATGGTCGTGGCAGCTGCTACCTCTGGCCCTAGGCACTGGCCAAAGAGCAGAGACCGTCTATGGTGGCACAGAGCAGTGTATGGAACACCGCATCCTGAGCAAGTTCCATCTTGTACTTAGCGGTGGAGATGCAGACTGCCCTCTGTAGCGCCACTCAGATCAACGTGCTCGCGCTCGAAGGAGGTGTGATATAGGAGCAAACCGACCTCCAGACCGGAATCCCCTTCCTCTAAGGAGGACGAAGACGAGATCGAGCGACCGACGGCCGACTGCGCGGGTACCAACTAGCGGGAGCCAAGGCGTCGGGTGGTGAGGCCGCGGCCGCGAGCACCACTTCTGGAAGATTCGGTACTGGAGACCCTCAGAATGATGGAGAAATTGAGAGGAAGTATGCGGCTAGGATTGGGAGTGACTGAGAGCGACGAGTGCAGTATTTTATAGACAAAATGGTTGGGTTTATAGGCTGCAAATTAAGGCCACAACCTAACGATAATCTTCCTTACCGATGAGCCCAATATTGAAAACAAACATAAAAACATAATCGTTGCCAGTATCACTCCAACACACACAATAAGTGAAACAAGTTTTTGATATCTTTGTTCCCAATGTGGACGGCCCATGGATGGCGCGATCATCGGCCTTTCGGCCACGCGTAAAAAAATATTTTTTAGATAAAGGGCTTTATTACTTAGAGTATAAGCATTACATCCGGACTCTGCATAACAATGCACACAACTGCAATCCAAGTAAAAAAATAAACAGTGCGTAGCACTAGACGAACTACAATCAATAAGTGAATAAAGTAGGTCGCCAACACTGAAGATGAACGCAAACGCCTATGGAGCACCAATCTGGCGATCAAGCGGCCATCCACGTCGGGTAAAAATATCCCTCGCCACCTCTTCCAACCGTGCACATGCCTCCGTAAAGAGGCCTCGATGACCCTCCCGTTGTAAGGTGGACCACGAACGGAGAATACTTGTGCATCGATAGAGTACCTGCAAACGTGAAACATCTTTATCATTAAAAACCTTATCATTTCTACTTAGCCAAAGCGGCCATATAACGGCTATCGCTCCCACCCTAATAACGGTTTTATACTTTTTATCAATCCCATGTAGCCAGTTGCCAAACTTATTTGCAACAGACTTTGGTTGATATAAGTTGGACGCTATCTGGATGGATGACCATATAGAACGTGCGAAACTACACTCGAAGAATACGTGTCTTATTGTCTCTTGTTGTGGACAAAACATACACTTCGTACTTTCATGCCAATTCTGTTTAACAAGGTTATCCTTTGTTAGAATGACACCCCTACAAAGATACCACGCAAATACCTTTATTTTAAGTGAAATCTTCATTTGTCATATTTTTTTATTATCATCGACTGGTACATCGGAATGTACTAACGGCCTATACGTAGAATCCACGGAGAATTTTCCATTCGCACACCATTGCAATATCTGAGCTTAAAAAAGATTTAGAGAGGTGTGCAGAGGATGAAAAACATGAGACAAGGAACACATCGTTTGATTGGCTTTATGGAAGTGCAAGTTTTAGTATTTCTTTTTACCGTAGCATTTGGATAAGACATCGATCCTTCCTGATGGCTGATAGAGCTTTGCTCGCAATGACCTGATGACATACTTGGCAAATAGTTTATAAGACAACCATAGAGCTATGTGATGTAGCACTAGTACGTACTAAGCATACACTTTATGGAAACGAAAGCGAAAAAGGCTAATCTCGAACCGCACACTAAATTGTGTCATACGCACGACCCCGTGTATATCACACCTACAAATCCACACGTTGCAAATTTATCTTTCTCAACTAAAGTCAAAACCCAAAGTTATCCTGAGCATGTGTGGATCCGAAAATCGCAAGGTTCGTCGGACCTATGAAAATCACACTATACTAGATCCCCTGGCACGGCTTGTCGCGCGCCACCCACCGTTGACAGTGGTTTTCGATTTACAAAACGCTATGATAAACATTCTTAATAGAACACAACGGATAATTGTTGGTAATATTTTGGTAAAAACAATACGGTAGACATCATTAATATGACACGGCAGGCAACAATTGCTATACATAGTAGTTGCAGTATAGTTGTAGAGCAGAGCACAATGCATCAGTCGATGATCCTCAACAAATGACAAATGAAATACTTGGGTTCGTATATAAACTCAAGAAAAAGAGGGCATTGCTCCTTAACATGAATGTGATTATTTCTGTCCCAGAGGAAAACTAATGCGCTGCCACCAAATGATCCATTAAATGGCTTAGTACCAGCTATCCAAGCGAAGAAAGAAACAACGTTGAAAAACACAACCGATCCTATTTCCAGCCCATACTCTTATGTTGCGTTGATTTATTAGTAAAAGCACGTAACATGGCATGCATTACTCACATTGCCCAGGGGAATATCAGACATAGATGTTTTATCGGAATGACATAACTTTGGTATGCTCAGTGTTGACAGGCTAGTCCTTCCAATGGCATGTAAATAGTTCATGACTTGTAACTGACAATAAGAGATAGCACACCAAACATCAAATTCCAAAGTTTCGGTTAACACAACTACACATCCATAACCAATCTGAAGCCGATATCTAATAATTAGTTCGACTCGTACATCCAGAACCCAGAAAAAAGGCGTACACTCATAAGACAGTTGCCGCTGCACACATGCCCGAAACCCACAAAAGACAAAACCACACCGACCTGCTGTACCGGACACCAATATGGATTGATTATTATTAAAGTTTAGTTCCAACATTTTCATTTCTAGAAATAACATGTTCTTAAATTCTGATTATTATTATTTAGACAAAAGTTGCCACTTAATTAACACTTTGGAGAAAGTATGGCTACTAATATGCATGAAAGGAACTGTCCTACTCCGATTCTCGTCTTCGTGTGCCTCAGCACGAAACGGTGGAACACAGGACACAACAGCGTGGAGGGGAGAGGTTCAGCAGTGCCTACAGGCTACTTTAGTCGTTCTCAGCTTCCCCTAGTGTAAATATGGAAAATATGAGTACGAAAGGTTGGCTGATTACTTTTTAGTTTTATTTAAGAACAGGTCTATGAAGAAAACCACGGGGAATTATCCATGTTCATACCATAATTTAATTCGATGTTAAAAAAGGCCTAACGTTACACAAAAGATCACTGTGTGCAACAAAACTTCAGTTCTAGACAGTACAGTAAACTGACCACTGGATCAGCTCAATGTCTGCAACAATAGACATAATCATGGGTATCTCAGTACAAAAAAAATCATATGAAGGAAACACCGGGCATTATCCATATGTATACCATAATTTAATTCGATATTAAAATAAGGCCTAACTTTACACAAAAATCACTATGTGCAGCCAAACTTGAGTTCTAGATAGTACAGTAAACTGACCACTGAGAGCAAACCGTCCAACCAAATTGCACAATTAGATACCCTATAGAGAGCCTGCAGCATAATCTACAACTTATATTCGGAGACTAATTCGAAATTCTGGACAGACCAACCCAGAATTTGAGTCAAGATTAGTGTATTAAGGAATCAGCTAGAGTATACTTCCTCTAGCTGAACCTATCTACCCAGTTCAGAACAGCACAAGCTAGAATTGAATTAGGTTCAGGCAGAGAGGTAGCTAGCAAAGTGCAAATTGGTTCTGTGCTCCAAGTAAAAAAATGATGCTTGAAAACTATCTACTGCCCTAGTCATCGAGATGGACTACATGAAGGGAATAAACAACCACATCAAACCAACCATGTCACGATGATACAAAATAAACACTAAATAAAGTGGTACCATACATGGATTTCAAATAAAGTGGTACCATACATGGATTTCAAGATGAACTTATTTTCAAATGGAACCTGGTCAATGCTTTAAATGTAAAAAAGAAAAGAGTCTAAATGTGATAAATTTACCTGCACGTGATTAGCAACATCCCAATCTCTTTTCTTTACCTCACTCTCACAAAATTAGGAACTAACGATTATATGAGTCCAGTTAAGGTTAAATCCTAAAACAAAGTAGAAGAATCAGTCATTTGAAATTTCTATAATAAATCAAGCTCGTAATATAAGCAGAAGAAATAGATCACATTTTGACTGCCACAAAAATAATGGCGACCAAAAGCTGAGGTCACATAAAGAGAATCTTACGAGTATCAACATAATGATCAAATGGAGATATTCGATCCATAATAATATTACTATAATATTACTGTTACCAAAACCATGATTCTTAATAATAGAACTAAAGATTTTACCACTTCATAATCACATGACCAAGATCTTGTAGCATTCTGAATAGATGAACTGCTTATCACATAAGAAAGTATGTACCCTAATGAGACTGTTGTGCTCTGCCCTTGTTCATCAGGAAGGACACCGACCGTCCTTGTTCATCCGAAAGGACAGCGTCCGACAGCAACTACCTGGCCATATATATGTCATCAAATATATAAAAAATGTATAGATCGACAAACTTAACTTGTGATGTAACATGTAAAAGAAAAGTGGTACTTGTCATATAATTGGAACCAAGCACATATGAAATGAGCTGGACTGCATGAAGACAAATTAGTGCAACTGTCCAAACAACGGGCCCCTAGGATTCTGGAACTAAATATATGATCTAACAGATATAGATATATGACCCTCCAAGGAAAAAATATTAGACAAACCATATGAGATCTAAGATAGATCTTTTGTGTTAGGGAAAGATTGCATTATAGATGATTTAATTAAAACTCGTTAAGAGAATAGAGACACGAGTTCACAATAGTCTTTTGTTCTATCTATGGTCAGCTAGGTGGAGAGGAGAATGCATTACATCGAAAAATTCAAAGAGACAACCAAACCTACATATTGTTTTCAGCACCCCCATTTTGATAGACAATGTACTGAAATTGTCAATCAAAGAGCATTGGTAAGAGAAAGCCAAAAACAAATTGTCCAAAAGTCCTCCAAGATTCAAACAAAAAAGCAACGGACTGCAGAAAATGAGAAACTAATACAGTGCAACCTAGCAGGGTTGGCAATACAGAAATTGCAACATTTATTTTTCAATTGCAACTTTAATCAAAATAAATATAAGTTGTTTTTGCTCAGCTTCTTAATATTCAGTTATTGTTGAAAAAAGAATCTCCATTTCAAAATATAACAAAGCTCCATCGGTATGACATTTTTTTCGAGAAGGCATGTAAAATTCTTTATGAAGATTTGTGCGTAACATAGATATACTTACCATCTCGTACATGTTCACAGTTCTTGCATTGAAGTTAAATCTGGGTTCACATCAGTTTGCACCTGTACACATGATATAATGCTAGCATACATGAGCCCAGCCAAGAATACATTAGAAAAGATGCACAAATTTAAGGAATTGAATAAACAAAATACATAAACACAAATAGGGGAGTTGATCTGGTAGGAAGAAAATGGCATGCTCTTTATTTGGATGGAAAGATATCGTACAAATACTATTAAAGTGCTGCAAAACTTGAAATTGTCCTATGGGGTTTGTGAGCATAAATTGGGTTGTCATCATGGTTTTTGAGTCGAGCGACTAGTCGACGACTAGTCTATGAGTCTTAAAATAAAGTCCGACTCAGCATCTCGACTCGACTAATTGGTTGAGTCGAACGACTCAATCGACTAGTCTCGACTAGTCCAGGTTTTTGAGTCAAAGAACGACTTAAAGTTGGCCCCGCCCGTCATATTTTTTCTAATATTGCTTGCCCAGCTCCCCCGTGAAACCTAGATCACCCCAATTTTTTCCCCAAAGCCAAAACTGCTTGGACACTGTATGGGGATGCCCAGGTTTGTATTATACACTATTAATATGTATATAGTTATATATAATTATACATATAATATGGTAATTTTATAGTACCTATTGCTAAAATACTCATGTCGACTAGTCGACCATGAGTCTTGACTAGTCACGACTAGTCAAGAGTCGCTACCCCTGAACGACTCGTCGACTCGCCGACTCGAAAACCTTGGTTGTCATAGTGCAAGATATTCACAGAAAATACACAATCTAGTTCAGAAAATGTGTAGTGTTGCTTCAGGAACATGCTCTTTATTTATCGTGTAGTTCAGTAGATTGAACATGAACTTTAAAAAGATTATGTTAGGTTTAGCCGTACTCGAAGGCAACAAAGTTGTATAGGAACATATCGTCGAGTACCTGCAAGTCATTTAGCCGGTGACACCATGGCCAGCCCTAGACGGGCTCATGACAGTGGGCATAAGGAGAATCCTTATCGGCAAGGCGGCTAAACATGATAGAATTGACATACCACAGAGATCCATGTATGATCCATTGCACATAGTTAGGCCAAATTTCTTTCCTGGTCATGCTTTTGCACATAGTTCCTTTCACTACAAAGTTCAGCTAGGTTGAGTTGCAAGAATCAATGAATGACACTAAGATATGATCCATTGCAACTATAAGATATAGTGAACTATTTTGGCTTGCAAATGGTCCAGGACAAAAAATAGCTCCAGAGGTGTAATGACATAGGGAAGAGTTGACACTGATATTCTCTATCTCCAAGTACAATATTGTTGTACTGCAAAAAAAATTAATAACAGAAGCACAAGTACTGTGTTTTTTTTTCCAGAATACAGGGTTCATCATAAACATGGCACTACTGTACATCCATTTTGAGCTTGTTCCACCTTACAAATTTTTAAGCAATATTAACTTGCAGTTGTACCTTAATTGTACCTGAAATTAGGAATCACCTCAGATTTTGAAATTGCGTGATCCCTTGTTTTCTATTCCAATAATATGATAACTAATAGGTGTTTTTATGTTACTCCTTCAAACAAATTTCTTATTATGGCATGTTTATGGCAAAAAGATACTGATATCATGTTAAGTAGTAAAAGGGGCTGAGGATAAACAATGGAGGCAAATGGAATGAACTTGAGGTTGTTTTCTGGACGTGGTGGCATGCCTTCGTTGACCATTACACCACCCATGGCCACAGCACCAACTCTTACGCGATCTTGTGCCTTCTTTAGCAGCAAGCCCATGGTGAATCAGCAGCACCTCACATCTCCTCGACGCGGTGACCTCTTCTATCTCTGGAGCAAATCTGTACAGAATTCGTAGCATTGACTAAAATTCTTAGAAATAATTTGATAACGCTAGAGAAGGAACCTGAGCTATAAGTTGTTTTATGGTGCGAGTTTCAGAAAAAAGATATCATATGGTGTGATTTTTTAGAAATGATGCCATGTAAAGGCTATAAGTTGATTTCAGAAATGATACCATAGGGACGTATTGGCTGTAGCTAGTTTTCAGAAGAACAAAAACAGCTATTGAGTAGAAAGAATACTACATATATTAATCTTACCCAGCTGCACACTTGCCTTTTCATCGAACAACTTGTAGGCATACATTGGAAAGAAGCTAGACAAATAAAGATGAAAGAATTAAATTAAAGAAGATTACTGGAAGAGAGAGGAGGCAAATTTGCAGGAACAATTGCAAACCTCGTTCCTGGTATGGTGCTGCTGTTATGTACCTGGTACACAACAGGGGTAAACACCACCGGAAGGACGGCCGGGTGGAGTCGGCTTGTTGGGGGGAGGGATTAGATCATAGATGAGGGAGACGAAGTTTGAGGAAGAGGACTAGATTTGTTATTGCCTGCCTTTGATACGTACAATCCTCCTACATATATAGTACCCTACTAGCTAGTCCTTATACGACTCAAACTCAACAAACCTGATTACAACTCTTACCGACTCAAAACCCAACAGAACCTACGAATCTAATCTTGACTCAGCTTGCTGCCCACGTTTCCTCTGGTAGGTATTTCCCCACATAACATCTCTCCCTTCCTTCTCACACAGCTCGTCCTCGAGCTGAAATTCTGGGTATTTGGCTTTGAAAGTATCTGCATCTTCCCATATAGCATCACTTGATGGGATACCTTCCCATTGTTCAAGAACTTCCCATTACTGGTTCCGTGTTGTCTTCTGCTGTCCGCCAACTCTCCTCATCGTCAGCTGCTTCATTATCATATTCAATGTAAAACAAGTGGCTGCAACGATGACCTCTGATGAACTTCTCATCACAATTGAAACAAAGTCCTTGGCGTCTGCGCTCAGCCATCTCCGCAGGGGTCAGTTTACGGAAGGTCCCTTCTTGCACGGTCTGATTAGCAGTTGCGTTGCTGGTCCCTGCTCCGGTATTGGTTGCTGTTACAACATGGGACATTGGGGTCACACGTCCTGCACCCCGCTGATTGCTGATGCAAATCCTGTTGTTCTTCTTTTCATATGCTCGTGCTAAACTCATAGCTTTCTCTAGGTCGGATGGTTCTAGGATTTGCACATCATACTGAATCTCTTCTGCGAGGCCTGCAATAAATAACTGCACCTGATGTTTCTCCTCCAAGGGGTCTGTACGACAGAGAAGAGCTGAGAACTTCTCTTGATATGTCTCAACACTACCAGTCTGTACAAGTTGTTTGAGCTCGCCGAGAGGGTTGCTACGGACAGGAGGCCCAAAACGCAGGTGGCAAAGCTCCTTGAACTCTTCCCACTGTGGCGCCCCTTTACTACGCTCACGTTGGTAATACCACTCCTGAGCTACCCCTGTCAGATGGTAAGTCGCCAGCCAGATTTTATCTCGTTCTTCGGTACGCTGTCCACGGAAGAATTGCTCGCAACGATTGATCCAGGGCAGAGGATCGCTCTTGCCATCAAAAATCGGAAACTCTAATTTGTAGTAGCGAGGTACGGCGGTGACGTCCGTCGTATGTTGGCCGATGTGCGTCTCAGTCGCCGCAGGCAGCGGTTGTAACGGCAGTATGCCGGGGCCGCCGAGCCGTGGCTTGCCGTTTGCAAGCGAGGCTGAAGCTTGAGCGCTAAGATCCGCGGGTTGGCCTGGAAAGCCCTTCTCCTTCTCTAAACTGGAGACACGTGATGCCATGACTGCCATGTTGCGATTGATCTCCGCGATATCCTGCTTGTGCACTCCGTTCTTGTTAATCTCACTGATGTCATGCTGGGAGGCGGCGATATCTTGCTTCATCGTCGAAAATTCCTTGAGCAGATCCTGTAGCATCTTCTCGATGTTTGAGATCTTGCCGGAGAGCTGGGTGTCGTCGGTCTTGGAAGCCATGGATGGCTCTGATACCAAGTTGTTATGTACCTGGTACACAACAGGGGTAAACACCACCGGAAGGACGGCCGGGTGGAGTCGGCTTGTTGGGGGGAGGGATTAGATCATAGATGAGGGAGACGAAGTTTGAGGAAGAAGACTAGATTTGTTATTGCCTGCCTTTGATACGTACAATCATCCTACATATATAGTACCCTACTAGCTAGTCCTTATACGACTCAAACTCAACAAACCTGATTACAACTCTTACCGACTCAAAACCCAACAGAACCTACGAATCTAATCTTGACTCAGCTTGCTGCCCACGTTTCCTCTGGTAGGTATTTCCCCACATAACAGCTGCCCGATTGGTTACGGTGGTACCTGATTGAGGAAAGGATATTGTCAGGTTAATCTTGTGGGTTACATATCAACTCATATTTTAAAGAACAACGGTGCTTTATATGATGGCCTAAACCGACGCTTTCCTGGTATACCAAACTTAGAATAAGCTCATATTTGCCGTAGGCACACACCATGAACATAGACCAGGAAAAGAAAATGAATGAATGATTTAACATGTGTGTCCATGGACGGAGCTGCAGCAGGCAGGCATACACGGAGGCAGATCGGATGAACTGAGCTGAAGAATCTGGAAATCAAATCGTAGAAATTATCATTGGGAAGGATTGTATGCCTAGCACACAAAGAACAAACATTCAGAGACAAAACGAAATTACCTAGGCTGTTTCCATAGCGGCCAGATGCCATTGAAGCCAGGTCTCTTTGGAGGCGTCGGTGACGGGACAACAGGGCTGATTGTCCTCGTCCCGTGATGCTGCCTGACCATATGGAGGCGAAAACATGATTATTAACTGATGATTTTGTGATGAATGATGATTTTGCACATAAGAAAACAGATAAAGCAGCCACATAAAGTACATATGACGCCACTGTTGATCCACCTCTCTTTTGCCTGACCATAAAGCAGCCACATAAACTCCTGCAGTGAACTAGGTGGGTATTCCTCATGCCAAAAATAGGGAATTTGGCAGCAATGGTGTGTGTCTTGGTTGGCTGGATCAGTGACGTAGCATTGACGTTTAGGAATGAGGCTTTTGATGATGGCCATTACTCTCAGCTGGAGAATCTGTGGGTGCTCCCCAGCTTTGTTTATGGTTTCGGACAGTGATCCTTGATCGTTGCCTATCCTGGTGTTTCAGGATTTGGCATCGATGTATTACCACTATCTTGTAATCTGTTGTTTGACTTAAAATTTCAGAAGTCACCTAGAATGTGTATGATCAGACTATGTCTCTGCAAGGCATTCTCAAATTGGTGACATGATCTTGTAATTGATTCAGTTTCTGCACAAACAAAAAAAGAATATTTTTTACAATTCAACATATACAAGTTTCAGTCGTAAACAATATGTTGTTAGTACGTTCTGTGGCTATGTTTCACCTAGATCGTTTCCTAGCGAGCAGTTGAGTTGTAAGCTAAGATGCACAAAGCCAGTTGAGCTGTAGAGCCGTGTCTACTGCTGGCTGTCATCTTCTCCGGCGACGATCACCACCGCCGTACGGCACCGAGTTCTAGTAAACATCGTTTCGTCCACTGTGCAAAAAACCGTACGAGTCTGCACAAACAACAGCGACGCAAGAAAAGAACATACGCATCGACAACAACTAAAGAGAAGATGAAGTGGTGTAGCCAGCCAAAGATCTGGGGATGGCAAAAGACGAAACAGAGATCGAAAAGACACCAAAGAACCAAGATCTGGGTAACAATGGCGGCTCAGAGATAAACCTTTCGCCGATTCGAATCAAATCACGCTACTACCATCCTAGGACGAAGAACAATGGCAAGAACCAATTGGTTTCCGTCCGGGGAGGCAGCCGTAAGACCGGCCTTTCAATGTCTCCTCACTGCCACACGAATAACAACATTCGATTTCCTATAGGAAGCACAGGCAACGCCAACACGGATGCACGCAATGACAGAGGAGCGTCCAAGAAAAATCGCAGCAGAGAAGCAGCGGAAGATCAAATGAAATGGGGAACGGAAAGGAGGCGGCGCAGTGCAGACTGCAGAGGATGCGAGGAGAAGGAACTCGTGAGGTGTATATACTACAGGTAAGCCTAGTGGGCCGAATTGTGACTCGCACTTGCTAGTGGCTAGCTAGGCCCAGTTACAGAGCTCCTCAAAGAATAAAAATGCTCTGAGTTCAGAATTCCTTCCCCATACTCTGTGGTGCGATGTGAGAGCATCTCCAACCGGATTAGGTAAATTTTGCATTCTATCTAGCCGCCAACACCTCCGGACGTGTTTGGTGAAGACAGTCCGGACAATCTTAAAATGTTATGCTCTCCAACCGTAACCTCAAATATTTCCCTCAAATTTATGCAAAGACATGCAACGTCAATCACACAATCCATACACGTGAATTCAAAATAAGTCTTAACCGATACAAACCAAACTCAACACACACAAGAATTCAACAATTCATACAATGACCGATACAAGAATGAACCAATTGTTGCCAAGATCGCGCTCGGCAATCTTCTTCTTCATGTGCCTTATCCACTTTGCGCTATCATCATCCAAGAGGTTCTCGAATCGTATGTGAATTTGTAAGACAAACTTCTCTTGGGCAACTATGATGTCATCATTTATCTTCTTATTTTCCAGCTTCATTTTTACCCAAGACTCCTCCATTTTGACCCGGTGATGAAGGGAAGGTACCCACGGGTGGGATTGTAGGAGTACCTGGAAGTTGCTTTCATCTAACTCCGCGAAAGCCCGAGCATGGGCCATGGGCACCATCGCTGCAGCTCTGGCTCGCCTCGCACCCTCGCCAATGATCCAGCTGAACCACACGATACCTAGCTCACCGTGCATTTCAACTACCTAAGAGAATGCATCATGATCATCAGTTTCAGTTGCTTGTTGTGACTGACAACATGTTGGGGTTATGATTGTTGCTGCTTGTGGAATAACCAGTACTTGGGCCTGCTTCATTTAGACGATTTAGCACAATCCTGTCTAGAGACAGATATGTTAACTGGCCGACATTAATGGATTGGACATGAACAAAGGAAAATTCAAGATTGATCCATCAGGATCTTACATTACCGTCTATATGAAACTGCATATTCACGGATCACTATACACCTGCCCCCTTAAGAAATTGAAAACTTAGGAAATATATCATAAACACACATCTTACTGCATAAAACATATTTATAGCCAATCTTTTTGTAGGAACACGAGTGACTTGACTAGATGAACTCACCTATAGCATAGCATGTAGATTGCCCCTGATCCAGCTTCTATTTAATAAACTTGTGACATGTGTCCTCATTCTTGGTTTGATCCTTCAAAAAGAAAGAAGAAAGCATCAGGCAGTATAATGTATCCTCTATATACCAATGTAGAGATATCGACAAGAGTTAGCATCGTGACTTTTGTTTTGCATCGAGCATGATATGATAGGTGGAGCTAACAACTCAGACTAATATCAGCATCACCATCTAGCCATTACAGTTTTACAAGTTCACGGAGTAACAAATCCAGGGCCAAAGGTAACAAGGATTACCTAGAACAACGACAGTACACCACATAAACAAATGTGCCTTCTAAGCTAACAGCTTACTAGACTCTAACATAGTTCAGCTTACTAACTAAAAAAACCATGTCAGCAACAAAAACTGCATGAGATCAGCAATGAACAAAAGAAAGTTAACCTTTGCTCGTTTACGGTATTCTATCTAAAGCCAAAAAGGACTCGGTCTTGACAAAAATATGAATGTGAAGGCTGCGCATATGCCCGTGTCAGAGAGATCCAAAATGGTTGGCAAGCAGGAGCAATATATGCCATTGCCACCAATGGATCAGTTCATGCCGCTAACTGCTAAGCACTGCAACAACTCATTCTTCTTCATCTGCGAGTAACGTTTTTAATTAATGTAGGATTTTTTCAGCTCTCTTACTTCTGTGACCTTGGTAAACTTCTGACAAAGAACAACAGAGTGCATTGCTATCTGCCACATCTACATATCCAATCCAGCAATTTACTATGAGGATTATAAGCAACAAGGTCGTTGTAGTATAGTGGTAAGTATTCCCGCCTGTCACGCGGGTGACCCGGGTTCGATCCCCGGCAACGGCGATATTTTTGTCATCCCATCACAGATCAGGCCCATTTGTTCAGCTGGCCATTTTCGGCATCCAATCCAGGCCCGCTGCTGCTTTTCTAGACGCTTCCACCACGGTCGAGGCCGATCCACTGCATCCGATGGCCTCGTGCTCGTCAGGCCAATTTGCCGTATGCACCCTGATTTTTTCCCTCTTCACTCTACAGCCCGTTAGCACCTTCTCAGCGTGATTTGGTTGCAGTTGCATGCATAGCACACTGGACGATAAGTTATACTCCCTTCGTTTACAAAATGATGTCTCAACCTCGCCCAAATTTACATGTATGTACACACTAAATCATGTCTAGTACATATAAATTTGGGATATGTTGGGACATCTTCTTGTGAACGGAGTGAGTAAAAAAACACACACTGGACGATAATATTCGTATGCTGCTATCTATAAAAATATCATCGCGCGTCATAAGGAAAAGCCATATTTGTACTTTAATTTTGAGGAAAGTGCCAAAATGATCCTTATACGCCAAGTGAAGGCCAGATATGCTGCTTTTATTTTGTGGATTACATGAATATAACTGAAATTGACTCTGAGTTAGACCATGTTCACGAGAATGGTTGCTCTACTTTGAGACATGTTGTTGCCATACAAAACCGCTACTTAAAGTGGCGCTGAAGCTGCTCGACACAACCTACAATCGGTGGCAGATCTAGAATAGAATGATATTTTTTAGGTTAGGCAAACAACAAATACAATACGAATACACTACGCCGGCCGGCTGGAAGCCCGGGCAAGCGCCGGGTAATAGGGGCGCTGCGTCCGCCACTGCCTACAGTATGACATGTTTGTTGTCAGTTGTTCTTCACGACTTTTATTGTATTTTCGTGCTTTTCAGGTTGTGTCGTTTGGGATGTGTATGGTGTTTCACCAAAATACACAAATAACACTAGTGGTATAGAGGTATGTACGTTATGACAAGGTAAACATGTTCTTGTTAGATCATGAACGGGGTTGACCGAGTTCATGCTTCTGATGTTCGTGTATCATCTCTCACACACGATTAAACACTCATACCTGGCCGGCCTGTTACGTAGTGCCTACGTACTGGTTTTTCCTAACTCCCACGATCATTGTAAAGAGCACATAGACCGCCATCTCATATTTGTCTTCCTGGGCCAAGAAGATAGGCAAATGACCAAAGTTAGGCCCCACTGATAGCCATGTAGACATTAAGGACATAACATGGTGAACTGCCCTTTTAATCCTCTGTCCACATTTACATGTCGCACACGTATCGTATATTAGGGTTCAACTTTGTTCATAAATTTGAGTAATTAATGCGGGTTATGTGCTAGAAAAATTATATCACAGATTCCGTATTGTAATAAAGTCTCTAACGGTATACATTTTTATGACATAATACTTATGTACTATTGGTCAAAATTGGAGCACATGAAACAAGAACGGATATGTTAATGTGGACAGTGGGAGTAGCCGATTATTCATGTTTGTTTATATCAGTTCAACAAAGTTGAACTATCCTTTTATCCGTCGTAGCATATTTAACCAACAACATTACTCTCTCTCTATGAAATTATAAAATATTTAAATGAGGATTACATACATAATAAAATGAGTGAACACACGCCTACATACATGTGATCCAGAAAAAATAGAACATCTTATAATTCGGAACCGAGGGAATACCTTTTTCAGCATCCTTTTAAACTAGTGGGAAGATTAGTAATGTATTTAAAAATAAGTCCCCAAATTTGTTGATTTTGCATGCGCAAAAACACACCAATCGAAGGGTGCAGACGGAAGATACCAATCCCACTTTGTAAAACCCTTGCGTGTATTTAAGACCTCATCCCCTTTCTTCTCCTTCCCCCAACCAAACCCCGTAGCAGCGCCCAACCCTCCCGAGGCCGCGCAGCCTTATCCTCTCCGCGCGACCACTCCACCGGCCCGCTCCACCTCCGACAAGGTAAGGAACTCAGCCCCTACCCTCTACCCCCACCTCGCCGGCCGTGCCGTGCCGCCCCGCTCCCCGCCCTCTTAATTCGACCGCCGGCTCGTCGCATTTGGGCGTGGTAGTTCAAGGATTAGATGGGCTGGTGGCGCTGTGTCTTGCGGTACTATGCCTGGTGAATTCGGGCGCGAGGACTTTCCGGTCCGTTGTCCGGACGAAATTGACGGGCGTGTGGTTTTGGGTCTGGGAATTGCTACTGTTTGCTAGAGGGATGGGATTGGAGCAGTTTTGCCCAGATGCCGTGGCCTGTTGGTGCTCGACGGGTTTCGGAATTGGTCTGCAGCCGGCTTTAGTCGGCACATTAGCTCAGAATGGTGTAGCTCTGTGTCAATTGTCTTCTTGGGAGTAAGTACTGCAGTAGAGAATTGAACGCCGTCTGTGCAAAATTTGGGGAAAAAACCATAAAGTTCAGTTCACTACTGTTACATGGAAACATCACGTTTGTATATATTTGTTTAGGGAGTATATCTGCAGACTTCCAACAGTATCTAATGTACCTTGGCCGTTTTGTTTGAACTGTTCCTATATGTTGTTGCCTTGACAGAAAACACAAAAACCGATTGGTTTGTTTTTATTTTGATTTAGTGCCTTAGTTACATGTTGTGGCCTCCACTTACATTATCTGAAGTGGAGCTTGGATGTGTTTACTTGTGCTTTTAAGATCTCTATATTATGGGATTGTATATTGTTCTGTCATACTGATATTATCTCTGATGCACAGAAAAACATGGCTTCTCCATTTGGTGCCACTTCTACTGCTGGGCTCATGGCAGCTCCAACTACCAGCAGGCCACGAAATGTGCGCCTCCAGAGAAAATGCAGCTTCAGAGTAAAAGCAGCTAAGGAGCTATACTTCAACAAGGATGGCTCAGCCACCAAGAAGCTCCAGGTGAGCTTCACACATCTTGCACATTCTATATTGGTTTCTCACTATATGGCAGTGCCGGCTGAGTCTTGAACATACGCTTATACACTGTTTCTATATCTTAGGCTGGAGTCAATAAGCTTGCCGATCTTGTTGGAGTTACCTTGGGACCAAAGGGAAGGAATGTTGTGTTGGAGAGCAAGTATGGGTCCCCTAAGATTGTAAACGATGGTGTGACAGTCGCGAGAGAGGTACGTTGCATCTCAAGATTTACTTGTATCATAATTAATCTACATGATTATGATGTAATACTTACTATGTGATGAGCACATAAGCGCAACTAGTAGCTGTTTCCTGTACTACATTGATGCTGCACCTTCTCTTTTTTAATAGGAAGTGTTGCAGAAAAGTTGAATTTTTGTTATCGGATGAGTCTGTACTGCAGTCTTGGGTTGTCTTGCAACTCATGATCAGTTTAAAACTCCAGCAAATCTTTCAGTAACAATTATTTTACTGCAGGTCGAGCTGGAGGATCCCGTTGAAAATATTGGAGCTAAGTTGGTTAGGCAAGCTGCAGCAAAGACCAATGATTTAGCCGGAGATGGGACAACTACTTCTGTGGTCCTTGCTCAGGGGCTCATTGCTGAGGGTGTTAAGGTATGCCACTATTAGAGATTGTTTATTACTTGTATGATTCGATAGTCTGTAAACCTAAAAACCTGCCTGCTATTATTCAGGTTATTGCAGCTGGTGCTAATCCTGTACAAATTACTCGTGGTATTGAGAAAACAGCGAAAGCACTTGTTGAGGAACTAAAGAAGATGTCAAAGGAGGTAAACTTTGAGTGTTAGGCTATTGTGCTGTCAAATGAAACCTAGTTCTGGCAATCTGCCCCTTCGAAATATGCAAATATTTTTACCAATGACTGAATCGAGTCACATGATTGTTATGTAGGCAGTATATATTATTACTTCTACTTATAATAGCCTTTTCTTTCTGCAGGTTGAAGATAGTGAGCTTCCTGATGTTGCTGCTGTCAGTGCTGGCAACAACTATGAAATCGGTAACATGATAGCAGAGGCTATGAGCAAGGTTGGCAGGAAGGGTGTGGTTACCCTCGAAGAAGGAAGGAGTTCAGAAAACAATCTCTATGTTGTGGAGGGAATGCAGTTTGAGCGTGGCTACATCTCTCCTTATTTCGTGACTGACAGTGAGAAAATGACCACAGAGTACGAGAACTGCAAGGTAACCTGAGCAGCTATTTGTTTTTTTCCTGTTGTTCACTGTGTTTATGGTCCAGATTAGTGATATGCTGTGATCTTCATTCTACAGCTGCTTTTGGTGGACAAAAAGATCACCAACGCGAGGGATCTTATCAATGTTCTGGAGGAAGCCATCAGGGGCCAATACCCAATTCTGATCATTGCTGAGGATATTGAGCAGGAGGCTCTTGCGACCCTGGTTGTCAACAAGCTTAGAGGATCTTTGAAGATTTGTGCCATCAAGGCCCCTGGTTTCGGAGAGCGCAAGACACAGTACCTTGATGATATTGCCATTCTGACCGGAGGTGAGGCAAACATATAATATGGAGTGTAATCACCGATGCTGTCTTGTTTGTGACACTCTTTATTTCTGCAGGAACTGTCATCAGAGACGAGGTTGGCCTGACACTTGACAAGGCGGACAAATCAGTTCTAGGAACAGCTGCAAAGGTTGTCCTTACCAAAGAATCGACAACAATAGTTGGTGATGGCAGCACACAGGAAGAAGTGACTAAGAGGGTTGCACAGATCAAAAATCTCATTGAGGTATGCTATATTTTTTCCTATGCCTCACTTGACTCCCAGTGTACATGTGGAGTGCTCCATTTCATCATTCTTGGTGCTGGGCTTGGTTTGGATTTATCTTTTTGTTGTTGATGTAGTTTGATTAGCTTGCATGCTTCATCCTTGGCGTGTATTGTAATTCTTGCTGTGAGCGCTCTGCAGTTGTGTTATCTATGTATTGTAGTCTTGCAGACATAGGAAACATCCTAGTATTAAGTCTGATTCTTTGTTGTTATGACTAATTTTCAGGCAGCAGAACAAGATTATGAAAAGGAAAAGCTCAATGAGAGAATAGCAAAGCTCGCTGGTGGTGTTGCTGTCATTCAGGTATAACAAAGGATATGAATTTCACCTTGTCTCCCACTTCTCCTTGATTTCCTATCAGAAGGAAGGATGACGTGGCAACTCTAAACATTGGCTTGTTACTTGACAGGTCGGAGCACAAACAGAAACTGAACTTAAGGAGAAGAAGCTGAGAGTTGAGGATGCTCTAAACGCGACTAAGGTAAGTTAATCAACGTGCCTTTAAAAGTTTTTAGCTAGATTTATATCTGCTTCTCAAAGAAGCATAATTAAGCCATTTTGTTTGTTGCTTCCTGAAACATTCTCAATTGCTTCCTTCTCTTTGCAGGCTGCCGTTGAGGAAGGTATTGTTGTTGGTGGAGGATGCACTCTGTTGAGGCTGGCGGCTAAGGTTGATGCCATCAAGGACACCTTGGAGAACGATGAGCAGAAGGTAAGAACCACGAAGGCTTCCGTTGTACCTGGGTTACATACTATGCTACCGAATTATCAAGCATTTCAATTTGATAATGATGTACTGTAATGCGGACTTTTCTAGGTCGGAGCCGAAATTGTGAGAAGGGCGCTGTGCTACCCACTTAAATTGATCGCCAAGAATGCTGGTGTCAATGGCAGCGTTGTCACTGAGAAGGTTAGGGCTCGTTTACTCAATATAGGGTATTTTCGTGCATGGATCTGTATAACATGAAAAATGCTGCTGTGCCAGGTTCTTTCTAACGACAATGTCAAGTTCGGCTACAATGCTGCTACTGGGGTGTACGAGGACTTGATGGCTGCTGGTATCATCGACCCCACTAAGGTATTGTGGCCTTGTTGCCTCCCCACTCTCCTACTTGCACTGTTATGAGATGGATACCAGTTAGGTCAGGTGATCATGCAACTTCTGGCATCATTACTGTCTTTTCTACTGGGTTTGCGTCTTACGTTATGCAGCCACTCTTTTTCTTTTGGTGAATTTAGTCTTCACTACTTTGGAATAAAGTGTACAGATCTTATCTTAGAGTCTAGTTCTAGAAAGACAAAAGTAAACTAAATGGACAAGGCAACCTAATCTATGTTAGCTTTAACTCTTTATAACTGCAAATTGAAGTAAAAAGAATTTGGGGAACTGCCAAAAGATAAAAAAAGAACAACCAAATGAATCTGCTTTGTCTACACGTAGTTTGAGAACCATGGTCCGCAGGAAAGAACATGATAGTAGTACACTTATGCATCTGGTTGAGAGTTGAGGCTATGTCCACTCTTTTTTTCCACGCCTTGTTTGGTGTGGGTAAACTGTGATGAGATAGTAAAACACATCCGCTCACTGACAACGATGTACTGCCTACAGGTGGTGAGATGCTGCCTGGAGCACGCCGCCTCAGTGGCCAAGACCTTCCTCACATCGGACGTGGTTGTCGTCGAGATCAAGGAGCCCGAGGCCGCACCCCTCGCCAACCCCATGGACAACTCAGGTACTTGACGAATGCTGGGACAGATGTCTCCACGTTTCATGTTGTGCAATACTAGTTTGAAATGAAACATGTTGTTGACTGTTGCTATTTTTGTGCTTTGATGACCAGGCTACGGATACTGATGAGTGACGGCCTAGTTTCTGTGGAGGAAAGGCGTTGGTCATCACTTATTTTTGGTAGCATGAACCAAGTTTTGGCTGGAGAGGTCGATGACGTAGTTCTCGAGATAAGAGTGTGATGTGTTGTGCCGCCGTAAAGGCGAAATAAACAGAAACATTAGTGGAATTCTTGATGTAATCGGAATATACGGCTCTCGCTTTTTATGTGGAAAAATGTTGAAAATCTTCGCCGCTTGACGTTTGGCTCTGACTTTCTTTCTCCCTTCTCAATTACTCTTATTTTGCTTCTTCCCCTGGAATATGTCTGGAGATGGTTGCCGAGTAGTATCACTGTTGAATCTCATTATGTTGAGCTTTAGACTTGGAACTAAGTGCTTCGTGTCTTGTTCTGTTCCGAACTTCAGATATTCGTATCCTTCCTTCAGAGAACAACAGAGACGTATGCGCAGGTGCGAATGTGGATCCCAAAGTTATCTTTTGGAGAATTGGACAGTTAAATTGTATGATACTGGTAGTAACTAAAATTGTATGTGCCACAAAACAGAATTGTTGCTTTGGCCTTTGGCACCGCCACTGCATGTGCATTGGTCTTGATACGGACATGAAGCCTCCCATCTTGTCGGTGCAGCCTATCTTTAGATTGTGCTGTCTTCAAAGAAGGCGCACTGTTAGATTTGATCGCGTCAGGGATTTGCACCACAGGAAGAATGAACAGGCTATCAAGAAGCTGCGAGCTGTTCTTTTGCTTGAAGATGCTATGATCATCAGAGCAACCGTGAATTTGCTTGAAGATGCTGATTGGCTTGCTATTATGCTGGATTGGCCTTCTGAATACTGCAAGCACAAAGGTCATTGTCAACAGAGTGCAAGGTGTATCCCATTTGAACATTTGTCCATGTACGCAAATGGTGTAGTCCTATTTGTCAAACCAGTGACCCAAGACCTCTTAACAGCTAAGTACATGCTCATGGCGTTTGGTGATGCATCCGGGCTTGAGGTGAACTACAGGAAGTCTTCTGCTACTCTCATTAGAGGTGACCAGGAGGATGAGAACGTAGTGAAGCAAATCTTGCAGTGCAGCATTGCAAAGTTTCCTGTGAAATATCCTGGACTCCTACTTGCTCTGCGCCTACTAACCAAGGATGAGTGGCAGCCTCTCCTGGACAAGGTCACAAGTTTTGTCCCTGGTTGGCAAAGAGGGCTCATCGCTCGTCCAGGCCGGCTCACACTCACCAAGATGGTAATCTCTGCCATACCTCTTCATCTTCTGACTGCTGACGCTCCGGTGTGGTTTTTGGAAGAAATTGACAAATGCGCTCGCGCTTTCTTCTGGGCCGGAAAGGAATTGGTGAATGGAGGGCAATGCCTCGTGGCCTAGGAATAAATTTGCAAGCCAGAGGTGTTTGGAGGCCTTGGGGTGAAGAATCTGCGGCTGCAGAGCTTGGCTCTACGTGTGCGCTGGGAATGGCTGAGGAACACTGATAGTACTAAGCCTTGGAAGGGCCTTCCAAGGATCAAGGATGACGAGGCGACGGCAGTGTTTATCAGTCTTTTTTTGATGAATGCAGACAGCGCTGCTTTCATTCATTGTTATAGAAGGGAGAACAAGGCGCCAGGGTAGCTACAACAATTGAAGAAAAAAAAGAGAAAAGACGACGGCCTGGCATTTTGCACAGGGCCAACAACGGCAGTTACAGGAAATCAGTCTGGCTCCCTTGGTCTGCCAGCCAAAGCGTGCGTGAGGGAGTGTCCAGCCATGAACCATTCAGAAGCTAAAGCCACAATCTTGCCGAAAACGATCGCCGGGCTAGAAGCATGACTGTTAAAAATTCGATCATTGCGCTTTCCAAATTGCCCACCAGACCAATGTGGTGGTAGATATTACAGGGACGCTGGAGACGGAGGCTGCTCGGCAATGCTCCAGCCGGACCAGCTCTGGTTGGAGATCACAAGGGTTCATGGAGATACCGATAATGCAGACAGTTTCTCTTGGCCATGGTCTCCATCAAACAGCTACACCGCTAAGTTGACGTATAAAATTTTCTGTCACGGGACAACGAGGTTCGACACTGTTAATGGAATCTGGAAATCCGGAGCACCCTTGAAATGCAAAATCTTTATGTGGTTAGCAGTGCAAGCCAGATTATGGACCTCGGATCGAAGATTCAGACATGGGCTTCAAAATGCGACGAGACGAGTCCCTGTTTCGTTTGCCTACAGGAGGAGGACACTGCTAACCACATCTTGTCGCAGTGTGTTTATGCAAGGGAGGTCGGGCACATAGTCTTTCAGCAGGAGCAACAACTGTCCTCAGTCCTTCCAGAGCATTCAGATATGTTGGTGCCTTGGTGGCTAGACAGCGGAATGGGTTCAGTAAGGATAGGAGGCTTTTCGATACATTGGTGATCTTTAACTTGCTGGTCCTTGTGGAAGTAGCGCAATACCTGTTGTGTTATTGCTGTAATGCAATTGTAATTGATCTTGTAAACATAATTTATTGCATATCATGATAACATGAGTTCAGTTTATAAAGGAATGATGCCTTTTCTTTTCTGTAGGCTGTTGCTGCAGGAGCTAATCCAGTACTGGTAACTAAAGTAGATGCCCAAAAAGGTCTAGTAGAGAAAATTGCAAAAAAAAAAAACTTCATGTGTCTTCATTGGACTCTTGTATATATTTTTTTTTTGAAATTTTCCATCACATATATTAGGTCAGCAAGCCGCCTCATTAAAAACTGATTCTGTTGTGGTGCGTTAATTCACATGTCTTTTGTTTTGTGGTTATTAGGTCGCCGGCTTTGTGGTTAGTCTGCCATTGTAGATGGGTTTATTATTGGAGGTATATACCTTTTAGGCTAGAATATAAAGTTGACTCCATGACAGAATCTCATGGAAATCATGAGCAATCGGTAGGACAATGGAATCATCATCATTTGACCAGTTCATCGATGTTATTAATTTATCAGTTTGTGTGTATCTATGGCTCCAAATTATGTTTGTAGTAGTCATCGACCGGCTTAAATAGGTTTAGAAGAACATTGAGATGTTTGAACACCATTTTTTCGTAGCTATTAAGAGCATCTCCATCGGGGGCCTCCAAATTCGTGTCCGGCACCCCCAATGGAGGCCCAATTGGGGGGTGCCGGACATGTGTCCGCCTCAGATTTGAAAGCCGCCCACAGCGGCGCACCCCAAAGGCCCGCCCCCCAAACGCGAGCAAATGATCGAACACCTTGCGGGCGGTACTTGTGTCGACCGCGGCTTTTGAACTAATTTAAAAAGATACAAATTTAAACTAAACCGATACAAGTTCTAAACTTAAACTAACACGTTACATAGTTAAACTAAAACCATAGACACTTAAACTAAAACTTAAACGTAAGCCTAATCTAAACGCCGCCGCTTGGGCCAGCATCGCCGCCGCTCGGGCCAGCCTCGCCGTCGTGCGCGGCCTTCTGGTGGGCTAAGCGGGAGCGCACACGCCTCTCCTGCCGGAGCTGACTCGCCACCTGGCGCATGGCATCCCTGTCCTCAGCCTGCGCCTGCCTCGCGCGAGCCTGCCTCTCCGCACGCATGTGGTTCAGCTCCTCGTGCGCCTCCCGCTCGGCGCGCAGCCGGGAGGCCGCATCCGCTAGCTCCTCTGCCTGGGCGATGAGCGCTTGCTGCGTGGGCTCCTCCGCCTGGGCGTTGAGCTGCTCGTACGCCGCCCGCTCGGCGGCCATGAAGGCGCGGCACCGCTCGTCGCGCTCCGCAGTCTCGATGGAGGCCTGGATGATGGTGGCCTCCACGGCGTCTCCAGTCGCCTCGTAGCCGAGCCTGACCCGGCGGCTCGCCTGCTCGTTGCGCCAGCTCTCGAACGAGTTGGCGGCAACCACCTGGTCAGGCCACAGCGGTGGCGGGAGCGCCTGCTGCGGCGCCTGCTGCGGCGGGAGCGCTTGCTGCTGCGGCGGCGGCACCTCGTCGAGCTCCGGCGGCGGCTCCTGGCCGGGGTACGGGTCCTACAACGGCTCTTGCTCCTCCTGTTCGTCGACGTCGACGTCGTCCACATCCGCCCAGTCGAATGGCTGTTCGTTGGCGGCGACGGCGTCCTCCTGCGCCGTGCCGTGAGCACGGCGCGCTGCCTGGGTGAGCGTGGCCCATGAGGTGGCGAGGCGGCGAGGCATGGCTATGTGCTCAACTGGCTACGGCTGGACTATGTGCTCAAATGGCTACCGGCGAGCGTCGGTGCTGGTGTGGCGAAATGGCTGCACGGCGGGAGCCTCTTTATAGCCAGCCCAAGGTCTCGGCGGGAAGCGGTGGCTCAGGCGGGAAGCGCCCGGTGGGTGAGCACGCGTCGCGTCGGAGTTAATGGCGGCGACACGTCTCCGCCACTGCGCCGCCTGGGAAGTCGGGAAAGGCTGGGCGCTCAGCAGGCGCCGCCGTAAATGCGAGGCGTGCGGGAGACGCATCGCCGTCCCGTCCCTTCGTCGCCTGCGGAAACGCGTCGCCATTAACGCGGGCGGAACGGCCTCTTGCACGGCGCCTTAAACCCATGGCCAGGCAGGCGCTGTCTCTATGAAGGGGCGGGCCACCCCTGTCAGAGCCCATGTCCGGGCAGTGTCCGGCATGGAGGCCCTTTCGGGGGTGCCGGACACGATTTTGCTCGGGGTGACCCTTTGGGGGTGCCGCTGGTGGCGTTTTTGGCCATCCGGACACCCAATGAGCCTTTGGGGGGGTCATTTGGAGGCCCCCGGTGGAGATGCTCTAAGCATGATCCGATTGTTTCACCGCTTTGTGCATCTGAAAAAACTATCCACTTCTTCCCAATCAATCAGGTTTTGCTGTCAATGACAACTCGAAGCATGGGTATAATTGTCGGGGGGTTGCCCCCGGGTAGGGCAAAGAGGTGGTGTTAAGAGCTGTAAAGAGTGGGCCGGATCAAGGTCAAGCCGGATCTCTTGGGCCGGATCCCTTGGACCGGATCACTTGGAAAAGTCAGTTGGCTCTCAATCATGCTAAAGTACAGGGAGAGACCGAAGGGGATCCGGCAAAGTCTAGCCAGATCAGAGGAAGGAATACCGGCTTAACTTAGCCGGGTCGATCAGGAAGGATCCGGCATAAGGCAATGTCGGATAATGCACAAAGGCCAAGTAATATCATAAGTTCACGGGTCCTGCAGGCCTCCTGCCCGAGGCTCAGAAGACAGCCAGGTCGAGCCACGGGTTTTCCGGGTCGCTAGGCCCTAGGCGCTGACTCGGCTAATTCGGGAAAGGGCAGTGGCCTAGGCTCCAGTGGGCTACGCTGGCTTAAGCTCAAAGAGGAAAAGATAGACCTGTCGTTGGACTGACAATGAGCTGGACTGAGTGACAGTAGCCAGAGCTTGTCCTGTTCCTCTTGTCCATGCCATTGTCATCTCCGGCCAGGGGCAGAATGGTAATCCGGTTAGTGTATAAATAGACCAGCACATCCTCCAGGGCGAGGGCGACAAAGGAGAAGCCTCATTTCCCCCTTGCTCCATCTTCCTCCTAGAGCTCTCACCATTGTTGCTTCATACAGCTCGAGGAGCACTTTGTACTTGTCATTGAGATATAAAGAGAGTAGGCTAGTGCTGCAGTAGGGGTGTTACCTCCACAAGAGGGCCCCGAAGCAGGGTACATCTTGGTGTGCTTTGGTTGTTCTTGGTTTTGCTCGTTCTTGCTTGTTCTTGCGTGTTCTTCGTTGTTCTTCATGCGTGCTTCTTGAGCGCGCACACCCTCCCCGGATCCCCCAACGTCCTAGCGAGCCCCAACTTAAGCCATCCTATGGCATCTGCCGTGACACCACCACGACAGTTGGCGCCCACCGTGGGGCAAGCAGTGGCGTTGGCTGGGGTTTCCATCCGGACGGGTTCCGTCACCAGCTCCGGCGTACGTGTGCTGTCCGGGCTCGTCTGCAACTACGGCGGGTTCACCTTCATCAGCGACAACGCCGGCTGCTTCGCGGGAAGGCCACTCCCTGTGGATGGATGCTTCATCCAGTTCGGCAGCTTCCTCACCTACGTCACCACCGAGCTTGTCCGCGAGTACCCGGCGCAGGTGCTCGTGGCCGAGGACCCTCCTTCTTTCCGCGCAGCTCTCGGACGGCGTAGCGCTCGCCCCGGGAGTAGCGTGGAGGTGATGATGACCGGACCAAGTGCTGGAGCAGGCAAAGGAGATGCCGGCAATAGCATGCCCGAGGTACTGGTCACGCCAACCGATCCGGTGGACAAGCCGGCTCGGACGGCGAAGTTCCCAAAGGAGAAACCGGATCCGGTTGGCCCACTTGGCATGTCAAGTAGGGAGGCTCCCTTAGAGGATGTCCTGGAAAAGTTATCTCGGCCAGTGGCACCTGGGGCAAACGTAGAGTCCACTATAGCGAGTTAGAGGCAGAGCGCCTGAGGTTGCAAAGAGAAGCCCGGTTAGTGGTAGAGTCTAGGCAAGCATTTGATAGAGACATGAGAGAGTATAATGCTGCCAATGGTATCACCGATGGTTTCACTCCGGTAGCGCCGCACCCACGCAAGAGAACAGATTTGCGTAACAGGGGTAAGGACCTCAATGACGAGTTAGCTAGAGCCGCAAGATCGAGCTCGAGTAAGGCTACTAGTCATAGATCGGGTACAGGCAAGCCGGTGTATAGCTCCCCGGCCAAGAATCTTAGGGCTGCAGCGGCAGCGCGAGCCGAGTTGACCACATTAACCGGGATGCTTGGCGCAAGCAGGCAGAGAGGGTCAATGAGCTGGTTGATGTGTGTAACCGGCAGAATGAGGCTTACCGGAAAGCTAATCCGGACGCTGGTGGTTCTCGGGGTAGTGTCGGCTAAGGCTGTTAGCCAGAATCCAAGGGGCAAGCGTCATCCCGCATGTCGGAGTTGACCGGGCCCAAAGCGTGAATTCGGGCAAGAGCAAACAGCTGCAGGCCTATGATGCTGAGTATGCCGGCAAGCAGCTAGCTGCTCAAGGAAGAGGTGGCCAGAGCAGAAACAATGGCGGTCAAGGCAATCCGGGAGCCGGAAGGGGTAATTCGGCTGGCCGAGGTCAACCACCTCGTCCTCCTGGGCAGAATCAACCCCGGCAGGAGCAGCAAGTGATGGTGCAAGCGCAGCAGCAAGGTGGTGGCCAGGCGGGCTACCGCTATGATGATGGTAATTCGGCTATGGCGCGAGCCGGATACCAAACGTATGATAATGCACTTGCATCCAGGCTGGGACCTCGGACATTGGATCCGATGATCAGCGTCTCAAGTTGGATAGGATTTACCAGTCCGAGAAGCTGGAAGAGCAAGGCCCACCAGGTCCTCCATGCTTTGGGCCTCGGATCATGAACGAGCCGAACGTGCCGTTGTTTCAGCTTGGCCGAATCACAAAGCCGTATAACGGCAGCACTAAGCCGCAGGATTGGCTGATAGACTATGTATCCTCGGTGCACATTGCGGGGGGCAATCGCCGATGGGCGGTCCGGTATCTCCCGCATATGTTGGAAGGGCCAGCCCGGATTTGGCTGAATAACTTACCAGAGGGTAGTATCAACTCTTGGATGGATTTGGAGCAGGCGTTTTACAGCAACTTCTCCAGCACTTACAAGAGGCCAAACCGACCTCAGCTCTTGTCTGCGTGCAGGCAGGAAGAGCGGGAGACAGACCGAGAATTTTTGACTCGGTGGAGCAACATTCGCAATTCTTGTGAAGGTGTCGTGGAGGAGCAGGCCATTTCTTGGTTTGCGCAGGGTTGCCGACATGGCACCCCGCTTTGGCAGAAGCTCCAGAGGGATATGCCAAAGACCCTGGCGGAAATGATCCGGATAGCAGATACATATGCTCTTGGCGATCCGACGCAGCCAGCGTTGGATGCGGTGGGAACAAGCAGGAGGCAACCGGTCAACAACCGAACAGGACCATTGAGGCCCAGTGACCGACATGAGTTCGGTTATAAGAGGAGAGATCCGGATTATAGATACGGTTCAGATCAGGTTGCTGCAGTAAATATGGATCATCCTGGAGCAGGAGATCAGAGACCAAAAATGAGGGTCCAGCTTGGAGGCCGAATCAAGGTGCCTGGGCAAAGAAAGTGTGGGATGGACCGAGTCCACCTCTAACTTTTGAGGCAATGATAGATGGGCCTTGCCGTTATCACACAACAGACCCACGCAAGCCGGCCAATCATTCAACTCGGAATTGTAGCTGGCATCATCGCATCCAGGCGGAAGGTCAGAGAGGGCCACCTCAGAGAGGTGCTCCTAGACCGAATTTCAGGCCGAATACGCCTTTATCCGGAGCCAATGCAACCCCGGTGAACGCAGGAGCTCCAAGGCCGGCAGCCACAAAGCCGGTTAACCTGGTAAATATGGGAGGCAACAACAACAATGCTGGTCCGAGTCGGCAAGGTGGATACCCCGGAAATGATTACAAGGAGGCTCATCAAAGTTATGTGGTTTTTGTGACCGAGCCAACTGACAAGAAAAGTCAGCTGCGAAGGGCGAAGGAGGTGAATGCAGTCACACCAGCAGTCCCAAAATACCTGAACTGGTCCGAGCAGGAGATCACTTGGAGCAGGGCTGATAATCCCAGGGTTATGCCAAGCCCAGGAAACTACGCACTGGTGGTGGATCCGACTTTGGTTGGACCCAAGATTAATGTGAAATTCACTCGAGTCTTGATTGACAATGGCAGTGCTATAAACATCATGTATCGGGACACAATGGTCAAGTTGGGTTATTCGCCGAATCAGTTGCAGCAGAGCAGTTGTACCTTCCATGGTATAGTACCCGGGGTGTCTTGTTCCCCAATGGGTAAGATCTGGGTAGATGTGCTGTTTGGTACCAAGGACAATCACCGACTTGAGAGTCTCGAATTCGAGGTGGTAGACTTGGAGAGCCCATACCATGCTCTGCTCGGCAGGCCGGCATTAGCCAAGTTCATGATATCCACTCATGTGGCCTACCTCAAGATGAAGATGCCTGGCCCGAATGGTATCATCACCGTTGCGGGAGATTACAAGAAGGCCATACAGTGTGCCACGGTCGGTTCCACCTTAGCCGAGTCGTTGGTGATCCAAGCTGAGAAGAGCAAGATGCATGAAGTAGTGGCGATGGCGAAGTCAGCTCAGCTCGGCGTGCTGGCTATGACCAATCCGGATGCAGGTGCAACATTTGAGGTGCCCAAGGAGACAAAGAAGATCCCCATTGACCCGGAGAATCCGGAGCGCATGGCCATCATTGGTGCCGGATTGGGCGAGAAATAGGAAAGCGCGCTCTGTCACTTCCTCCGTGAGAATCGGGATATCTTTGCATGGTCGGCTAAGGACCTGCCTGGTGTTCCGAGGGAGTTGGCAGAGCACTCTTTATTTGTCAGGCCGGATGTGAAGCCGGTGAGGCAACCGACTCGGCGTCTTTCAGACGATCGAAGAAAAGTGGTGCTTGATGAGCTGGCTAAGCTACTTGCAGCCGGATTCATTATGGAGGTGTTGCATCCAGACTGGATATCCAATCCGGTTCTGGTAGAGAAGAAGAAGGACGAACCAGCGGTGATCAAGGTGTGGCGCATGTGCATCGACTTCACCAACCTGAACAAGGCGTGCCCGAAGGATCCCTTTCCTTTACCTCGGATTGATCAAGTGATCGATTCTACTGCTGGGTGTGAGTTGTTGTCTTTTATTGATGCGTACTCTGGTTTTCACCAGATACCACTGAACCCCAAAGATCAAATAAAGACTGCTTTTATTACCCCGTATGGGGCGTATTGCTATCGTGTCATGTGTTTCGGTTTGAGAAATGCCGGTGCAACTTATCAGAGATGTATGCAGAAATGCTTACACTCTCAAATGGGCAAAAATGTGCAAGTGTATGTCGATGATATCGTCATCAAAACTAAAGAAAAACGCACTCTCCTCGAGGATCTCGAGGAAACATTTGTGAACTTGAGAAAGTATCGGTTAAAATTGAATCCGGATAAATGCACCTTTGGTGTCCCGGCTGGAAAGTTGCTCGGTTTCCTTGTATCGAGCCGAGGTATTGAGGTGAATCCGGCTAAGATCCGAGCCATAGAAAACATGAAATTGCCTAAATGTCTAAAAGATGTGCAAAAGTTCACCGGGTGTCTAGCCTCGTTGAGTCGGTTTGTGAGTCGGCTAGGAGAAAAAGCCTTGCCCTTGTATCAGTTGATGAAAAAGAGCACCGGGTTCACATGGACCCCGCAGGCAGACTCGGCTTTCAATGAATTAAAAAAGATGTTGTCCACTGCACCAATTTTGGCATCACCTTTGCCGAATGAGCCAATGCTACTTTACATTGCGGCCACTAACCGGGTCGTAAGTGTGGTGATAGTGGTAGAGCGAGAAGAGGAGGGTAAATCCGTGCAGAGACCGGTGTACTATTTAAGCGAGGTGATCTCAACCTCAAAGCAGAATTATCCTCACTACCAGAAGATGACATATGGTGTATACCTGGCGGCCAAGAAGTTGAAACATTACTTCCAGGAGCACCCGATCACCGTAGTATGCGAAGCTCCAATCTCGGAGATCATTGGGTGCAAAGATGCGACTGGCCGAGTTGCCAAATGGGCAATAGAAGTGTCTCCTTACACCCCGCATTATGAGAGAAGAGATGCTATCAAGTCTCAGGCTTTACCGGATTTCCTTTGTGACTGGGCCGAGATGCAGTATGAGCCACCCAAGCCGGATTACAATTACTGGAAGTTGCACTTTGATGGCTCCAAAACCAAAATCGGACTGGGTGCTGGGATAGTACTCACATCACCGAAGCAAGATCAGTTGCGATATGTGTTGCAGATTCATTTCTCAGCATCAAACAATGTGGCCGAATATGAGGCACTGATCCATGGGCTTAATGTGGCTAAGGACATCGGCATCCGCCGGATAGAATGTTTTGGTGATTCAGATTTAGTGGTGCAGCAGTCTTCTGGAAATTGGGATGCCTTGATGCCAATATGGCACTATATCGATTTCATGTCCAGAAAATTTCAGGATTTTTTGAAGGCTGCGAGTACAAGCACATACCTCGGCTGGAGAACGAAGCTGCTGATATCCTGTCAAAACTCGGGTCGTCTAGGGATGCAATCCCACCCGGGATATCCTTGAATCACCTAAGGATCCCTTCAATCAAGCCTTCGCCTGATTCCGAGTCAATTTTTATCCCAAAGCAAGAATCTGAAGCTGTTCCTATGAATGTTGATGTCGGGTACATTTGGGAAGACCCGGGACTGCATGGCGAGACTCGGGGACTGCGCACCGAGACTCGGGGAATGCTAACCAAATCTTAGGGAAGAGGGGAAGAGAGGAAGATGGTGCTAACCGAATCTTAGGGAATGGACAGAGACTGATAGAAGAAATAATGGCGGCCGAACCAGTGGAAATAGATGAGCACTTATTCCCTTTGCATCCAGTACCGGAGTGGGCTGAAGAAATCATGAAGTTCATGTCGGAGGGGAGTTTGCCGAATGATGAAACCGAAGCTAGGCGAGTGCAGAGGAGGTCCAAGGGTTACACCATCATAAACAAGGAGTTATACAAAAGGAGTGCAACCGAGGTGCTACAGCGTTGCGTGGAGCCAGCCGAGGGCAAGGAGATGCTCCTGGAGATACATCAAGGAGAATGTGGGCATCATTGCAGTACAAGAGCCCTGGTGGCTAAAGTATTCCGGCATGGGTTTTACTGGCCCACTGCTCATGCAGATGCAGAGGACATAGTCCGAAAATGTGAAGGATGCCAAAGGTTTGCCAAGCAGACACACCTACCCGCATCGGCGCTCAAAACAATTCCTATCACTTGGCCGTTTGCTGTGTGGTGTTTGGATATGGTGGGAGAATTCAAGCCGGCTAGGGGTAACATGACACATATGCTGGTGATGGTGGATAAGTTCACCAAGTGGATAGAGGTGAAACCAATCCGGAAAGTGGATGGTCATTCGGCTGTAACTTTCCTGAAAGAAATCATTTTGAGATACGGTTACCCCCATAGCATCATCTCGGATAATGGCACGAACTTTGCTGTGGGAGAGTTTGCCCGATTCTGCATGGATAAGGGGATCCGGTTAGACATAGCCTCAGTGGCACACCCAGAGTCCAATGGACAGGTGGAAAGATCAAATGCTTTGGTATTAGCTGGGATAAAAGCCCGGTTAATAGAACCTCTGGTAAAGACTCCGGGGTGCTGGATAGATGAGATACCATCAGTACTATGGGGTCTAAGGACCACGCCGAATCGGTCAACTGGCTATACGCCATTTTTTCTGGTATATGGGGCAGAAGCAGTGCTACCCACTGACATAGAATATGATGCACCAAGGGTGACAATGTATACCGAAACCGAGGCAAAAGAGGCCCGGGAAGATGCAGTGGATCTGCTAGAGGAAGCAAGAGAATTGGCCCTATCTCGGACAGCAGTATACCAGCAGGGTCTCCGACGTTATCATAGTCGGAAGATCAGCCCTCGAGTGTTTCATGAGGGAGATCTAGTACTAAGGCTGGTGCAGCGCAGCAAAGGCCGACACAAGTTATCACCTCCATGGGAGGGACCATTCATTGTGAGCAAGGCTATGCACAATGACTCGTACTACCTTGTAGACGCACAGGAACCAAGGAAGGATGGCCTGGACAGACCCGGAGAAGAAACCAAGCGACCCTGGAATGTAGCTCTGCTTCGACCCTTTTACTCTTAAGGGGCGCAATGTATGTATCTCAGTTTATCATAAATGAAATTTCGGCAATCCGAGTCTGGACTCGGGGACTGCCTCGTCCTTATGCATGTGTTTTTTATTACTGTTTTGTCCATACCGTTCATGTGTCGGATTGCTTTGAACCTCGTCCCAAAATTCAAGTAATGTATGCTGTGTTGTTGATCTCGTGACTCGACTGACAAACACCAAAATGGTAGTCAAGAGCAGAGGTTGGGGAATATGGGAAACATGAAAATGGACTCGGGGACTCGGTCCAAAACCGATTCGGCACATGTCGTTTACTAACCCCTGTTATTTCTTTTTTGTTTATGTTAGATGATTCTAAACCACAACTCGCATGTTTCAAGTATTGTATGCTATGATTCCTATCTTGTGACTCGACTGTCCAACACCTAAAAGGTAGACAAGAGCAAAGATTCGGCAAAAATAGTGAACAAGAAAACAGACTCGGGGACTCGGTTTAAGATGATCCAACATAAACCTAGTCCGGATCACATTAAGCAAAATAAAAGTAGTCTCGGAAGAACTTAAATTGTATATTACATCTGCTCCCGGCATACCGGGGATTTAATGTTTTTCATTAAGATAATTCAGGAAGAAGGAGCCATGGTTGCAGGAGACTCGGTTGCAGGGATGAACTCGGATGATGGAGGAACCTCGGTTGAAAGAGGACCCTCACTTGCAGGAATGACCTTGGACGGAGAGCTTGAAGGCTGGCAGACTCGGAAGCATCCGGATCAACTGAAGTCTTGGCGGTCTTGACTAAAGCTTGTTCGGCAGTCTCAGCCGAATCAGTGGCTGGCGTCTTGGAAGTTTGGAGATTGTTCGGCAGTCTTGCCGAGTCAGTGGCTGGCATCTTGGAAGTCTTGGCGGAGATTGTTCGGCAGTCTTGGCCGAGTCGGAAGCTGGCACTTGGTGGACTTGATACGAGGTTGTTCGGCAGAGTTAGCCGAATCACCAGACTCGCCCTCAGACTCGGCGTATTCTTCAAGGGAGGCATCGTCCGATTCCTCTTCTTCAGATTCTTCCCCATCCGAGTAGACCGGAGCGTCCAGATCAAGATGCTTGTGTTTGCAAATTCGGCCATAAAGTTGGCAGCTTCTTCGCGGATCTTGATCCGGTTCGGATCTGAAGCCCATGAAGAACCCTCGCGAAGGGAGCGCACTTTGACGAGATCAATCAGCTCATACCAAGACATGATAAATAGCAAAGCTGCGTCAGCACCAGCGCGGGCGGACGAAGATCTCCACTGCTTTAACCGGGTCTCGCCTGATCCAGGTCTTTGATTAGCTCGTCCGCAGACCGGACTTGCCGGCTTCAGGAAACAAGACTCGGTGAGCTTTGAGACTTGCATTGAACAGATCAATGTGGGACTCCTTCAAAGGAGCAATCCGAGCTTTAAGTGCAGTAATGTGATCTTCGATATCCCACGTCTCTGGTAGGGGAGCTCCAGCTAACTTAGCTCTCTCAGCTCGGGCATCTCTCACAGCTTTGGCGGCTTGAAGCCGGATGCTGGTAAACTCTCCTACATTCAGATAAGCTAACACCGAATTAAACGAGAGGGAACACGAAATTATGTGTCGGATAAGAGCAGAGGAGGAAGAGGAGATTCGGCAAACTTACGGTCCATGTCTTCATTGAGGCTAGCAAGATCAGCCAGCCATTTCGCGCTGACCGCCTTGTGAGCAGCCAGATCATCTTTCGCCGCTTTAGCTTCGGCTTCAGCGTCTGCAACGACCGTTTGGATTTTCTTGTCCAATTCGGCCCGCTTCGCAAGCCCGGCTTTGAAAGCATCTCGCTCCTTCTGGATCGAATCTTTCTCACTTTGCAGCGAATCCCGGTCTTTCTTGAGCTTGGCCTTCACTTTTCCAACCCGGTCAAGCTCCCGCTGGAGCCGAGTCACTTCTGACTTTTCCTCCGCTAAAGCGCGCTTGTGCTCCTGATCTTTCTTTTTCATCTCCTCACCTTGCGCATCGAAGGAAGTTTGGAGGGCCTGGTGTTGCAGGACTAGCTGCTTAAAGATCCGGCTGCGAGCAGTCGTGGTTTCCTGAAAGAAAAAAGGTTAATGGCGTAAAAAGAGTCTCGGGGACTGGCACCCGAGACTAGCAACATGGAGCCAAAACGAATCTCGGGGACTGGAGGCCCGAGATTGATAAAAAAAAGTTGACCGACTCAATTGGAAAAGAGACTCGGGGACTGGGAGTCCCACGATTTTTTCGGCTAAGACAAAATTCATGATCAAGTTTTAGAGATTCAAGCCGAATGACTTTCTTACTCGGAGGAGTATCAGTCGTTCGACCCGAATCTCGGGGACTGGGAATAGTGCAGATTGATCATGATGAAATAAAAGCAGGATTCGGCAAAGTTACCTCGAAGACCCGGTTAGCTTCACGACCGAGGCCTGCACAGAGTGTAGAGATTGAAACATCCGGCTAGGGCCAGCCGGATGTGGCGACGCTGAAGTAGTTGAGCCTTCGGCAAGGTCCGCAGTATTCCAAGCTTTAACGAATTGCTCTGCGGAGCCGAGGTTGTCGCCGCTCGGAGTGCGGAGATTCGGCAGAACCTGGCCACTAAGTCGGGCGCGAGTGATCGCCTCAGAGAGTTGATCATGCACCCGAGTCGCTGATGGAGTGGCGGAAACCTGTCTGCTAGCAACCACCTGCTTATCCGAGGTGGTTGGAGTCGTGCCAGAGGCGGCTTGAGTCGGCTTAGGTAGAGGCGATGCGCCCGGGGTCTTGGCTGGATCTGGCTGCCTCGGTTGGTTCTGGGACGCTTGTTGTGGTGGTTTAAGTACTTCCTGTTGCTGCTTCTGCTGCTTCTCGAGAGGTTGTTGCTGCTGCTTTTTCTTCTTCTTCTGCTGCTCTTGATTCAGCAGAGCTTGAGCCTTGGGGGTAGGGCGAGGATCCGGCTTAGTCAAAGACTTAGCCGAAGTCTTAGTTTTTTCCTTCTCCAACTCCTTCAGAGGACGTGGCCAAGTTGAATCTCGGGTAGGAGCCGAGATTTCCTCATTCTCCAGGTCAATAACCGACTCTGGAATGAGAGTCGGCGGAGGAGTATTGGCAGTTGTGGCACGCGCGGGAGAGGCGACAGCCTTTTCAGGAGACTGGTGCTCCATGGCCGTATCCAGTGGAGGAATGGGAGAAAGAATGGATGAATGAGTTTGCTCGGTGACGATGACGTCACTACATAGAGCAAAGTAAACAGTTAACTCGGATAAAGGTGGCTCGGATAATAGAGGAGGAAAGCGAATGAAGTTAAGCTGGCATTACCCCTTGGTGGTAGGCATGGGCTTGAGCCGATTCGGCTTGAAGGCAGCTTTCTTCATTCTCTTGGCTTGAGGGCATCTGATCCGGACGCGTCATCGCGTTTCCGAGATGTCCCTTGAGCATCCTGTTTGGCTGGAACACAAGGTGGTGACCATGAAATCGGAATAGCATCAATGGGATCTAGGATCCAGCAATCATCATCTTCATCGTCGAAATGTTGTAAATAGTCGATTGCTTACCC
The DNA here is from genome assembly GCA_947311845.1 of Poa pratensis. Lineage (NCBI taxonomy): Eukaryota > Viridiplantae > Streptophyta > Magnoliopsida > Poales > Poaceae > Poa > Poa pratensis. Next base: position 24,136,406 of record CAMZMU010000044.1, read on the forward strand.
TTGCGGATGGGCTTGGCACGCGGAATCGGCAAATAATCGTCCGTATCCGCATCCTCTTCGCCCTCGCGCAGCGGGCTGCGATCCGGTCCCCACACTTTGGTGGAGAGATCTCCATCTTCGGTGATTTGGCGGTCGAACAGCTGCAGTAGGGTCAAGGCAAATATGGATTAGTCCGATGGTATTTTGATGAAGTATGGATTAATTCGGAGAATGGGGGAAGTGCATCTCGGTGGAACGGCTCCACGCCCCACCGCCACTTGTCCGACATCTCGGTGTAGGCAATGGCGTTTACCCGTCTCTTGACGGAAGCTCTGGTGAGGTCATGTTTGCTGATCCGGGTAGGATCTAGCAGACCACTCATGTGGCAAATCTTGTGCTCACGTTGTTGAAGAGGACTGACCGGCGAAGACGAAGGTCCGGAGGAGATCGTCCGAGAGCAGGCCCTTCTCCAGAAAATCCTCCAGAGTTTGATGTATGATTTGAAGCTCCGCAAGAGTGTCAGCCGGATCATATCTGAAGTTTAATTCGGCTGTGGGGGGCTCGATCCTGAACTCGGGCAAGTTGAGAGCATCATGGCCTTCAGCGCTCTTCACGTAGAAGAAGACCTTTGCCATTTCTGCAAGTATCCAGGCCAGTGATCCGGGGAAAGATGGAGCCCGCCCTCGGAGTAATGCTAGCCGAACCACAAGCGGTCATCACTTTCGGGTCACTGCCCGGGATAGTCTGTTTACGGAGGTGGAAGTACTTCGCCCAGTTTGGACTGTCGGCCAGAGACCGAGATATCCCTCGGTAAAGGAGGTAAAAGCCGACAGGGAGACAAAGGCGTTAGCCGGAAGGTGGTGAGGCTGCAGGCCAAAGAAGTCTAGGAAAGCCCGGAAGAAGTCACTCGCCGGGAGTCCGAATCCGCGCTCGAAGTGCGCTAGAAATACAACGCGTTCACCGGTTGGGTGACCGGTTCGAGTTCCTTCCCCGGTTTTCGGCATATAACTTTAGGTGTTATACGCCGGGTGCTCAGCAGCCATTCCAGGTCATCATTTGTAACATCGGAACCCTCCCAACTGCCGGGGGGCAGCTTCGGCATATCCGAATCAGTCCTGCAAGAAATTGGAGATAGCCGAGTTAGGAGATTCGGAATCTCTAATCCAGAACGAATCGGATAATGGCGTAACCGAATCAGATGTAAAGCGATTCGGTAGAGCTATCCCGGATAAAGTTGTCTAGTTACTGCGGAAAAGTAATTCGGCTGGTAACTACAAACACCTTTTCGTGAGAATCTAGGGTTACGCAAGATCTACCGCAGCAGTAAAATAGAGAGGAAATCCCGAGTAAAAAATATGGTGGAACTGCTCAAGCGGTGGCAAGCCAAACTAGGGCAATCTAGTGCAAAACCTAGAAAGGAGATCTAGGGAATGCACTAAGGCGTGACAATGGACTCGTACGCGAGTGAATCTACAAGAAACAGGCGCAAGTTCCCAGCGGGATATGAACTTGCTCGAGGTCGCCATGGCCGGAAGAAAAGGAACTTACGGTTGCGATGCGGCGAGGAAGAAGCTCGGTGAAGAAACGGCGGTGCAGGGCGCGGTGCGCGGCTCCGGCGAGTTTTCTCCGGCGTTGTCGAGGTCTCCGGCGCGGCGAAGTCGCGAAGGCGAGATCGCAGCGGCGTCAATGGCACGGATGGAGTTCTTGAAGTAGGAAGTGCGGGGAAGAAGAAGAGGAACCCCGCACCCCTATATATAGCCGCTCGCTGGTAACTGACGCACTACCGCGCGATTTTCGGGGCGTGGCCGGATCAAGTGTGCCCTGAAACTCTGTGGACGCAGCTGTGGCCGTATATTTCAAGCACATGGTGGGTCACAGAATTGGAAGCGGTTGTGCGGATCGAATGTGCCGGTCAGCGAAGAAACCGAGGAGACGCGGTCATTTAGTCAAACACACTCGAATACCTGGTGGACCTGGATGACGTGCTGAGAATGGCATGTCAGATCAGAGACCTGGGTTACGGGGCTTTGCGCAGAGATAAATCCTGAGACAAAATTATTCGATATGAGATTCGGTTAAGGGCGTTTTTAACCTGCTACGGCCCTCCATCCGAGGCTGTAGGACCGCACCAGCTTTGGGGACTACTGTCGGGGGGTTGCCCCCGGGTAGGGCAAAGAGGTGGTGTTAAGAGCTGTAAAGAGTGGGCCGGATCAAGGTCAAGCCGGATCTCTTGGGCCGGATCCCTTGGACCGGATCACTTGGAAAAGTCAGTTGGCTCTCAATCATGCTAAAGTACAGGGAGAGACCGAAGGGGATCCGACAAAGTCTAGCCGGATCACAGGAAGGAATACCGGCTTAACTTAGCCGGGTCGATCAGGAAGGATCCGGCATAAGGCAATGTCGGATAATGCACAAAGGCCAAGTAATGTCAGTAAGTTCACGGGTCCTGCAGGCCTCCTGCCCGAGGCTCAGAAGACAGCCAGGTCGAGCCACGGGTTTTCCGGGTCGCTAGGCCCTAGGCGCTGACTCGGCTAATTCGGGAAAGGGCAGTGGCCTAGGCTCCAGTGGGCTACGCTGGCTTAAGCTCAAAGAGGAAAAGATAGACCTGCCGTTGGACTGACAATGAGCTGGACTGAGTGACAGTAGCCAGAGCTTGTCCTGTTCCTCTTGTCCATGCCATTGTCATCTCCGGCCAGGGGCAGAATGGCAATCCGGTTAGTGTATAAATAGACCAGCACATCCTCCAGGGCGAGGGACGACGAAGGAGAAGCCTCATTTCCCCCTTGCTCCATCTTCCTCCTAGAGCTCTCACCATTGTTCCTTCATACAGCTCGAGGAGCACTTTTGTACTAGTCATATTAAGATATAAAGAGAGTAGGCTAGTGCTGCAGTAGGGGTGTTACCTCCACAAGAGGGCCCCGAAGCAGGGTACATCTTGGTGTGCTTTGGTTGTTCTTGGTTTTGCTCTTTCTTGCTTGTCCTTGCGTGTTCTTCGTTGTTCTTCATGCGTGCTTCTTGAGCGCGCACACCCTCCCCGGATCCCCCAACGTCCTAGCGAGCCCCAACTTAAGCCATCCTATGGCATCTGCCGTGACACCACCACGACAATAATGCTGCTGCTGGAAAGTATGCGCACTTGATGACTCCTGCATGCTGGGGTTATTAGCCAAGCCCCACTAAGGTTCTCTTTACGTATGGCATCATATGAGGGAATCCTTTATATGGAAGTAGATGGAACTCTGGTTCCTCGTTACTCTCTGGAGATTTCTGCTTAATTTTGGCCACTGTAAGAGCATCTCCACCCGGGGCCTCCAAGTGACCCCCAAAGGCCCATTGAGGATCCAGACGGCCAAAAACGCCACCAGCGGCACCCCCCAAAGGGTCACCCCGAGCAAAAACATGTCCGGCACCACCGAAGAGGCCTCCAAATTTGGAGACCTCTTCGGGGGTGCCGGACATGGGGGCAGACATGCGCCTGACAGGGCTGGCCCAACCGTCATACGCACAACGCCTTCAGGCGTCATTTAACGCGCCGTGCAGGAGGCCGGTCTGGCCGCGTTAATGGCGCAGTCGTCGGCGGTTTCCAACGCGACGTGACTGGACGCCGGGCGCCTGCACACACGCATGCCAGGCGACACGACTGGACGGCCAGGCGACGCGACGGCTCCCCAGGCCACGCGGCCGGCGTTGCGGATTCCCCACGCGTCGCATTTACGCCGGCCGCACCGCCCCTCGCCATGTTAAAAGCCGGCGCCCGTGGCCGTGTTTATCCATCCCGCCCTTCTCGCCCTCCTCTCCACCTTCTCGCCCTCCTCTCAACCTCCGGCGAGCCCGCCATGGCGTCCAGCGGTTGCACCATCGTGAGCGAGGACGCTTGGGAGCTGCACCGGTACGGGCTCCTCGCGCCGCACGACTGCCGGCTGCCCAAGCACTGGTCCATCTCGGCCGGTGGCCTCCCCGTGCCACCGCTGCCCGAGACAGACGAGCAGATGAGGTGGTTCATCGCTCGCCGGCGCAGCTGAATGACGCCGGCGGAGCGCCGCTTCGATGACAGCCGCCCGCTCGCGCTCGAAGCGCGCCACGCGCTACAACACCGCCGGCCGCAAAGAATGGTGGGAAGCAACCGGCCACACGGTTGCCTCCGCCATCGAAGCTGCGCGCCGCCACGCTGCCACGGGCAGCGCAATCCCCTTCCGCCTCCTCCCGCCGGTGCTGCGCTTCCCTCCGCGCCCCGTGCCGCGCCATACTGTGAAGGTGGAGCGACGCTCACCGCCGCGCGGTGGTGGCAGCATCACCATCCGCGAACGCCGCCAGCGTTCGCCCCCACGCCCGCGCGGGCGCCTCTTCCTCCGTCACCCCAGGGCGGAGGCAATGCCGGTGGAGGTCATCCCCTACGGCTACGACGTGCCGCCCAAGATGCGGAACGAGCACGACGGCGATAGCCCAGGCTTCCTGGCGGCGCTCTCCGAGTCGGCGGTGGACATCGAGCAGGACTCGCCGGGCCTCTTGGCGACCCTGGCGATGACAGCGTCCTCCTCCGGCGGCCCATCCACCAGCCGTGCGCCTGGCCACGACGGAGCCTCCTCCAGCCGTGCTGCCTCCTCCGCGGCGGTGGTGAAGATCGAGGACGACAGCGACGACGACAGCTGGTGGGACGAAGTGTAGGCTAGGCGGCTAGGGTTAGGCTGCCGTTTTCAAATTTCATTCGAAATCTTTGTAATATATTAACAAATATGAATGAAATTTGAATCGTTTCAGTTTTTTTTGGAGTCAATTTGAACGCACCGAAGGTGTTTGAGCCTTTGCTCGCCTTTGGGGGGTGGACCTTTGGGGTGCGCCGCTGTGGGCGGGGTCAAAAACATGGGCGGACACATGTCCGGCACCCCCCAATTGGGCCTCCATTGGGGGGTGCCGGACACGAATTTGGAGGCCCACGGTGGAGATGCTCCAAGCGCGAAAAACAATTTCAAACAAGAGTTGTTTGGTTAGCTTTACAGTCCAAAGTCTGTACCCTGAAAGCATGTCCACCAGCACATCACAAAACACCCCTCAAAGGCACAATGGGATTCGGACGCAAAAACGGGTCACAGCGGCATCCCCATATGTCTGTTCCAACCCAAAAACCGTCTGGCACCCTCCAGACAACCCCCAAGTTTGAAAACCTGTTCGGGGGTTCCGGACAAGGTCTCTGACTGTCCCGCATGTCACAAGCTCACACTCGGTCAACCGTGATTAATGGCACCGTGCAGGAGGCCGTTCCCGTGTCCGATCACTTCGCCGAGCGGTTCTGCAGACGACGCGACGGAGTGACGTCTTTCCCCACATGTAGCATTAATGCACCTGGCGACGTGATGGCATTGCACTTTCCCCACATGTAGCACTAACTTCGGCGCCACTACCCTTGGCCTACCTGATGGTGTATAAGAGGACTCCCCCTGGCTGCTCGTTTTCATCGTGCCCGCCTCCCACAGTCTCCCTCATTCCCTTCCACCGTCGGCCACACACACAACCGCTGCCATGGATGTGAATAGAAAGTGGCTCTTCTGGCACGAGGCTAAAGAGTTTGCCAAACACGGCATCCTCGCGCCGCAGAAGGCAATGTTGCGGAAAGACTTTGCCATCAGCTTGGGCGGGGAACCTGTGGCGCTAGTCCCCACCGGATTCAACGTCGAGTGTGAGATCCCCGTCGCAAGAACTTTCGGCTATGGCCGGACCCGCTATACTTTTTGTTTTGCAATGGAGGTTAAACCTCCAGTCTTTGCATCAAAATGATGCACACAACGTTTTTTAATTAAATTATTGAACAAAATCTTACAAGATAAAACATTGATCAATCTGAAGGCACCCTCTCAACGACGAGAGTTGCTCCGATTGTGGGTGGACCCACTGTACTATCTCGATAACCCCTACTGATGGCCCACGTTCTTCAGCGGGGAGTGGGGAGCGGCGCTCAACTGCTTCACCTGCGAGCATACACCGCCAGACACCAACGTCGTCGAGTAGGCACGGTTCTGGTTAGTGCCCGGCCGCACCGTCTGTGGCGTGTCCTCGAGGTCGCCCGGGCAGAAGTAGCCTGTCGTGACCAAGCTATAAAATAGTGTGCTAAGAGAAATAGTGTCGGCCTCCTACAGATGTTATATAGGCTATGGCGTGCTTAAGCGTGCTATATTTTCAATATAGCGTTCTAAAAATAAAGGATCTTAACAAGAATAAATGATATAGTCCAGCAATGGCAGAACAATATATGCATAACCATGTACGGAAAACATTGTCCAATTGTCTAGAATCTTAAAATCAACAACCCATGGCGCAACAACATAACATAAATATTTTATTCAGAATTATCAGCATTAAAGATGACATATTTTAATTCAGAAAAGGAAACAGTAGATTACAGTTCATCATCAAGATAAACAGAAAGCAATTTCTACTTCTTCTTAAGGTGAAAAACTCGGTACTTTGCACCAATAGGCTGGAAAAAGAAAATAGCGTGCTAAAGTTGCAACTTTTTAGTGCGATATAACGTTATATTTCGTGAATAGCACCATAGCGCGCAAAAATGGCAAAATTTGGCATTGACCTTTTAGATATGCTATAGCGCGCTATTAGCGCCGAAATAGCGTGCTATGTTTTTTCATGGTCGTGACGCTGCGGGTGATGCCCTCAAGGCCTGCATTATCTATCCGACCCCGCATCCGGAGAGGCGCTGCATAGGGTTAGGAGGCTGAGGGTAGTGCAGATTTTAATTTCGTTTCGAACCATTGTATCTCATGAAATTTAAATGAAATGTACCTTGTGCTTATATATGCCAATTCAATGTTTTTTGTTTGGGTTTGCAGCAATCCCATTGTACCGGATGCAAACCGGACCCTCCTTCCCTTCCACCGCTGGCCACACACACAACCGCCGTCATGGATGTGAATAGGAAGTGGCTCTCCTGACACGAGGCTAAAGAGTTCGCCAAACACGGCATCCTCGCGCCGCAGAAGGCAATGTTGTGGAAAGACTTTTTACCGTCAGCTTGGGCGGGGTACCTGTGGCGTTAGTCCCCACCCGATTCAACGTCGAGTGTGAGATACACCGTCGCAGGAATAAGCTCCGGCTATGGCTGGACCCACTATACTTTTTTCGCAATGGAGGTTAAACTTTCAGCCTCTGCATTAAAATGATGCGCAAAGCATTTTTTTATTAAATTATTGAACAAAGCCTTACAAGATATAACATCGATCAATTCCAAAGCCACCCTCTCAAACGACAAGAGTTGCTCCGATAGTGGGTGGACCCACTGTGCTATCTCGACAGCCCCTACTGGCTCACGTTCTTAGTGAGGAGCGACGCTCAACTGCTTCACCTGCGAGCATCCACCGCCAGACAACAACGTCGTCGGGCGGACACGGTTCTGGTTAGTGGCCGGCCGCACCGTTTGCGACGTCCTCGAGGTCGCTCGCGTGGAAGCAGCATGTCGTGATGTTGCGGATGATGCCCGCAAGGCATGCATTATTGACAGTGGTGGAGCTAGCAATCTGGCTAGCTCTGGCTTCTGCCACACCTAAATTTCAATATTTTGCATAGTTTATATGTGTAATTGTGCATAGATTACTTTATTCTGTGTACTATCTTTTCATTCTGCCACACCTAAAATTTGACTCTACCTCCGCTACTGATTATTGACACTAGTCGTTAACCCGTGCATTTGCACGGGCTAGCAATTTCAAATGACACACACATAATAGAAGTATCTTATTACAATGGATTATAAACACCAAAAAATATTTCATAAGGATTTTGTAGTACTATTACAAAACCAAAATAATAGTTTTCCATGGAAATGCTGCCTCTTCTACTTTCATGATATTCGATTGGATGGCAAAGATTTCTCATTTTATTTCCTTTATTACAAAACCAAAATAATAGTTTCCCATGTGAGAGGCATCGGCAGCCTCAACCACAGTTCAAGCTTCAGCTCATGACATGACTTTATCATACCATAATCAACCCATAGAGGAAAACAAAGAACTTCTTTAATTTGCGCTACTGTTAAAGCAATTTACTTATATAGGGTTTGCTGAAATGCTGCTTAATGCAATACGTATTTGAACTTTGGTTAGATTACATCTGTATTAATACATAAGTAGCTCTCCCGACGCCATATTCATGTACCTAACTAAATTAATATTGGTAACATGTCTTACATGGCTATTACCATCTGCAAATTATAACACAGCACTGCACGGGAACTACATCTTGTTGGAATAGAGTAGGCTATGGACAGATACATCCTTGAAGACCATGCTATCCTTTAACTGTACATACACAATTAGTTTAAATTGATTGACGGGGTACTCAGTGATTGTTGTTCTCAATGCTATTGTGACCTGCAAATTGGAAACAGCAATTTAAATAATACTTTTTATAGAGCATGAATTTGAACTGATAGTTGATTTTCATTAGAAGTTTACATTGAAGTTATGTTGGCAACACACCTGATTAATGCTAAACAAAATGTAAACAGTAAAGTACATAGTGATAGCTGAAATTCATTTTGCCTCCAGGTGCATTTGCTCACTTCACCGGAAAACACATTTAGAAGTGTAATGTTTTTCAAAAAACAGTTGCACAACTTACATGTGCGCAAGTAAAGTTTCTCGAGAAACTGGCATTTTTAGTGGCCTTAATTATGTTTGCTTTTAAATTTATCCATGCAAGTATCAAATTTTAGTGCTTTTAAAATAGAAATGTTATTTCCTGCCAAAATGCATATGTTCCACAATTAACAATAACTCCATATGATATTAATTTTGAATTAAGTAGTCAAGTAATGTTATGTAAATAGTACGTCAAGTTGTAGTGTCAAATATACGGTTGTTTTTAGAAGAAGTGCCGCTTCATATTAGAGAAAAACAGAATATTGTTATATCGATGAAGATGCAAATGAGACCATAGATCAAATAACATGAAACGTTACCTGAAAGGATCGAAGGACATCACTTGATAAATTTTCCAACTTCTATTGATTCCCTTGCCTCCGTGGTGCATGGATATGGTACACATGTAAATGTATCAACATTTGCTTATATTAGACATGTGTTGGTGCAGAAAGAGGTAATGCATGGCAAGAGACATTACATTTTAACTCTACTTTGATTGGTCCAGCAAAGAAGTTCGGATTGTGTCAATCACGGCAAGGAGTCTACACAGAAATAACAAAGATCGGAGGAATTAAAGAGCGATGGACGAATGGTCTACAGTAATTGCGACTGACGCAAGTTGTCTAGTCTTTGGCTACATGGATAATTATCCAGCAATCAGAAACTCTCAACCAAGATGATTCTTAATCATCAAAAAAAATATTTGAAGGAAAAAACGACATATTTGCTAATCGTATAATCCTACCACAAATAAAGAGAGTGACAGGTGTTGTGAAGGATAAAATGGTACAGATTATTTTCTCTATGCATTTAGAAATCAAAATATTCACAAAAACAGAAAAATTGATCAGTTATATACTGGCTACTTAAAATAGATGTATCAAGATTCAATTATTAGAACTTCAATTACACTATATTAGATAACTGACAGCACAGCAAGAAAACAACCATTAGTTAAAGCTATTTATCTTGTATATGCTTTCTTGTAGTCAATTATTGTAGTTCTTTCTTGTGACAAAGTAGGATACCCGAAAATAATAGTTTAATAAATGAAAGATAACCTGCATCATTAGAGCTTGCAATAACAGCCTCCAAACTCTCGAAAATAATAATGTAACATGGATGTAAGTATTTTTTAATATAAAAAATGACACTTAAAGCACATCCCTTTGACTGTCCAGTATTCTTGTGTGACCTGAACCTCTAAACATTCTTCCACAACCCTTATACTTTTTTTTTTTTTTTTTGCGAAACACAGTACAACGCAAGCGCTCATATACACGCGCACACACTCACCCCTATGAACGCACGCACGCACACCCTACCCCTATGAGCACCTCCGAGAGACTGAGTCGGCGCCACAACCCTTATACGTATTAGTTATTTTTTCAAACAAAGAGATAGGGTGGTTGGCCTATATGATAGTTTATGGATGACAAAGCTGCAATTAGAAATAATGACAGAAATGTGAAGCTGTAAATTGACGCTTATCATGGATTCAGATATATTACCTTTTTGCACACTGTATTGGCGACCAATGAAACCCCAGTTCCGAATAGAGGAGAGCTCTAGTGCTCTAGTAAAATAACAGAAATAATACAGAATCAGCGTGTGTTTCACAAATGCACACTTCTGCTGTAATTTTAATACCACTTGTAGAAGAAAAGCATACCATCGTTACCATCTATACACTGCACTCTGAGATGGCTGCTTCTACTTCAGTTAGATGCAGAAATAGGATATGAGCAACCACTAAAACTGAATTTAAGTAATTACAGAACTGGACTGCAACGTGGTCAGAAAATAAGACCTGGGGAGACACGAAGATGCTTGATCGGATCCTACCTTTTTCATGAAGCTGCTGATGTTGATTGCAAGGAAAGGAGACGCAGTGAAACGGCTGATGAGGAACGGAGGCGGTGGGTGTCGAGGAGAAGGCGGCGGAGACAAAGCAGATGTGGTTAAGGATTGACTCTGTGATTATAATCAGACGGATGAAAGCTTGCAGCACGAGAGAGTTAACCGGAAAGGCGACGCCGCTGCCGGAGATCGACGTGCAGATCGAACCTGTCTTGGCTTCGGCCGCTAGGCAGCTACCAGCTTCCGCCGCGCGGCATCTCGCCTGCCCCGGCCTTCCCCAACATCAGGGTACCGTCTAGGGTTAGAGATATCCAGACACACGTACGTACATCTCTAGATTGAAGGGATCGCTGGATTCCGCGAGGACAACGTTTCTTTTCCATCCCGTGAAAGATTTCTCTTGAGGCGTGCACGTGGGATAAAACGTGAGGACTCTTTTTTGTCTATTCATCCGACGGCTCTACAAACGTAATGCGGAAGATCGGATGGTTAATTTTCTTAGTTGTTGAGGATTAACGTGGTGCTTTCGTTGGTGCCTCCAATTAGTAAATATAAGATTTCATCCGGCCCCGCATCGGAAAAGGCGCTGCATAGGGTTTGGAGGCAGAGGGCCGTGTAGATTATAATTTCGTTTCGAACCATTGTATCTCAAGAAATTTAAATGAAATGTGCCTTGTGCTTATATATGCAAATTCAATTTTTTTTGTTTGGGTGTGCCGTGCACAACAAATCCCATTGTATCGGACATGTCCGACACCTGCGTTCCGGCCGCATTTTGGGCGTGGCGGACAAATTTTAGGAAGTGTCGGTGGAGATGTTGTGATTCGTTGATACACTCTGGACCTAGTCAGGGCTCCTTGTACTTCGCAAAAAAAATAGTCAGGTCTCGCTAAAAGCACGTTGAAAAACATTTCCCTCTCTCTTTCATTTTGCAGCAAGGAAACAACAGGCGGCGACTGGCGAGCCAGCAAGGAAAAACATTTCCCTCGCTCCGAGAATCGTCGCCTCTGACCGGACGCCTGAGTGCACCAACAGGCAACTCCACTCCGGTCGGAGTACTCTGTACTCGCTAGCTAGCCATCCAACGCACGCATGCTGTGCCAGAGGCTTTGTTGACTCCGGTCATCGTATTTCCAATCCGGTGATCTGGTGGTCCTCGCATTCAGCTCGCTTTTTACAGTATGGTATGGGCTGGTGATCTGAGCTGATTGAGCTAAAAGCGGCACAGTTGGGTTCGGTGCAGGTCCTTCGTCCTTTTGACCGCCAATGGCAGATAACCCAGTGGGCAAATTTCCATTGCTCACCACACATACATACAGGCACGCACGCTTGCTCTGCTTCTCTGACCGTTAATGGCAAATAACTATCGAGACAACTCTCGCAGTGTTTCACGAAGGAAAAAGTACATCATAAATCTTGCTAGGGGTGGGACGGATCAAACCCTGTCGACATCCCTATACCCGAAATTATTAAACCGCGGTCTAAATCGAATTCTAAACATGTTTGGTGCATTGGGAATGCGACGATCCGTCATTGCCGACGGCCCGCATTGGACAGAAAGACGTAGGTAAAAGATGTATATGCCATGTGGGCCATCTTAGTTAGTGAGAGTAGCAAATTATTCAGTTTGAGTCTCTCTTTTTTTCTCGACGGATCATCATCCATTCATTCCCAAGCTGCCACCCAAGAGCGAGTGAGTAGTATTTTCATCGGATACTCAGCTCAGCCCCCCAGGTGAAAGTTGAAAGCACACAACTCCTACCCCAATCCAGTGGTACGGTCGTGGTGTCCGTGCGTCGCATAGGATGCCCGCGTGGCAGTTCCGTTTCGGCGCACACTCTCTCTCTTTTTCGGCAGAGCCAGCAGTATTACTAGGGCTGGACCGTAGGAGCAAAGGCAACGAGGCCAGTGGGGGCCCGGCCTAGCTTACTGGCACTCACTTTTTTTTAGACTGGAGAAATTCTGTAGCTTTGGAGGGTTTCCGCGCCGTACGGCGGCCGCTGTACCAAGTAGTAGGAGTAGTACAAGATATACCACTCGTCTCGTACGAAAAAAAGGATTATTATACAGTAAACAATAAGAGGGCCGCAACAATGGCGAATGAGACTGGCCCCCACAGCGTTTGGAGCCTTTGGTGTTACTGTTACTGATTGCGGCAACTTCGTGGATCTGCTTGGATTTGTGTAGCCCTGCTTAGAGTAAACTACACCTGCATTTAGGCATAATGTAGCCATGTTGTCGTGCTAACAAAGCCGGATAGATAGATTACTGACAGTACGTAGCCAGGTGCATCTTCTTCTGTTTCTAATCTGAACCCCAGAGGAGGGGGTGCGCGCGCAACGGCAAAGGCCGGCCCATTAATATTCCCTCCCTCACTCCACGGTGCATGGGAAGTCGTCTGTCTTCTCTCTCCGCCCGCCTCACTACGCTGCTGCCTGGCGTCTATGCGTGTGTGCTGTGTGGTGCAGCTCATCCATCTCTGGCACCACTCTACTCTACTCTACTCTACTCTACTCTACTCTACTCTGTCGAAATAGTAATATAGGAATAATGCTTAATACTACTGTGCAATGTCATGTACTGTACTAATTAGGTCTAGGATACTAGTACACTGGACTAGCAGTACTCTCTACTGTCAAAAAAGGTGAAAGAAATTACACTAGTAAGAATGAAGGAGCAGCTGGGAAGGAATCTGTTGACATTTCCCCCTCACAGCAACTTTAAATCCTATTTTTTCTTCCGGACAACAAACCCTTTCGATCGATTTCTCAGGGTGGTTTCCTCTCTTCTTTTTGGGAGGCAAAACTTCGATTTCCTTTTTGTGCATGTGCTCGAGGAATTGGGCATATGCTACCACTGCTAGGATAGGAATTGAAATTCTTGCCGCACTAGCTAGGCCTGTCTGAAGATACGGCAGACATCAGTATAGACACGTCGTCCCGTCGTATCACCAGTACTATACATCTCAATCATCTCACACCAGGAGGTTCTTCTTCCTTTCTTTTCCTTTTAGTTTCAGAGTTTCAGTTAAAGGGAGTACATGCTGCTCCTAGCATATCTGTCAAGACGATCCCCGCAGACAATGCGAGAGTGCAATGATTGTGACATTACGAAGCCATATCCTTATTAATTGGGAGAAGCAATGTGACCAACACTTGGGGGAAATGGTAAAGTACACTAGATTAATAAATCCGAAGCTGGGGTACAGTACCTTCTAAGGAAAACATCAGAACTAACAAGTGTTTTGGCTGCAAGCATGGTTTACAAGCGTAGGTCATACAACTGCTGCTAAAACAGCTGCATTTCACAGCTCTATGTATGTACAGTTGGCACGACAGGTGTTCATTTACAATGAGCTTAACAAAATACTTTCTTACACTTGGCACTTCACTGATGTACACTTACAACAGGTGTACACTTGGTATATGCCATCAGGAGTTTCCGCGTCCTTCCTTTCAGTCAAAGAGAGTACATGCTCCTGGTAGTATATCTGTCAAGACACTACCAACCAGTGGGTGAGTGCAATGATTACGAAATTACCATCCTTAATTTCAAAAAGTAATGCGGCCAACACTTGGGTGCAAATGGTAAAGTACATTTGATCGATAAATCCAAAGCTTGGGGTAACTTCTAAGAGCATCTCGAACAGATGATGCAAAACAAACTTAACTAATTTTTAGGGCACGAAAGTCAAAAAAATAAGCTCCAATAGATGACCTATCCCTATATGGTGATGCAAAACGCTCCAAATTTTTGCCTCCCATGGCCCAAATATGCAATACGAAACGATGCTGCAAAACAAATCGAACCGCCCGCGCAGCCGAACCGCCTAGTTCAACTCTTCCTCCTCTCTCACGCGTGACCGCCCGCTCCACCGTCGACGCAGGCCAAACCCCGACCAAATAGGTTCGCCACCGTTCCCCGGACAGCCTCCAGCCCTGTTGCGCCTCTCCCGCCTTCTCCGATAGCTTGGGATAGCCGGCCACGCCCCGCCGTTGCCGTGAATCTCAAACCGACGTATCATGAAATTCATGATTCCGATGTGCACGAGAATCTTCAGAAGGATATCATCGAGAAAGTGATGATCATGGTTTGGGCAACAAAACCTCTAGCTTCATGTTGTATGTGTTGAACTATATGTTGTATGCGTGTTTGTGAGTTGATTTGTGTGGAACTTGAGCATGAACTATTTGTGTAATATTTGATGAACTATTTGTAATATGTACTATTTGTATTTTATTTATGTTTACAATCATTAAGATATGAGTTTCATGATATTTGTGTCTCATATGTTTGCAATTGTGATATTAGGGCACAAAGTGTGGTGCCTATTTTGCATCATCTCGAATTTTGCTGCTCTATTTAACATATCCGGAATGAGTGCCCTATATTTTTGTGCCCTAAAAACCAAAAAGTGGTACCTAAACTATTTCCAGGTTCCCTATTTTACATCATATGTTGGAGATGCTCTAAGGAAAACATCGGTGCTAAGCTAGGTTACGACCTTTCAAACAGAGAGCATACTGCTGCCGTTTTTGCTGCGTTTTACAACTAGATATATGTACACTTGACACATCACATGTGCTTAACGAAATATTTTTTTACGCCTGGCACAAGCGCGCAGGTGTTCATTTACAATGTGCTTATTTATCTTACACTTGGCACATCACTAATGTACACTTACAATGTGCTTAACGATTTTTTTATGACAGTTGGAACACCACATGTGTTCATTCACAAGCGTGCTGCTTTAATTCATTCTGGACGCACAATCATATACTCCCTCCGTTCGGTATTACTCGTCGCTGTTTGTACTACGCCTTTGTACTTGATCAGCTCAATCTCCACGACAGGTAAAACCGAACAGAGGGAGTATATCCTGGGGATATTCGTGCTGAAAGAGACATTAATGATTTCACATAGTGATCAGTTCCTTGTTTCCGAACAAAAACTCTGAAATCGGAGGGAGGCCCCAGCTGGACGTTGCACATCCGTGTACTTGGAGCCGTTGTGCCAGTTATGGCCGTTGGAAAGGGACAAACAATATCCGGGATATTCATTCATGTTTTCTCCTGCAGTATCTCCTCTTCTCTGTATTTTCATAATAATTGTACACCTACGTCCATAGGGCCGGGGGTGACCCCAATGCTCAGATCGTATCAGCACCCGCTTGATGTCAGTTCAAATCATGCATACCCTTCCCCACAAATTCAAATCACGTGCATAGTGGGAACTGGCGGTTGGTAATTGGTATCTCTCGTTTGAACATTTTTTCTCTTAAAACAAACATCTTGTGAAGGTTTCTTGGTGCAATCCTGTGTTGAAAAATGCTTTGGTGATTTCGGCAAAGAGATTGTTTCAGACTTCAGAGCGAGATATCTGAATGCGTTTTTTTTAAACGCATCTCAAATCTGAATGCGTTTTGGTGTGGGTTGGTTCCAGCGGTGACCTGGGCACACTCACACACACAGGGCGCATGAGCTAGCAGCCATGATTGCAGCCAGCAAGCATGTAAATGTGATGCTTCTCCAACTGAAAATGTCGAGCTGGGACGACGAGGAGGTGACCTACCTCCGCCGCGCCGCACTGCACAAGAATATCTCGCACAGAGGAGAAAGTTTCTCCAGCCAGCAAACGCAAGGCTCCGTCGGAGGAGGAAGAACGAGCTGAAAACTCCCACATGCTTTTTTTTTGTAATCTCTCTCTGTGTGTATAGTATCTCTCTGCATGGTCCATGGCGGAGAGGACAGCCGCGCGCAGAGACGACGGTTGCAATGCGGTGCAGGGAAGATGCGTTGTTTCTTTTCCCGCTTTGAACTATTTTTAAGCAACTGGAGAGAGTACTTTGGGGTCCTGGGTAACAGCGAAAACAGCTGTCTCGGCTCGCATATGATTAGCAGTTAGCAGCGAGAGAGAGGGGAAAGGGGCCCTTTTCTGCAAATAATGGTAAGTTGCCGGGGTGCAAAAGGACTTTGTTTTCTTCCAGTGAGTCCAGCTTCCAAGTCAAAAGGGGTCGCCCGCCAAGGGGAGGAAAAGCTACAGTGTACCCCTGGCTAGGGCATGCCTGCATCATTGCAATGCGTTTCGCTAACCCTTCTCTCTCTTTCGATTTGTTTTCTAAACCTCATTTTCTGTTGGAATCCAAGACTGCTGCTCATCGTCCTACCTGTAAAGCCAGCAGAGAGAGCACTTTGGACACTCAACAAAAAAGAAGAGCATTGCTGTGTGTAGAAAAACACTTGGCTTCTCCAAACAAGCTACCCTTCCTTTTTTTTATTGCCTTTTTCTGTGGATAATTATTTGGATAGGGAGAGATTCGCCCATGTCAAATGAATCTTGATTGAATTATGGGCACTGATGGCCTTGCTGCTGCCTTGTTCCATGGGGCGATCAGTGAGGCTGTATTGTTTGTCCATGCATGTGTGGCATTTGGTTGAGCTGGTTTACCACCCACCGGTAGGGCACTAGGGCTCGCTCGATGAACAGCTTGATGCTCGTGAGTGAAGTTGTTTACATTTGTTGTGAAGTCGCATTTGTCGCTAACCTATCTTAGATTCTTAGTTGCAAAGGTGCCAATTGATAGGATTGTTGCTAAGACAATTTCCAGCAAAAATGAGCAGCATCTGCATCAGCAGTAGTTCTGCTTGCTCCAAGTACTCTCCCATGGAGTTTAGCTCCGTCCAGCCCATGCATGTGAGCCGGGCAGGCCATGCATGGCACACCGCACACACATGGTAGGCCCAAACCAACCGGCCCGAAAGTTTTTCACCTACACCTTCCACGTGAAAAAAAAACAGGAGAAGAAAAATCCACACAAAGCCGGTAACTTATTACCATGTGTTAATTAACCCCGCATTGTAAATGGGTTAGTGACGTGCGGGTGATCGCACCCGTCCATCAGCAGCAGCGGACGTCAGCCAGCACACTTACTAATAATCCTCTCAACTGATTGCAATTTGCAATAAGCAAAACATAGTTGAGGCTGTTACTGTCAAGGCGTCAACGAAACCCTATCCCGTCCCATGGAGAGCAATGGCCGATGCCTGATGGACATCACAAGAGGCAGATAGGGCGAGGAGGAGGAACAAGGGAAGCAACAAGGTTTTCCTTCCCCCCGTTGTTGTGCGAGACCGATGCAGGCGAGGCAGGTCTCCTAGGGGCCAGGGCAAAAGTGAAAACTGTGAATTTTATTTTGGGGCTGGCTAGCTGGCTAGGGGGCATCCAAAGAGGAGGCCCATGTCCCTCTATTTTGCTAGAACTGCTACGCGTCCCCACCCCAAGTGCTCCAGCAGTAAAACCCTGTTATTGGCAACACCAAAGTATATTTCATTATCTCGGACTAGTTGGTCGTCTGCAATCGCTGTGAATTTGGTGTGACGTTTGTTGTGATCGTTTTATTGAAATTGGTGTGAAGTAGCCGGTCAAGCTGCAATGTTGTTCTTTTGGTTAGCTCGAAACTAGCTTGAAGCTCGACTCGAGATCGTCACAAGCTGAGAACGATCAAAACTAGCTCGTGATCTAGCTGAGACCGTTATCGAAACTAGCCATTATCGCACAAAAAAAGTATAAAACCTAAACTGGTTATTATCGCACAAAAGAAGAAAAGAGAAATGCAGTGGATATCCATGGCTTCCCTTGCCAACTCATACGGTACGATTGTTTTTCTACACACTTCGCCTTGTTTGTCTGACAACTACATACAAAGCCAACCAGCTAACGATTTTCTTGTACCACCCAGTGGTGTTCAGTGGTCACTGTCATCAAACAGAGCCGTAATGAAACTCATTGCTCTCAAAGATAGAAATTACTCGGATATTTACACTCTCGACATCAGATTCATCTAATACTATTACACTAAATGAGAAAAGATACAAACAAATTCAGTTTGTATGTACAACTATACGTCACATGCAACAGGGCCGATCATTGATAGGCATCGTGACGCCGTACGTCGCATTCCACCGGGCCATAGAGGCCAACTCCGGTGGCGTTGGCTTGGTCCCCGTAGCAGAAACCCCACGCCCCCATAAAACCACCCTCCATGGCTGGCTCCAATGGCAGAACACCACTCCAATCCACAGCTCTCCCTCTCTCTCCTCCCCAAAACCCCATTGCACCACCTTTTCCCTCCCTCTTTCTCTCTCTACTTCCTCCAGGAGTGAGAGAGAGCCGAACCCAAGAACGGAGCACCTCAAAAGACCCACTCCCTCTCTCTCATAGCCGCTCTCTCCCTCAGACACACAGACACGCTTGGTGGTAGCTGCAGCTGCCCCTCTCTCACTTGGTAGCTAGCCGCCGCTGCTGCTGCTTAAAGAAGGGGAGGAGGAGCAATGTCGGAGCAGCCATTGCCGCAGCCTCGGAGCAGCATGAGGGAGGCGCTGCAGAAGGAGGACAAGGAGAAGGCGGCGGTGCCGCCGGCCAAGGAGAAGGCCGCCGTCCCGCCCCCGCCCGTCGCCGCGCCGCCCATGGCCAAGAACGGCAGCGGAGGCAAGAACGGCGGCGGCAACGGCGCCCCGCCGCCCTCGTCCGAGGAGAACACGAGGGAGATCCAGGTGGTCAGGGAGGCGTACCGCCAGCCGGCCGCGCCGGCGTACGTCATGCCGGAGGAGCCGCCCGCCATGGTGGAGCTCGTGGGCTGGTACCTCTACGGCTTCTGCTCCTACTTCATCACCCACCTGCTGCTGCCGGTCCTGTTCCCGGCCATCGTCACCCAGGTCGCCTTCCCGTCCTCCGACTTCACCCCCGACGCCAAGTACGTCGTCAAGGGCGCCACCTGCTCTGTCCACGAGATGTCCATGTAAGAAGATGCCACTCCCCTCCCTCTTCCACTTGTCTTCTCTGTCAAAGTTTTGATTTTTGTCTCTGTTTTTGAGTTCGTGGTTGATTGTTCCTTTTCCTGCGAGATTTAGGAGACCCTTTGAGCTTTTGCGGGGTTTTAGTTCATCTCTTTCCCAGAGATTTGGTAGATTTGTTTTCTTCTTTGTGTATTTTTTCTCCCCTGTTCCTCTGTAGTGAGCTTGAGCTAGGTTTATCTGCAGGGTCTTTTTTTCTGGGAAGCAGTGATGTTTTCCTCTCGATTTATGTACTTTGAGCTAGTGATTTCTCATGTGATTCCGTTCAAAACAAAAAGGGTTCTGTTCTTGTTTTGTACTGCCAAGGAGGGAGCATGGTGTTCCTCCCCTGTCCAGAATCTTTACTTGCCTTGTGGTTTTCAATTTATTTTGGCTGTTTCTCTTGCTCCATCCCGTGATCTTGTACTTCTGCACACTCATTATTTTTTACATCTTTTTGCTACTGTGCTCAATTACAAATATATTGTTTTCCCTGCCTCTGTATGGGGTGCGGATATTCAAAAAAAAAATCCTAGGAGAAATAGGTCGTGATACCTCCGAGATTCCATGTTTGCTTGCTCTCCATTATTGTCAGTAGCAGATAAGAGATTCTTGTGCAAAGCTCCAAAATATGGCTACTGTTTGGTCCTAGATAGCTCAGTTAGCCTATTTCCCATATCCCATTTTCTTAATTTTCCTGAAATTTTCTCTCTTGTCTATATATAAACATATGAAAACTGCATCTCGTTTGTCAGTTTCTTTTTGTTAGCCCTACCCTGCTGAGGGTCACATGATTTCCTGGGAGGATAAGGTCAAACAAGAGATTCCCAGCGGCGCTGTGTAAAACCGATTCGAAAAAGTTAGGAACGTTGGAACATTAGGCAATGAGATAGAAAAAGGGTACTGGTAACCGGCAGTGTAAGCCATAAGTTTGAAATTTATGAGGACGCCATACTTCAGGTATCCCATTAACTACGGCCTCTGAAACCTGCTTCCATGCTTCAGGTAGGAGTAGTTACTCTATGTCAATTTCAAAGTTCAAATGCTACTAGTAGCACAATTATTTTTGTGGTGAATACTGATTTTTAGTAGGAGAGAAAAGCCATATATGACTGTTATTTTCTGGGGTGACAGATCTAGTGCATAGCTGGGGGTGACTACATTGCTTTTGTCTCACTTTTGTTAGAACCAAGAAAATGAGTGCACGAAAGCAGGCCCATACTTTTGCCTCTTAGCCCTTTTTTGCCCTTTTGAACAGGAAAAGAGGCTCATAACCGTTGTAATTATGCAACAGCGCTTTGCTTTTGCCCCCCAAAAAACGTTAGTTCATGGCTAACTGCAATCCAGCCATCTGGTAGGTGTGCCACAGCATGGCATGCTTAAATTGCATAGGGCCAACTAACTGCCCTTGAAGGCAAACAAGATGTTTGTTGTTGCATAAATGTGTGAACATTGACACCCCAACTCACAAATCTTCCTTGTAATGAGTTGATCTTGCATCTACCATTGGAAGTTAGGTGCTGTAATTTTCAATAGGCGATTTACATGTTTGATCTTCACACTACAATTTCATTTTCAGTTGCTTGCAGTTCTTACATTGTACAGTTCAGTCATGCATTCTTTACTTGTACTGCATGTTAATGTCATGCACCAAAACCATCAATGCTCACACCAAGTTTGTGAATTGTTGCCAGGTACCAGAGGCTGACCAAGCACTCCATTGATATTTCGTCCTCCCATATGTCACCTCTGGGCTGGAGTGGTCTTTCATGGGCAATTGGTATCCTTGTTGTGGCGCCGCTCCTCACCCAGGTTGCGCACCACCTCGACCGTGGCCAGTACCAGTCGCTTATCCTCATCGCCGCAACGTCGTTTGGCTCATTCTTCTGCCTGCTCACTGGCTTCTTCAAGACAGTTTGGGTGTTCCTGTTCTACATCCTCTTCATTGCCGCGGCCATCATCATTGCGGAGGCGGTGCACACCCGCAATCTTGGTCTGATGATCCGTGGCCTTGCTGCTCATGACTCAGGCAAGCACCTTGTCCTTCGCCGTCGCGCTGCTGCTAGCCAGCTCAGTCTCTACTGCACTGCCATTGGTGGTATCGGGGCAGCGCTCATGGCCGCATTCATGTACCACATGCTAAGGCGCACTGACCAGCTCACCGGCCTCTGGGTCGTCTCCATATTCAGTGGCCTTATCTGGTTCATTGGCATCTGCCATGGTCTCTTCACAAACAGGCCTAGCAGCTCATCACCCACCACAGCATTCGAGCCCAACTTCTTCACCAAGCTCAGCTACAGCATGACCGTTGGGCGCTACCCACAGGCCATTGGAAGCTTAGTGGCAGTGTTCCTGTCATCTTTTGCCACAATGTGCATCTTCACCAGCGGCACGTTGTACGCCATTGGTGGTGTTTGCATCAAGCCAGTCCTTGTGCTTGTTCTATGGATCCTCTACTTCCTGTTCCCCCTGATTTCACTTCCGTTGCTCCACCCAATCCAGATCATCATCCGTGCTGATGCAGTCCGTATGCAGCTGCTTGGGTTCATCATCGCCCTGTTCGTGTCCGGTGCTGGGTTCTACTTCAAGAACCACAGGTGGAGGGCTGCGCACATCATCGTCATTGCTCTTGTCCAGAGCACAGCCAATGGCATCTTGCACTCATTTGGTCGTATCCTGCTGCTCGACGCCTCACCCCAGGCAAGGAGGGTGCATTTGCCATCTGGTATGCATATGTCCGCTGCATCGGTGCGATGATCGGCTTTGCTGTGGCATCAGCTGGCCCTGGGCGCGCAGGAGGATCGTTTGCTGCTGCATTCCTGGGCTGCTTCCTCGGCATCATTGTGCTCATCTTCGGAAACGTCAGCAACATCGGGGCGCTGAAGGCCGCCGGGCATCTCAAGGGAATGGACGACGAGAAGAGGATGGGGGAGAAAGGCGAGGGCATGAGCGCAGTTGCTGATTCGGGCGAAGGGAGAGGGAGGGCGACGAGAAGAGATTGATTCAGATTCAGTGGATGGGTTGTTTGGGAGGAAAGATTGCATTGTTGTGGAGGGTTGTGTTTGTGAGAGGGATTTGTTCTTTCTTGTTACTTGTTCATGCTTCAGTGACACTGTTAATCCGGTGCTTTGCCCCTTTGATGCATGATTATGTTGACATAGTGGTAGAGGGAGTGTGCTAGCTGTTAATGTGTTATTCTTTTCCTTGGAAGACAATTGTAACTGATGATATGTTTCTTTGTTCATCGCCCCACCAAAATCTCTAGCAGTCATGCTTCCTTATTTTGTCGAAAGTGTGATTGTGTAGAGTGAAATAAATACTTATGGTGTAATCTCTCTACCATTCCTTTTCATACTTGGTGTGACATAGTGGCTTCCTATTGCACCCACTCATTGTGTGAGCCATCTATACATATCATGGCAGGTTCAGTGGATGTTTGTGTGAAAAGATATATCATGTCATTATCAAAGCACATCATGGAGTACTATTTTCCAATGTGGTGCCAAGCTTAATGACATATGTTCTGCCAAATGATGAGTCTCAGTTCAGTGGCCTTTGCAATTGCTGTGGCCAATAACAATTCTACTCTTGCCATAGGATGGATTTATTTCAACGGCATGTGATGTAGTAATCTCTTGGGACACATTTTTATATATGGACTGATCATTGCATAGCACATTGTACTTGCACCCATATGTTTAACTCTAAATATCAACACAAGGATTGATATAAATACCACCACCAATGTACTTAAAGCTCTGTTCTTTTATCTTTTTTTCCCTTTTGAACCTGACACATCCTGCACCATTTGTACAGCATCTTACCCAGGGGCGGAGCCAGGATTTAGGTATAGGGGGGGGGGGGGGGGGGGGGGGGGGGGGCGGGCGAGGCGCAGGCGAGTCAAAAAGTTGTTCGGTATTCAGGCAACCTGATGGAGATTTTTTGTAGTTCTCACTAAGTCAATAGTGGACAATTCGCGGACTCAGAGCTTTAACCAGCATAACTATACTCATGGACATAAAATTTATCATCAATTTTTATATGCAACTCATAGATGAAATTGTTGAATCTTGTGCTAGCACTTCTGCCGGTCTTCAATGGGGAATTATTGCTGATCGGTAGCAATTCTACTGGGCTTGACAACTCTGTATACATATGCTAAAAAAAATTGATAAAATATGTGCATAGAGTCACCACCGTACCTCAAGATTGAGTGTTTGATCAGCTGTAACTGAGAAGTCGACATCCTTTAGGTGCCACAGCGGTTTGCATGGCCATTACAGCACGACGGCATTGCCGGGGAGCTTCCCATGGCTCTACGCTTAATTTGCAAGTTGTAGCCGGCGGCCAGGAGCCATGGCAGATTGATTTCAGATCGTGAGATTAGGGTAGGACCGTAGGATACGCCTCGGCATAGTGGACATAAGTTGGTAAAGTAATAGGCCTAAACTGGGTTGGGCTGGGCCTTGGTACGTACATATGCAAAGGAAGCGTGGACACTGGAACTGAATTCTGTGCACTAATTACTCGTTAATCAACGCTTATCATAGCCCCCCCCCCCCCCCCCGCGTCTCCGCCCTGATCTTACCTGCAAAGGTCTTAGCAAAAAAGAAAAAAAAAACAGCATCATGACAAAATTAAGCAACTATTATTGGCTGATCTTTCAGAGTTTGCTGGGAGAAGGATTAACTTTCTTCACGAGATGATCTTTTCTTTTGTTGTGTTCTTGTCTTCACCTGCCCCAAAGAATCTCTCTGCCTCATCAACTAATCTAACCATCATCAAAAAGTCAAATGCACGACTCCTCCCTAATCGAGAAAGTGGGAGAAAATTACTACAAGATAATATTGCAATTTGCCCAAATTGCAGCCATTAAAAAAGTTATGGTATATTATGAAAATAATAATATATAAATGTAGGAAATAAATGGCGAGAGTAGGTCGAGAAGCAGACGTACATGGAGGTCTACTGAGATGTCCATGTCCAGCGGCCTTGATGTACACATCGGGTCATATTAATTATTTTGTTAATGAATACTGATGTGTATACAATACTTTAATTGCCTTTTCGTTCATGCTATTGTCAACTCAGATAAAGTGTCATGCGCAATTACATTATTAAGTGTTCAAGTTGTGTCAAATATGTCGATAGGCGACGTGTCAAATATTTTGATAAACCCTTGTTGGACACTACTTTGTGGCTTTCGTTCCATACACCAAAGTAGGAGGTTAAGTGGCTGATGCTAAAAAACAGAAGTTAAAATGGCTAGAAGTGTTTATTTTCTTGAGTTGCAATATACTACATCAATAATAACATGCAATTTTTTGGTTTATGGCATTAATTAGACTTGTATTAAACTATTTACCACATACTAACAATTAAATGTTGGTCAAAACCTCCTCATAATGGATTGAAATTATGTTTTAATTTTTACTCCCTCCGTTTCAAATTAATTGACTTGGGTTTGTCCAAATACGGATGTATCTATACTTGTTTAGTGTCTAGATATATTCGCTACTAGAACGGGGGGAGTAGAACAAAGAGAATATATGGCTTCATTAATGAAATTAGGAAATTTAATATTCTCCACAACAATAAAGACATCCAGAGCTACTCCTGGAAGAATATTCATTAGTCCTTTCATTGCACTATGGTCAAGAAGCTTAGATTATCAGGTTTGAAGAAAAAATCCATCATAAGAATGAAAAGTGTATTTATTGATTTTGTCTCTATATGTTGATTATGTAAATGCCTTATGAATAAATAAATGATTATGTTGGTAGTGTGTCTAATAAAACAAGATGGAGGGAGTATTTGAAGGGTATATGTGGTTATTATTTTCGTTATATTCAGTGTTTTCCTTGGCCTGTACACATTGTGAGGTGAAAACAAAATGACTATGATATAGAAGAATTATGAACTTGTAGGAAAACCGGTTGAAAACATTGTTTATTTAGTTGTATCTAGATGACACCAAGCTGTCACATAGAACTCCGGGATTGGGCATGCATCTAGACCAGGTCATTATCATCATCACATAATTTTTCTTGGCTGAGAACATCTGTTTTCTCCAAGTCCATGGTCAAGAAGCTTATGCTTTGGCCCGTTGGAAGAGAGAGTGGTTAGCCATAGGGATGTAAAATGGTACAATAAATGGCACCACATAATCCCACTTATTTTGGTCAACAGTTTAAAAATATGATTTGTTTCCTGGAAAAATTAACTATGAGTCTAATTATACAGGATTATGTGGCGTCATTTAATGGCCCATTTATATCCCTAGTTAGCCATGCATTTTCTGATAATAAAATAATTGAGCCTGCTTGATGGATAAAATTTTATGGGACGTATTGGAGAAGATTAATGTCAGTTTGGATTGTCTAGAACTCCGACTTTTCCCCTACCCGTTAACTCAAAAATCTATTGTTTTTATTGTTGTTGATGGCTGATGATGCTGGTTGGACTTTGAACTACGTGATGTGTTTACAAAGACTAAACTACACGCCCCGGGGACAGCAGGACGTAAGCTCTATGTGTCGACATTCGTGATTATTTTCTTGAAAAGATAAATTGGTGTGGTTTCTTTCTTTATGTCCCGTTGACTGCCCAATACTTATCCTTAAGAAAAGTAATGCGTGCCATTATTCATAATTATCTCTCGTGGTGGTTTTATTTATTTTTCGTTGGTTAACTTTTTTTATGGACTAAAAATACAAATACACGGGAATGTGTACATATCATCTCAAATTCCCACGCGAACACATGTAACTTGAATATTGCTTCTAGCTTGCGTAAACAAACAAGTACTCCCTCCGTTCCAATTTAATTGACTTGCTATTCACCAAATGTGGATGTATCTAGACATGTTACATTATAGATACATCCACATGTGGTGCATAGCAAGTCAATTAAATTGGAACGGAGGGAGTACATGTAACATGTCTGTATATGTCATTAATCATTTTACTTTTGTTTACTCTAAGTCGAATTTCCCCCACTGGGAGATATATGTATCCGACTCAAGATTAACCTGACACGCCAAAGAACTGACCTACATATAAAACTATATAAGTCTCACTAGAAACAACCACCCTAACAATATAGTCTTATACCTCTAGCCATGTCAGTATCAGAGCATTACAATAGTATCAATTATCATGATGTCTGAGCTCAGAGGGGTGACCTACTAATTAATGTTGATAGGAAATGCAAATGATGTTGGCATATCATAGCATAGCATCCACATCACACGCACATTGACACATATCCTAGCTTAGCTAGGCCGGCATGGGTTCATGTCCCTCTCCAGTGTTCTGTCTCTAAAAGATAGAAGTTGTTTAGTTTAGCAGGAATAAGACACATAAGACGCTCGCCCCTCTTTTCCCCTCTCCCCGAGACAGCCCCTTGAGAGTCGACCGTGGTCGCCGCCGCCCGGCCCGACCCCGGATCTGCTCCAGCGGCGCTGCCGGCCGGAGTAGAGATGGGAGAGGAGCTCGGTGCATCTCTGTAGATAGTAGTTTTAGGGTTTGTTTCCTGGTAGTTTGGTCCCTTGTGGCCTTTGGCTTTACGCCGTCTTCCTCTCCTCTGCGCCTGCCGTGGTGCCTTCCGAGCGGCGACCACGGAGTTGGGAAGCCTCCTTCCGGCGAAGATCCATGGTGGTTCGAGCGGAGTGGGGGTGGATCTAAAGGCGGCTGCTTGAATAAGCTCGTTGCTCGGCCAGATCTTGTTGATTTGGCCTCTCCTTTTCGCTCCTCTGCAGGTCTCCGTGGTGGAGAAGGAAGTTGGGGAGAGAAGGATCTGGTTCGTCTTGGCGTTCAAGCGTGGCGCGGGACGGCGACTACGGAGCATCTCTGGCAGGCTTACAGGGTGCAAGTCGAAGCAGGAGATGCCTGGAGTCAACTCCATCATCAAGCGCTGCTTCCTCTTTCTCGAGCATGGACTATGGTGGCTTCTTCTTCCTCTGACCGGCCGTGGAGGCGAGGGGTGGAAGAGGAGTGGCTGCTCCTTCCTTGCTTCGGTGGAGAGGATTCTGCTGCAGCTCTGAGCTCCTCTCGTGGTGGCCTTGATTGCCATCGCGAATCATGGCCAAGTGGGTGGCCAATCCTCAACCTCCGTTATGGAGGCCTGCTCGACATGGCGTCAGTGCTCGGCGGCTCGTCGCGTCCAAGTGGTTCATCCCCGGCCGTGGCGGGTTTGCTGGCGTCCTTGGTCGGCCGCCGGAAGGGAGAGACCGAGTGCTCTATGGGCTCCAATGATCTCGGTGGTTCGGCTGCCTGGAGATCGCCGGCGAAGTGTGGCAGAGGTTCCCTGGGACTTTATTGCGTTTCTATCTTTAGTTCTAGGATGCTTTTTGTAAGATTTCTGGGCCTTTTTTCGAATTTGAGGTCTTCTAGGGCAATAGATGAAAAGGGACTGGTTGTAAAATGTTCCTGCCACGTGTTTAATTGAATGCAGCACCGGGGTCTTTGACCCCAACCCTTGTTCAAAAAAAAAAAAAAATTAACAGGAGGTGAAGGTGATGTGGTATGGTATTCCATGACCCTTTGTTTGTGTGTTTTTGATGATCTCTCAAATGAAAATGAAATAAAATGGAATGGAGAAATCTCAAGTGGCCGCCGGCCTGGTGACAGCCATGATTGTGTCCATGTGCACGGTTCAGGCCCCGTCGCCTGCGTCCTGCACAAGGGGCATGCTAACGACAAAAAGGCCCTCATCAGGCTACCTGCTTCTTTTTTACCGTTGCCATGTTACTAAAGCATATGAAGTTCCACGCAAAAAGAAAGACATATGAAGTTCCACGCAAAAAATATATATGAAGTTACCTGTCCTTAATTGTCCTTTCATTTGTATTTTTTTGGTGTTCTAGAAAAATGTCTTCTTGCATTCTTGTCGAGGGGAGGATTGTAAGAAAAAAAATATAGTACTAATGTACTCCCTCCCTTTTTAATATAAAATGTTTTAGCATTTGTCCACATTCACATGTAGACAAATGTATCTAGATTTTTTTTAATGTGTACATTCCCTCATTGTAATGTGCATGTAAACAACATGTCAGACACCTAAAACATCTTATATTAAAAAACGGAGTGACTACTTGACAAAAAAAACTTTTTTTTCTAAGTGACAAACTAGTGTTGCTCATCGTTAAAAAACACCCATCTATGGTGCATGTAAGTCATGGCGAAAAAACGAGAGGGAATTGAAATTCTGAAGCTTACCATGATGCCCTGCTTGCTCCCCATGTTATGATATTTTCTTGCTTGACCGCTACGTACCAAATTTCGAATCTGTTCAGCAACGTAACTTTTGACCCTTTTTTGGTTCTACTAGCCGTTACCGTCTCTGGCCCAACGGTCATGTGACCGAGAGAGTACTATTTAGACTAGTCACAATGAGGAGTAACTTAGACTAGTAACATAGGCATGTTACTAGTCTTTGTTACTATCTCCACAGTGAGTGGTAACATAGAGTGGTAACATGGAGCGTTTCATTTATTGTTTTGTGGGATCTATAATAATATTTCAACTTTGTGATATATCTGTGGCATGTACTAATATGGAATTTTGTTTACCGGTACTGTAATACAAATCCCAAAGATAATAATCCATAGAATTTTTCAAAGCGTGCGGCACTTGAAATTAAACTGACCAACAAGTACAAAATATCAGCACTGAAAAATAATCTCCGTCATGAGTATGTCCACACAGTTCAGCTCAAACCGACCTGTCATTGTATATATGGTCTATAACAACGAACATAAATCAAAGAAAACAAACTGCACGCAGCAAACTAAATATTTTTCTAGGCAAGATATGTAAGCCACGAACAGTAACGCTTGCTGAACTTTGGAGTCTCCTGAAGATTTATATAGGTGCTAGAAACAGGACAATTCAGAGTTGCAGAAACAGAGAAATAACTACTTCAGTCTTCATCTGTAGAACGACCAAGCAGCACATTGAGCATCAGTACATGATCTGAATTTGGATATGTGCAGATGCTGCAGATTGATAGCGGAGCTTTCCCTGAGATTGGGGTACAAGTGTGGCGGTGTCAAGGAGTTTGCGGAGGAGCTCGTCGGGCCGCCGAGATAGAAGAGCGGCTGTGGCGGGGGGTTGGCGTTGGAGCTTGCCGGGGCGCCGGGGAAGTTCTGCGGTGGCGAGGTAGCTGACGACTGGGCTTGCCCGTTTCCTTGGGTGGCTTCCTTGCTGGCGGTGCCGAACGGAGCCGCCGCCGACCGGCGAGATGGCGAGCGCGGCGAGCAGAGACAGGGGGCGAGGGACATGGCGATAGGGGCGAGAGGCAGCGACTGGGTGAAGGGAGAGAGGAGGTCTCGTACGGGGTAGCCGCAGTCGATCGATTAGGCATTAAAAAATCTCGTATATCACACTATGTTACGGTAACCAAATAGATTACTCCAATCCTCTCTTTCCTCATTAACTCATTGCCACGTAGGAAAATTTGCTGAGCTAGACACGAAGTTACCACCGAAGTTACCTGCATTGGGGCTAGAGCTAGCCGTTTGAAGTACTACTTACTGTACGTCTGTACTAATCAGCTTAGCTGTTTGAGCTACGGCCAGATTAGCTTAGCTGCTTAAACCCATCTGCCCCGGTGTCTTATCTTCTCTACCCTACCTGCTCGAAAAATATCCTTATGGTTTCATTACTTTAATCTCCATTAACTATTTGATCAAGGGTCGATGCCATTAAATTGATGCAACGGCTAGTGCTGGTAGTTAAGATTTGCATAAATCAAGGTAGAGGGAGGGAGTTGACCAAAGCGCTTGATTAGTTAAGGAACTGAGGTTCCCAACCTAACCACACCTGCTTCCTTTCCTTTGTTTTTTTAATGTAGCAAGAATCATACTCCAAGTTCCAAGTGGCAAGATTCGTGCCTGCCTACCTCCAAAAACTTGCTTGCATGTAAGACTGTAGTTAAGAGTTCGTTTTGGTTTTGAGGTTAACCGTACACGGACGCGGATTTTGTATGCTAAGTTTATTTGGAATTAATCATTTTCAGTGCGATCGAGCCAAGAGTTTTCGTGCGACACACCCATCCTCGTAGATTCTAGCGTGAGATTCGGAGTCAGGCGTGTGTGTGCCCGTGTGATTTGTTTTCTACACTTCTACCTTGTAAATTTCAAAAATGAAGGTTTACAACCTTCCTTTATTTCTTTTCTCTTTAGGGAGTAGAATAGAAAAATCATAGGAATAAGATAGTAATGCAAGTGTGAGCCAATGGATTGAAAACCACGGGAACTGACATGTAAGATGTGGTATCAAGTCCGCTGTCGACCACTACTGAGTCCATGGTGGAGAGCCAGAAAAGCCGAGAGATTTGTCTCTGCCGTCGCCGGCTACAAAGAAAAGCCCAGCAGGTGTACCCAGCCTTTGAGCATCCCATTTTTTGCGTCTAAATAGAGGAAAGAGCTTGGACGAGACATGTGGTAATGGCTTGGCGACTGGCGAAAGAACTACGCAAGAGCTTCGCGTGATCGCGTTGCTTCGCTCTTTTTGTACAGGAAATTTAAAAGTGGTTGGAGCTATGTTTTCTTTCATCTAGTTTTAATATGAAATCAGAGGCTAAGGAAACATTCCTGCGAAATTACTATGATTAAATCCTGCGTTCCAAAGTACAAATTCCAGAGGATTGCTAATTCCTACATTTTCCTATGAAAATCCTACGTTGCAAACAGCCGCTATGTAGCAAGATCCGTAATACTACAAAAAAATCTAAGGGCTTCTTTTGGATTGCAGGATTTGAAAATATAGGAGTAGGAGTGTTAGGTGAAGTGAATTTCCACAGAATTCTAAAACATAGGAATTTTGTAATAGGTGTCTTCGTATGGTGCACACGAATTTTAAAAGCTTGATGAGAGACTAGAGAGATAGAGTGAAAGTGTATTGGACTTTTCACAGAAAAATGAAATTGAGATGATTTGATGTTTAGGATCCCATGGAATGGAGGTTTTAGGAATGGATTCCGTAAGAATTTCGTAGCCCCAATCCTATGATCAAGATTGCTTCCAAGGGAGAAGTTTTTTAGGATTAAAATACTCCAAAATAATTTACACAGACTTACAACCCAAGGAGGCCCACATGCAATATTTCCGCCTTCTTGTCTCCAAAACTTGCAGAATCTAATGACAACACACATCAATCTATGTAGAGATTGGAGTTTGCGCTCCTTTTAAAAAAATAGAAATTTAATCATTATGAAGAACTAATCTCTGTAAAATTGCGGCTTTCCAGCCAACTTTTCTAGTTTGGCCAATAAATGATGAGCTACAAAAGGATTCGTTTTTTTAAAGAGTACTTGTGACATATCAAGGTCATCGTATATTCTACATGTGATTAGGCTTCATGCTCACACCCATGTACACGTGTGATGTCTTTGTTAATGTTGTAGGTGCAGGATCGATACCGATGACCAAACAATAACAACATGATGACGATACCAAAATTTGTGAATGAGGTTTGGCGAACTCGCCTAGGGAGCTCGTCCCTTTGATACCACAACATCTTTCTGGGTGTCGTTACATGCTTTCGACTCCCCCTGCATGCATATCGCTCTCTAGTCGTCATGGGTTCCGACCATACTTTTACAAATAGGACCGATGATTGACCTGGTGAGCATCTGGGTTCACTAGTGCAGTAGTCGGGCCTCTGGTTTGTATGGTTCACTTAATGGTCTGAGACAAAAAAAAACTTTTTTCACTAGTATTATAGTTCAAAATCCTATACTAATATTAGTATTTTCTCTGTCTAATATCACAAACTCAACTTTGTCCTACTTGTTACTTGTGATAGTGGGCTCACCCCTTGGATATTGCAACACCAACCAATAGGGCGCCCGCACATACTGCCGGCTCCCCCTGCTTGCATATCGCTGTCTAGTCGTAATGAGTAACAATATGTGGTATCTCTCACTCGTTATATAGGAAAGCCCGAGTATACAATGTGTTCGACTCGAACACTATGTACACCTACTACAACTTCTAAGTCCAAACGTAATCTGACTTGTATATAATATTTAACACAAACACAACATGCTCTTTCTTGTAAATTATAAAAATTACTAAGTAGGATGTTGTATTCATGAAAAAGGAACTATGCCGGTACGATTAAGTCTGATGACAAGTACAATCAACGATTGTCTCAATCCAGAAAATGGGAGTGCTCAGATTACTTTATGACGTACTTCAAGTTTATCATGTGACCAAAGTAGTGGTGATCAACGCCACGGAAAAAGAGAGCAACAGAAAAGAATGAGAAAACAAGATAAAGGAGAGTGCGCCAACTCTTTTTGAACGGCGAACAAGGAAAAGAGGTGTAGAAAAGAAAAGATGAGAGTTGAGATTCGCACTCACCTGATCCTAAGCCTTCCCGGTCACTGATTATCATGGTACTAGTAGCAGCACCTGTTAATTATTCAGCCTCCTTTTCCCTTTTTATTGTTGAAAACAAAACGATGGAGAAAAACGCCAGAAAATATGTACTCCCTTCAGTACTATTTTCTAGTATTTACTTGTTCTACAATTTCACCGATATCCATCTTAGGGTTTAGGAGTATTATTAAATTAATTATTGTTCAAAGCTTGAATTTGATTAGTCAAAGGATCACTCTGGATGTATGTCAGTATTTCTTACCGGTGAAATGGTACTGTGAATATATGTCACTGTTCATAGATATAGTTATATTCCCTTTATCAGAAAAATGTCACTATTTCTCGCCATTCATTAAACAGGGTATATCTCTACTCTCTCTCACACACACACCTGTGAGCACACAGCAAATAATTAGAAGATCGATATAGGTAGGAGTTAATCAAGTACTTTTCTCAATAAACATTAGGTGGCCCCCATCCACAAGCAATGCCATGTAGTACAAAGCGTTCTCAAGAAGCCTAGCTTTGGAGATATTCTGACCACCAAGTGAAGAACATAATATGTATTTATTGTGATCACTTGATGCATACGGCTTTGTACGCATGACAGCCAGCATTTCTCGGATAATGTAGACATATAAACCGACCGGACACCTGACCACAAAGCCCTGATTCTGAGTGCCGAAGTTGGTATATGTAGATGCAGCAATTGGACAGCAGCATGAGTATGTCTCAAGAATTCAGTGACGCCGTAGATGGAGGAAAGCAGCATGTTACAATTTTTACATGGTTCAAGAACAACAGGTTTTAGTGCTATTTGCTGCTACACTGCTGCCTCAGTTATTTTTCGCATGTTGTTCAGAATTTGTAATTCCAACCTTCTATTAAACGTTCAAATCTGATGTACACAAAATATTTAAATTTCAAGCGAATTATTAGATCTGCAGTTCGTAAATAGCCCCATCTCACTGTGTGTATTTTTCATGTGTATGGGTAATTTTCACGAACATGTAAATGAGAAAAATATGGCCATAAATGTGTATGTCAGCGACAACGTAAGAATGCCCCAAAATGATAATTTAGAAAGTGGAGGCACTAACTCACCACAAATTCATATTCATTTGTTATACTAAGTTTTACCATGGTTGAGGAATACTGAGTCAATTTAAGCGAAAACAAAGGTAATATAAAAACAAATTATTCTGAAAAGTTCTTCCTTTCCTCTCCAGACTGTGACCAGTGAAAGGACTGTAGCACACACCAAATTTCTCTTGCAGTATGATTATTTCTTGGAATGGAGTAAATGAATTTGATTGAATTTTTTGTCTGCTGTACAACTTGTCTGCTTTCAATGTGAATAGCAGGAGAAAGTACAAGTGCGTCTAGTCTAGAAGTGCAAGTGTCAACGGTGTCATCATGTGCAGGAAGGAAGGACACCCACAGCAAAATTCCACCTATTTGAGCCAAGATAGATTGTGCAAGCACAAGCTGCAACCATATCTTTTCTGGATAAGAAAGCTAACAAAGAAAAATAGTAGATTGAGGTGACAAGGTTGCATCAAGTCAAATCTGTTCGTGTCTTCCAAATTCCAGTCCATCTTCATCAACTCATATCCTTTTCCTGTGTGGACACAGGAACCTAAAATCTCTGATCTTCTGGTGGTTTCCCAAGCATTTGGTTGTGTAGTTTGTCATGTTGCCATCTAGAAAATAGTCGTTTTCTCACCAGATGTGACACAAAAGGTTGTTAATTAGGATAAGTAACTCTTTTATTTATTTTCTAAAGGGGAGAGAAGTAGAGTGCATGATGTTTGCTGGTAGCTCAAGCTTTTATCTACCACCACATGAGAAAGATGTGAAAGTCAGTGACCAAATGGTTGATGAAAGAAATAAGTAGCTACATATCCTGTCCAAGTACAAAATATATCACCCACCTTTGACCTTTCCCAAACGGATCAAATTTTAATTGGTGCATGAAAATCGATAAATTTTTTCCATTTCACGGCCAATACTTTTGATAGTTTTCCAATTTATGGCAACACGGAGGCTACACTTGCCGGCCACATTGATTCTTGGCACCCAAAGACAAAAAGATTCAAAGCCTGAAGTCTAACATGAGTTCCATATAGACGCCCTGCTCACCACGCCTGTGGTGTGGATGTGTGCCTTTTTCTCTCCCTTGATGCAATCAAGATGTTGAAACCTCGCAGGGATCCAGAATGATGGGGCATGCTAGACAGAGAAAGCAAAAGGTTTGAAAGCACAAAAAGATGATGGGGATGAGCTAGGCCAGTCTTTATTCTTGTAATTGTTAACAGCAACATGGTATATACACGTGTTCTGTTTTTCCAAAGTGGCGACTAGGAATTTTTCTTTGGTCATAAAAGGTCTTCAAAGTGATCACCTCCTCCACATGTAAAAAAGATGTGGTGGTAGATTCTTCTGTTCTACTTTGAGAATATTTGGATGGTTTTCTAGTAATACCTTTGGAAATCTGGCCACACAAACCTTTTTTAGATGATAAGTCTGAACATTAGTTCTACGCATGAATACCCCATGGTGGATCAGGATTGAAAACCTTATGAAGTAGGGATAAGCACCTTAGGTTTCTAGTATGAAAACATGAAGAACTGCCCTACTGTTCAAAAAAAACTGCACTAAGTCTATAATAATGAGCACATGCTAGTAGGTAGAACGAATTTGCATTTTTGGGCCCAGCCCCAAATGAAAACCTTATGTATCTAGTATGAAAGGAAGTTGCAGGCCTAGCCCATAGTATCAAGTGGCCCAACTACAGAAAAACTACATCATTTGCAGTAGATGAGGAATAAAACATATGTTTGTGCTTGATCAGTGAAAACTTCTGCTTGTAATGTAAGTTTTGAAACAAGTCAAGAACACTACTCAATATTCATGTTGCAGGAGCAACATGGTACAGTAGACTTCTCCCACTAAAGCTGTATCAGAACTTCAGAAGCTAATTGACCAATCGCTTGCCCTAAGAATGTAAAATCATCATCGACTCGCCGGCTTCCAGTGTTCAAGAGGTGCAAACATGTCGGACGGTCATTACATTTTTGTCACAGTTGGACTGCAGCTCAAGGTTGTTCAGGCTGATAACTTGGAAAGTATATGGGGTTGCTCCTCGTTCGTTCCCCCTCTCTCCGGGTTCATGAAGGACAGTGCCTGACATCGACGTCACGCTGACAAAGGAAGTTATACTAGGTACAGTAGACGGGTTGCTGAAGTTTCATAGAAATCTCTGCGTCTACTGAACTATAGCCCACAATCTCTTACAGTATTTCTCAAACAAATGCATGGCAAGCGCCTGCGTTCTTGATAATAGCACCTACTCCTAGCATACTTGGAGTAGTTGTCAAACTGGATCAGGAATAAAAATGACAAGCAAAGCAAATATGATTCTCCTAGCATACTTGGTAAAAAAAAGTACATCAGTGACACTCTCTGCAAGGTTGGCGATCCAGTGCAGCAACAGTCTCGATCTTGATTGTTTTTCTTCGCTAATAAGCAAAATCGATCTCGCCTTATAGTGTAGGCATAGGCCGACATGGTTCACGGTGCCGGTTGTGGTGAAGCCTCTGTCGGTGGTCGTCTAAGGTGAAGTCGGAGTCGCTTGCTCGAGGTGGAGTGATGACAATGACGCTCGATGGCAACTTCGACGGTGATGTTTCTTCTCGATGGCGTGTGTACTTCGTGTGGGTAGCAAAGTCGACAGGTGTTACCCTGTGTCGTGTTCCACGACGGCAATTTGTGGGAGTTTGTACTGGTTTTAGTCCGGTTTTCCTGGGCAATTCTATTCTTCTTAAGTAATGAGATGAGACAAATCTTTTGCATCCGTTTAAAAAAAAAGTAAGATGTAACTAACTAGAAACCCCTCTACCTAATTAAATCCATATCGAGGTACTATTGCAGCTAATGCGGCAAAGGTCTCTGATAAAATAAATGTTGACTCTTCTGCAAAATGGACAAGGCCGGAGCCTCGTCATGTAAAGCTTAATGTTGATGCTTCTTTTCATGAAGATGCTCATGCAGGAGCTGTGGGGGCTGTTATTCGGGATTTCCAGGGTAGCTTCTTAGCGGCGGCTACGAAGTTCTTACCACATGTTGCATCTCCATCTATGGCAGAAGCGATCGTGATGAAGGAAGGTCTAGCTTTGGCAAATGGACTGGGTTTCTCTAGGATACAAGCTGAATCGGATTCGATTGAAACTATTGAAGCATGCACGGGGGAGGCTGTGTGGTGGAATGAATCATCTGCTATTTTCGCGGATTGTGCTGATGTGGCTACATCTATAGGTAGTGTTTCTTTCAAACATTGTTGGAGGGAAGCAAATAAAGTAGCTCATGAGTTAGCCTACGATAGTTTTTTAAATAAAGTTTCTTGTAATTGGGTCGATGAGCCCCTAGTTTTATTCTAGACAAACTTATAAACGATGTAACTATTTTGGATGCTTAAAGCAGCAAGTTTCAGACGCACTCTTAGGGTACCTAAGGGGACTGAAAGATTTTTAACAAGACGGCTTGCTAGCTTAATATATCGACAGTTCAAAAAAATCCATATCAAGGTACAGTTTTTTTTAGGTACAGTTAATTTTAAATATGCAGGCGGATGCTATGCAACATTTGTCAGGTGAATTAACCGGGTGCTATTCTTTTTTGAGTATCAGGAGAGGAGTACAACTGCTGAAGACGAGTGGGTCTGGGCCTAGCAGGCAGCATCCAGTCACGATTCGGCCTGTGAAACGCCAGCCCACTAGCCCAACCTATATATATTAGGGCTCCCGCTCTAAAAAGAATTGCTAGGGCTCCCCAGGTGCCCCCCTCCCCCGTCTCATCCTCTGCATTGCGGCGGCTCCTTTCTTTTCCGTTCGATTTCGTTCAATCTCTCGTTGCATCTCTCTTGCTACTTGTGTCTGTTTTCCCTTTGTTGCTTCTTATAGGATCGAATCGTGTTGTTCGTGTGGCAGTGAGGAGACATTGAAAGGCCGGTCTTACGGCTGCCTCCCCGGACGGAAACGAATTGGTTCTTGCCATCGTTCTTCATCCTGGGATGGTAGTAGCCTGATGTGATTCGAATCGGCGAAAGGTTTATCTCTGAGCCGCCGTCTTTACCCACGATTTCTTGGCCCTGCCTACCTCAAAGCTTCTTTGAATCTCTGTTTCTTTTGTCGCTCCAAGATCTTTGACTAAACTTTTTATTTTTTATTTTTGCTCTTGATGTGTATGGGCTTTTCTTATCTTTCCTGGCTGTTCTTTTCCCTCTGCAGCGTTTATCTCCCAGTCTGACTGCATTGCCCGTTCAGCCATGCGCTAGCTAGGTCATGTATTCACCATGTAATCATAAACCATGACAAGTAATCGGATCCGGAATCCTATATTTCTTGAACTGAATCGCCAGGTTCTAGAGATCGGAGCATGGTGGTAAAGGTTGAGC
The DNA here is from genome assembly GCA_947311845.1 of Poa pratensis. Lineage (NCBI taxonomy): Eukaryota > Viridiplantae > Streptophyta > Magnoliopsida > Poales > Poaceae > Poa > Poa pratensis. The sequence goes on from CAMZMU010000044.1 coordinate 24,174,566, forward strand.
TGTTTTAATACAGTTATGCTAGATTTAAAAAAGTTCCGGCAGTGATTTGCTCTTTGCAGGTTTCTCTCTTGCATGTGCCCTGTTTTTTGTTTTTGTTATATTCCTCTGCTTTCTTTTGCACCTTTTTCATCCCGCAGAGATCAGGCCCTATGCAGTTACATTGGTTCATATGTTTTACTAGCACTCCCTCCGTTTCAAAATAGATGACTTTCATTTGTCTAAGTGGATGTACCTATACACGTAACATGTCTAGATATCGTAACATGTCTAGATATGGAACGGAGAGAGTACATGTTAGAGGATCTCCGTAAAAGGGCCAAGAACTACAAAATAACCGTTTTATACGGTTTTGGTAAGAAAAATGCCCTGAATATATACCGCAAATCAGGTCGAATTGTGACCTTTTTTAGATAAACTGAAAAAGAGACTGTGATACTTCATGTTTCAGGATTGGAGTGAATATTTTAGGTGAACTTAAAAGCCATATGACGGTTGGCGAGAGAGAAATGTGAGCCCAAGTGGGTTGTAGTCTGGTGAAATTCTGCCACGACGCAACGATTCTGGCCAAATCCTTCGCAATTTTTGGCGAGTCATTCCGATTACAACCGATTCCTGGCAAAGATCAAATTCCGGACAACTTGTTAGCCCGTCCATATGAGCACCTCAATGGGAGCTCCACGGTCGAGCAACGGGGAGGGAGGGTGTGTGTGTGTGTGAAGGAAAGAAGAGATTTTTTGCGACATTTGTTGGACCTCGGCTCGCATCGTACCATTACAGTTGCCTGGAAACACTTTTGTGTGTAGGCCTTCCATTAGACACAACATGATGCTCTCAGAATGACAGTTCAATTGTTAATTTCCTCCTACTCATCCAAAGTCCCAAGGGTTGGGCTTCAAAACCAACTCATACCAAATGGCTAGTTTGTCTTAATAAGACCTAGCAAAGATATCCAAACATGGATGATGCATTGTGCATTGCAGCATGATATAATATGTACTGTCGCTAAAGGTTCGCCAATATCATGCTATGTTTTCATGTTCAATGTGGACTAATATCATAATAATACTGTATAACAGCAGATATTGCAATCATGCGTAAGACATAGATTCTTGTCTGAAAGCTACTGCTCCTTCAAGAAATGTGTTACCATAGCAACATGAGGGAATCTACAACCTCTTTTATCCCTCCGCACCATTTGGAGAAGTCAATAAATATACATCGTGAAATGCATTATCTCCTATTTTCATCCCTGCCAATTAATGTGTATTAATTATTTTTGTGAGACCTTTCCATAGACAAGAGAACAATATTTTCTTTCTTCATTCTCTTTCTTTCACCTATGAAAAATGACAACTTCAGTGAAGGCTGACTTCATCCCCATTAAAAAAGCCCTTATAAATCTGATTTCTCTTTTCTACATACGTAAAATAGAGTTATCAAGTTCTATAAAATTCAAAAGTTAATCCTTTGTGTACAATTTGTTCTTGGTCCTTAGGTGTGACAAATAAAAGAAAACAATACATTGAAATTCAGGACCATACATCAGCATTGTTGGGTAATTTCCTAGTTGTAAAAGAGAGAAAAAGATGTGAAAATATATTGTCAAAAAATATCATCCATACATAATCTGGTTTACTATGCCGACTAAACCAAATGAAGGAAACGGCTCTGAAGTACATAGCTAATATTAGTCAATCAGATATTGCTTGCAATAGTGGATCATATGAAGCTCAGATTAAAGGATGAATATAAAGTAAGTGTCGACACCCTAGATGCATATAGGATAGCCGAAGTGGGTTCTAGAGATGGCCTCTGTTAGGCGCTCGACGACTCAATACTATGAAATTGCCATCTGCAACACAAATGGGCAGAATAACGTCTTTTTTCACACCAAAACACTCAAGATGACGGTTTAAAATATAAAATCGATACTCCCTCCGATCCATATTAGTGGGCATAGATTTGTCTAAATTCATATGTATCTAGTCAAGTATTTAGACTAGATACATGTGTATCTAGACAAAGTTGTGCCCACTAATATGGATCGGAGGTAGTACAATAATGTGCGTTCTAAAGGAAGGAGGTATGCATGACTACCACGTCATGCCAGCTGAGACTCCGTCCGAGAAATCTGAGGAAAACTAGGTACGTACTATCCCTTGTGTTCTTTCGACATTTGCGGCCAAGTCATGGCCTGCACCGCCGCACGAGTTAACCACATTGAAAGCTTAACTCATAGCTCATGATGCACGCATACATATCCTCATCTTATGAAAGTAAACAAAGAGCATAGCTCCATGACATTTCCTTGACATGTAAAGCGCATTTTATGAGTCATTCCATGATCTACCAATGTGGGTTTATTGAACATTTAGTGAAGTGCAGAACAAGTCTTCACATGCTAAGGTTTGAAGTTTGATGATATGATATTTCTAAACAGCTCAAACAAGATGGTAAACTATAAACTTCCCCAAAGGCATGGAACGTGTGAAGGTAAAAGCTGATTTGTCTTAACAACTTGCACAAGATTACAAAGAGGGTTTCACACAGGGCCGGTCCACACATATCCGGGGCCCTGGGGCGAGACAACAAAATGAGGCCCTTGTAGCAAATAAATTTTTGGAATGTATTCTATCTCAAATCAATTCAGTACATAGCATAGATCGATGGTTCTTTGAACAGGGACAAGAAAACACACACCATTACTTATTTTTATCCAAAGAACTACATCATAATAGTATGGAAGCAATATAGTTCTATAAAAATATCGCTCTTCTAAGAGGCACAAAAGAGATCATCAATTCATCTGAAAACAAAAACCTTGTCTAAACTACCGGCTCTATATTTTTTGCCAATTGAACCTTTGTGGGATTCTATCAGTAAACATTTTCAAGAAGACATGTCACCAAACAATTGACATAAAAACAGTCAATACAAGGAACAAAAGCACCTGGATATGGGCATAAGCTCGATGTCGAATTGTCGATTTGGTTCCTGATCTGTTCGCTCATTCCCCGACCCCTTCTCATCTCCCAATCTGCTGACTGCTGAGAATTCTCTGTCTCTCTCGGATCCAATGAAGCTTTGAGGAGGAAGAACAGAATTGGAGATGTCAGATGAGAAGGTGGATCGGTCAGATCCAGGGAGCCGAAGTATTCAACAACAATCAAATTGGGGAGCTAGATTAGGGGAATGAGTGAGAGCGTGAGACATACCACATCCGTTGCCTAAATCATCTACTTGATGGGGAATGAGGATGGCACGAGAGATGACTAGGAAACCAAATTGCACGGTTGTTCTCCATTAATGGCTGCGGCGACCTCAAATTTGGAAGTGCGCGGGATTGGAAAAATTTGGGGGAGGCGAGGAGACTGGAGACGAGCGGACGACTAGGACTACAGAGGAGATTGACGGGGTCCTACAGTAGCCTAGCGATCAATTCGAATTTTAGCTGTACCGGTCCACTCTTTTGGTCTGTGAGCGCTAACAGCGTGGTGGGCTTGGGCCATATTTGTTTTTTTTCTTTTCTATTAGAATACTTGACTACGAGTCTACGACCTGGGTCGGGGCCCCTACTTCCCAGGGGCCCGGGGCGGCCGTCCCGTTGCCCCGGCCTATGGGCCGGGCCTGGTTTCACAAAAGGACGCAATCCAAGATATATGATTGACATGTAAATTGATTAGTGATGAGTCATACAGATTATCGATCTCGCACCGGAAGTTAGATGATCAATTCGTAAAACACGCAAGCACGCCTTACCAAGAACCAATGTCATCATGGCTATAAATATGCCTAACCATGAAGACCTCCTCCATCATCCTCCACACTCCACAGTCCACACAAACATAAACAACAAAGCAAAACTAGTAGACAACCACCATGAACACAATGCTCATCCTTACTCTCATCGCCCTCGCGGCGACCAGCGCTGTTGCACAGCTGGACACTTCCTACAGCCAGGGCTATGGGCAGTACCAGCAGCAACAACAGATGAACATGTGTACGGCGTTCATTCAGCAGTGTGGCCCGATGACAACACCATTTGTTGGATCACAGACGTGGCAAGCGACCAGCTGCCAGGTGATGCGCCAGCAGTGCTGCCAGCAGCTGGCGCAGATTTCGGAACAGTCTCGGTGCCAAGTCATCCGCGGTGTGGCACATGCCATCATGCAACAACATCTTGGGCAAGGTTTCTATCAGCCTCTGATGCAGCAGCAGCAGGTTCAGTTCGAGATAATGAGGATGGTGCTTCGGACCGTTCCACCGATGTGCAACATGTACGTCCCAGAATATTGCATCGCCACTCCTTACAGCATCCCTATGTCCGCTACCTGTGCTGGTGGTGCCTGCTAATCAAAATTTAGTTGGAAGGGTCACCGTTAGTTGATCTATGTAGCGGTGGCAAAATAAAAGGCCATGCACCATCATGCATGGCAAGTACCAGTGTACCTTGGAAATAATGAAGATCCATTTCTGAATAAAACATTTGTCTTAATAACACCACATTTCTTGCATGACAGATGAAATATAAGAATCATCTTAGTAAACCGAACCATCACTATACTTTATAGGCCTCCCATTAAATCAAAAGATCACAAAATTAAGGAGAGTGAAGAAGAGAGACCAGATGAAAGAACATACACACATGAAAGAGCTTGTTAAAAAGTGTTGGAATATGCATAAATGCTTTATGCTTTCTAGTTCGGTACACATCATAAACCTCAACCAAAAATGCTACATCAGAAGCTGGTTAATTGTTGACAAGCAACCCTTATGCACACAGCACAACACAATTACTGGCCAGAGACAGTTAAGGTTATTATTCTTATGCTCTGTACATTTGCTGCCAAGTCAAGAAACCATGGAGGTTACAGAAAACTGAACAAGTATCTGAGCACGTTGAGTTGTTATTTCTCAGAAAATCAGAATAAGATACCCAAATTCTATGAATATTAGAATTCAATTCCAGAGAGGAACTACAATTGATACAAATCCTGTTGAAGTTTCATAGTAAACTGTACAGCTCAATCTCCTATTTCATTAAATAATTTTAAGGACAATTGATAACTCCTTGCTTTCTGCAACAATAAAAGCATGAAAAAAAAATATAAGGGTTATGTTCTTTGTTTAGCTTAATGTTTTGCGTGTTCACAGTATCACCTTGGCATCACGAAAACAGAACTAAACAGTTGATGAATGCGCAGCCCTGCCCAGGTTTGAATGCATAATTAATAAACCACCAAAATAATGTGGGTTCGGAGAGGGGAACATAAGGCCAGTAAGTGTTTAGGTTTTTACGTCGGCATGGAGGCCACCGACACAATGCGAAGTGGTAGGTCTCGACCTCCTCCGGCGACTATGCCTCCACGTGTCGCAACATCTTCCATCCATCTTTCCGAACAAGCACAGTATTTAGGTAAGCTCCAGATTTTAATGCTAGGCACGTCCAGCCCAGTGAACTATGTAATTTGGACAAGGGACATATGGAGAGACCAGATAAAGGAGCACACGACCATACACATGAATGAGTAATATGAAAAATTACCAGATTCGAAATAAGTTTGGCATATCCAGAAATACTTTCATGTTCAATCACATAGCTAGCCTCAATCAGCTGCTACATCAGAAGACAACTAATCGCTGTGGTGTCACAGCACAGGAGAATCACTGCCTCAAGACAATAGATAGATAAACATTCTTGTGCACGATACATTTGGTGCAGAGCCAAGAAACCATGGAAGTTGAAAGAACCACTATAGATATACAGGACATTAGGCTATCTCTAAAGTGTATGAAGCGAGCAAGTTAAAGTTGGCCACTTTGAAAGCTTAACTTATAGCTCATCGTACATGCATATATCATCAGACATCTTATACAAAAAGAAAATAAATTAGTAAAGTTCGTTTTAATAACTCAAGAGCATAGCTCCATGAACGGACAGCCAGACATCGAAAAAGGATATGGTCGACCATCGACGCCTCAGTAAGTCAGTAGAAACACAAAGTTAGCGGGTGGCATTCGTAGGCCCATCAAATCTGGCGGAAGGTGGACCCGAATCGCCCTCACCTAGTGAACAACGTAACTTGGACATTTACTGCCAAGCCAGGCCCTGCACGGGTTAACCACGTTGAAAGCTTAACTCATAGCTCATGATGCATGCATACATATCCTCAACTTACGAAAGAAAACAAAGTTGGTTTAGTAAACTTCAGTTTCATAACACCAGAGCATAGCTCCACGACATTCCCTTGACATGTAAAGTGCATTTTATGAGTCATTCCATGATCTACCAATGTTGGTTTATTGAACAGTTAGTGATGTGCGGAACAAGTCTTCACTTGTAAAGGCTTGATGATATGATATTTCTAAACAGCTCAAACATGATGGCAAACTATTAACTTCCCTAAAAGCATGGAAGCGTGTGAAGGCAAAAACTGTTTTGTCTAACTAGTCGTACAAGATTACAAAATGGGTTTCACAAAAAGATGCAATCCAAGATATGTGCTTGACTTGTAAAGTGATTAGTGATGAGTCATACAGATTATCGATCTCGCCTGGAAGTTAGATGATCATTTCAAAATGTTAGAAGGAGATTCGGGAGGAATCGAGAGAGGAACAAATGATTCAACTGTTACTTTCATTGAGTCGATTACATGGGCTATTTATACAAGGATAACCGGCTATTTGGTATGTCGGTAACACGAAAAGACACCTCTAGGAGGCATGTCGGTTTGGGCATATAGCAACCGTTTAAGACGGTTATTTCTATTCCTAACACTCCCCTTGCACAAAGCTACGTCTTGTATGTCTTGTATAATCTTGAATATTCCATGTAGTCTTGATGATCTTTGAAGTTGATAATATCTCCCCCAAAACCCTGTGGGAAAAATATGAGGAGAGTATTGTGTATGATATGTTGCTAAAACTCCTTTAACCCAGTGGGTAACAAGGAGAAAATGATGCAACATATAAGGTTTATTGTCTCTTTGGTAACTCATATGAGAAAACCTTAGAAAGGAAAACCCCATAAGTGAGTTTAGAGAACAATAAATATGCCTTGTATACTTCCTTTAAAAACCCTGGTGGGGAAAACAGAAAGTATGACATATGATGTTTGAAGTTCTCCCCAAAAACCCTTTGGGAAAAATGTGAGGAGAATTGTATTTGATATGTTGTTAAAACTCCTTTAAAACCCAGTGGGAAAAGTAAGGAGAAAATGATACAACATATAATGATTATTGTCTCTGTTAACTCAATATGAATATGAATGAAATCCATAGAGTTTAGAGGACAACAAATATGGCGTGTATACTTTCCTAAAAACCCCGGTGGGGAAAACAGAAAGTATGACATATGATCTCATGTTGATACTACCTCATTAAAAATCTTGATGAGAACCTGAAAAGTAAACTCATAAAGGGAAAAAGAGTGTAATATGATGCTTTGAACAGGAATAGTTCAGGAAGATACTCCCCCTGACTCTTGCAAATCCCGAAGCCGTCGCATACCAATCCCACGAATCATTTCTGGAATGTTATAGTTGGTAGAGACTTGGTGAATAAATCAGCGAGGATATCGCATGATTTTAATTGCAAGATGTTTATTCCCGACTCGTCATGAGTTTATGGGGATAAAACGATTTAGTGCAATATGCTTAATGATATTTCTCTTTATGTCACCTGTTTTGCATCTATGCAACATAAGCAACATTATCTGTGTAGATAATGATAGGTGATTCGAGAGAACCAACACCACATGACTAATGTATGCGGTTTGTCATTCCGTGAAGCCACACGTGTTAACATGAAGCATTGCATCTTAGAATGATCGTGGTAGTATAGTCACCAGATTCTATTTGAAGACATCAATGGAGTGACAGATCTACCATGTATGTACACATTGTAGGATCATGTAAGTAGCCAATACAGGTTTCTAAATTGGAGTTCAGATTTCTCCGAAATTGATACAATATGTCAAGATATTTGGTGCCTTGGAGATATCAAAAGATATTCTTGATCCCCTAACCAATTATGTTGGTAGGTCCAATGACATTTAGATATGGAACATTATGTGCCAACATCTCTTCTCCATCTTCCCATGGATCTTTCTCTACGTCTAGAGATCGAACAATCCCTAGGAGATGGACATGACTTGTCTATATCAAGTTTCTCCAATTTTCTGGATATAGGCATCTTAGTGTACCATAATATACATGAGTGAAGGTGCTCGAGTTGTAGGCCCAAGCACTATTTGGGTTTATCCAGATTCTTCATCTCAAATCCGCCTTTTAGATGATCACATGGTTCGTCATTTCAGGAGATATCCATATGTATGACAAACACACATGGGTGATCATTATATAGGAGTGATAACCTACAAGTATAGGGGATCGCGTGTAGCCTTTTCGATAAGTAAGAGTGTCGAACCCAACGAGGAGCTAAAGGTAGGATAAGTATCTCTCAAGTTCTATCAACCACTGATACAACTCTACGCACACTAAACGTTTGCATTATCTAGGAAATAAAACTACAATAGCAATACGGGTATGAGAGGTAGTTTTGCAAGATAATAAATACAAGAAAGTAAAAGTTAGTGCTGCAGCAATAAAGTACACTAAGTAACATAATAACAGTACCATGAGTGTGGAAAAGTGGTGGTAATTGTGGTGGCTTTGTCCAAGATTAATTAGTGAAGACTTGGTTCATTGTCTTCGATGCAGTTTTCTATGTGGGAGAGGCTAAATATACATGCACTCCACTACTTGGGATTACAAGTACTATATGATTGGATTGTTAGCAAACATCCGCAAATACTAACAATGCATTAAGGTTTCCCCAACCATAGCCTTAAGTTCAAGGTCCTCTTACTCCCATACGTGCAACTAATCGGTTCGCGTTCTCAGGTTTCTGTCACTCCGGCAGAACTTCCCCCTTCGTTACAAATACTACAACCCTAGGGTGTTTGATCCATGCGCGCACAAGTATAATGGACACCAAAGGACAGCACCATATAGACATACAACTCTAATGAACCTCATGCATTCAATTAAGCAATCAAAAGACAAATAAACTACATAAACATGATAGATCATAGGATAAATATTATAGCATCAAACACCATGTTTACATAGGACGGTACAGAGGTTTGTGGGAGGATGAACCACTGAATACAAGGAGGAGATGGTGATGGAGATGGCGGTGAAGACGGCGGAGAGGGCAGCGAGGCGCAGGGCGGCGCGCGGCCGGCGGTGCGGGGAACTCCTTTCCGCCGCCGGCAGGGGGAGCGCCGCCCCTTAGCCTCCCTCCTTCATGGCTTCTTGGGAGCCCTCCCCCATGGAGATGGGATCCATGGGGGAGGCAAAAACGTGGCTTTTGGTGGCTGAAATTCGTGGGTGGAGGAGTCCTCCACGAATTAGGTTTCCTCCCTTTATATATCTTCTCGGATTTCCGTCACCCCCTTTTAGGGTTCCACCAAAACGGGCCTACAGGCCGCGTCCGAACTCCGATTGGGCTGATCTCGGGCTTAAAATCTTCGTATGGAAAATTGTGACAACTTTCGTAACAGCCAGGTCTCCATATAACGTCATCTTCGAGGGTCAAACTGGCAATTCTCAGACAGATTTCAGGAAAGTCCCAATTCGACTCCAACAAGGTTTCCTCTTGTATTCTTGATAATTTCTACACATCAAAGAGTAAAACAAGAACATTGTGCACTTTTGCAACTATTAGTAGGTTAGTCCAAATAAATAATAAACTTAATATAAAACAAGTGCTAAAAGCATAAAAATGGCATGAAACAATCAAAAATTATAGATACGTTTTGGACGTATCAACATCCCCAAGCTTAATTCCTGCTCGTCCTCGAGTAGGTAAATGATAACAAAATAATTTTTGATTGTAAATGCTATGATCAGGTCTTTAACAATTGCATGATGTATGGATAATAAAACTTAGCAATCATGTTTCCTAATGAAAAGTATCAACGAACTAAGAGCTTATAACATGAAATTTATAAACATCAACAAGATTGTAATGACCATAATAAAGCATGATAGAGTGGTATCTCGCTTGCCCTTAATTGTGGAGCAAAACATAAATGCCAAGGCACCTCTGAAGTTCAAGTGAAGACTAGATATAGAGATATCAAAGATAAAAGCATCATGGTTATACCTCAATTAATCGTATTCTGGGACAAGCACATTACACTAAGAACGACAGCTATGCTCTCGAAGAAGTGCTCAAAGAAAGGATGGTGACTCAACATAAAAATAAAAGATTGGCCCTTCGCAGAGGGAAGCAGGGATTAACACGTGCTAGAGCTTTTTGTTTTAAAAACAGAGGTAAAAATGTTTTGAGAGGTGTTTGTTAATTGTCAACGAATGGTAGCGGGTGAGAACAGTATTCTACCTGTCAAACGGACTTTTAAGAGCGGCTCCCATGAAGGACGTTATTTCTACCAGCAAGGCAGATCATCCCTCTTTCTCTTTGGTTTACACACATTCAGGTATTTCACTGTTTGTCATTGCTTACTGATGAATCAGGGCAAAAGTGTGAAGAGAATTAATTGGTTAAAGTTGTAATTAATTGGGACTGGGCACCCCGTTGCCAGCTCTTTTTGCAAGTTATTGGATAAGCGGATGTATATGCCACTAGTCCAGGTGTAAAAGTCCATTTGACAAATAGAATAAAGAATAACCACACTAATTCCTCATGAGCTAGTAAACATTGACACAAAAAGAGAAATATTTTGAAGGTTTTAAAGGTAGCACATGCAAATTTACTTGGAATGGCTTGAAATACCATGCATAGGAATTTTTTGGTGGACTCTTTGGGATAACTTGGTTTTAAGGATTTGGATGCACGAGCAGCATTCCCGCTCAGTACAAGTGAAGGCTAGCAATAGACTGGGAAGCGACAACCACGAGAGCGATAACGGTCATAATCATGCTTGCGACAAAATAAAATTAACGGAGGCATAAAAACGATACTAAAACTCTGAGGCAAAATAGATCATCAAGGCTTAATTGACTTTTATTTTTCAGTCATAACATGTGTGAGCATGTGCCAAGTCGATTCAAGTGAATTATTCAGAGGAGGATACCACAATACCATACCATCTTATGAACAGGACAATGCATGTTGATATCAAAATAACATAATATGCACTATTAGCTAGTTGAGACTAACCATAAGAAAACATAAACTACTAAACAGTATTATTCACACATCATTTTTAAGTTTCAACAAGTAATCCATTAACCAAGTAAACATTGAAAACAGAGGATAAATAAAATATGTGACGATCCACTTATTAATGTAACTGGTGTTTGATGCTAAGATAAATAGATAATAAAATACAGCCGCTTCAAGTTTAGTTAAGTTCCTATGTTGCTCAAAAAACAAAGTTTAAAGGTTTGCAAACCGTGGGGTTATTGATGAAGAGGGATGCGGGGACATCCCCAAGCTTATGACTTTGGTAATTCTTCAATATTCCATAGTTTGGTGTTCCTTCATTCTCTGTGAAAAAACTTCAACACAAAAACTTTCCCATTCTTTTCTGCGGTTAGACATTAGTACAATAGATAATATTTCCCAAGTGCTACTATTAAACCAAATAAAATTTTGTTTTTAAGTTACAGAAAGGTTGCTTAAATGGCCAACTTATAAATGAAAGGTAAGAACCATTAAAAATCAAATGAAAACGAAAAGAGGCCACTCTTGCAACAAAAGTCAGAATCTGTCCAGAAAAACAGCAGCTGGAAAACGCAATTTTTAGGTGCACTTAAACATGCCCGAAATTTTAGCCAATTTTTGTACATGCAGAGGATTAGGTGCTACAACATCAGTAATTTTTTCGTGATTTTTAGAGCTTCCAGTAAAATATGAAAAATCGCGCAATAAGCAGTAGATACCGAAAACAGAAAATCACTTTTTACATATGTATCAACTAAGCTAAATGGATAAAACTTGGTACTTTATTTTTGATAAACTAAGAAACCAGAGGCTAAGCAAGACCTAAACATGCTAGCTACAGCAAGGAAAACTCTAAATAAAAATCAAAAGTAAAACCCAAATAAAATTAAAATAAAGAACCAAACAAAGAAGCAAAACAAAAGAAAATATTTTTGTTATTTTGAATTTATAAGTGAAAGTAAAGAAGCAATCGAAACCAAATAAGGAGCCTAATAAAACTAAAGAAGGTAAAACCAAGACATATAAAAGCAATTATAATACAAGTTAAGACAATACATATCATGTGGACGGGTAATATAGAGTATGAACGAGACAACCTCATGTTAGTTGATGAATAGGGGGATGACTCGGGCATCCCCAAGCTTAGATGATTGTATCTTCTTGAATATGTTCTTGGGATGCACCTACACATCCCCAAGCTTGAGCTCTTGCGTCTTCTTATTCATCTCATATCACCATATTGATTAGATCTTATAAGCTACATCCACATAAAACTTCACAAAACTCATTAGTAGGGTTAGTACTCATTAAATAAAATCCACTCATGTTCAAGCATTGACAAGTTTTATAATTTTTACTCAACATTAGCCACTGTATATACTAAGGTGTTCATGATTTCCGTTGTCCGTCGAAAAACTAATGAAACTAACAACACCAAGTACAATATTGAATAAACAAAGAAATCTGTCAAAACTGAACAGTCCGTAAAGATGGCATTCAACGAGATAGTTAAGTAGCTCAAATCGAAAAACTTTAGTCTAATGAAAGAAAGATAATAATCTCAGGTTTATGCACAAAAATTTTCAAGTCAAAATACTATTCTGAGATTTATCACGATTTTATTTACAGAGAAGCACAAAATCTGTCTAAACAGAACAGTCAGTAAAGATCGAATTTTTCGACCTATCTACGTACCTTAAATCAGAAAAAGTTAGTCTAATGAAAGAAAGCTAATAAGCATCACTTTGCACTCAAGAAATTTCAGATCAAGATCACGTTCTGGTGATTTTAAACATTTAATACGGTGGAGCACAGAAAATCTGTTTCTGGACAGCAAAGTAAAACTATCAACTTTCAATTAACTAAAGACTATAATTAGCATTTTATTTTTATGTACAGAGGTATATACACAATATTTACAATATTTACATGTTTTTAATGAAAAGCTTCCATGGAAAGATTTGTTTTGGTTTCATAGGCATGAACACAAGTGTTCAAGGTCGACCCCCATTTAACCATTACTCATCTTTCCAATCACTTTTCTTTTTGAAAACGTTTTTAGATAACAACTACACCTAATTTTTTTTGTAATTCGCATGCCTTATGTCATAACTTAATTAAAATGTATGGGAGAGCACATTGACAATCATAATGTCAAAAATGACAAAATGTAGGCTTAAACAGTAGTGGTAGATAAAATCTACACACTACATCATGATCCCAAAACATCAATTCGAAGAAGTCACTTTGAATTTTGCATCTATATTTACAAGAAATTGAAAATCTCAATTGCAAATAGACGTGTTAATCTCGACATGTGTCAAACATGGAAATATATACATATCTTAAAAGGATTCCGGAATACATCGTACTCGACAGAGAAACAATACTTGAGAGGTACTAAATTTTATATTTGCAAGAAATTAAAAATCTCAATTGCAAATAGATGTAATTAATCTCGACACGTCAAGAACGCGGAAATATATTACATCAAATTGGGATCTGGAGTACATTTGTACTCAACAGAAAACAGTACTGAAATTAATGTACTGAATTAATATTTGCAAGAAATTTAAAATCTCAATTGCAAATGGAGGTAATTAATCTCGACACGTGCGAGACGTGGAAATATATTTCATCCAACTTAGGATATCAAATACATCGGTACTCAACAAAAAGAATGTACTGAATAGAACAGGGTCTAACAAGAATAGATTACTGCTAGAACTAATGTTATATAAGACTAATATGTTGTTATAGTGAAGCACTAAAACAAATTAGCTACTATCAAATCTGCTTGTGCCTTTGATTCCATCCGTATGCACATGGCCACGTGAACAGGCCCTACACGTGAGGCTGCCAGCCTGGTCTAGGGGCAAGGAGAGAGAAGGGAAATTACTAAGTATATCAAAGTTGGCCAAAACGGCGCTCTGTCCGCGCTCCACTTACTGTAGCTTACTGTAGAAAATGAACAGTATCTACAGTGACGGTGTGGCCCCACTTGTCAGCGACACACCACCGGCGTTTTCGCGAAAACAGCCCTCGCGTCCGACGAATTACTCCGCGCCCCTCTGATTTTACGCATCGAGGGACCTGAACGTAAATTCGCAGCCACTGAAGGGCCTAGATGGCAAAACGTCGCCACTTCCCCCCTCTCCTCCCACTCGCGAGCGCGTCCGAGATCGCCGCCGGCCGCCGACGCCTCGCGCCGCCGTGGCAGGCCTCCCCGCACGCATCGGAGGTGCCGGCCGGCTGGGCCGTCCTCTTCTCTCCCTCCTCGCCTAAGACCGCGTGCCGAGCTGCCGCGCCCTCGCCGGAATCGGCGCGCCCGCGCCCGCAGCCATCCGCCGCGTCCGCGCGCCGCCGGCGGCGCTCCGGCGACCAAATCCGGGCGGCGCCGCCACCTTCCGACGCCCCGCGTCGAGGCCTATCCAGCGCGCCCAGCCTCGCGTCCTGGGACGCGCTGGTTCGCTGCCGGCAACGCCGTCGCCGCCGCGGCGTCTCCGGCCAGCAGTGAGGCCAGCAGTGACGTCACGGAGACGACCCAGTGGGCCTGGCCTCCAGATGGGCCCGCCTGCTGGACCGGCCTAACTGCGGCCCTTTTTTTTTCTTCCCTTTTTCCTCATTTCCCGAAATCTTTTAAAACTTTTCAAATTCAAATTTGTACACAGCATTGAAATGTACATATTTCCGAACATGAATCGTACCAAAAAAAAGACAACACATATAAATTCTAATGCTTCAAAATTTAGCATATTTTCCAAACTTATTACCTGTTATTTATTCGTAATTCTCTTTTCCCACAAAAAAAAACTTCCACACCTCTCCAAACACAAAAAAAAAAATTGCCAAATGTTGTCAGCACCTTCATATACAACCACAATCGAAAAAAATAAATTAACTACTTATTTGTACTACTTATTTACAAATACGTTAGAACACATCAAGATGCACGAAAACAAAAAAGAATATGTAGTACATTTGAGCATTTGAAATTGCTTACGAAATAAATAAAAACATTTCAAAGACTCCAAAAATATATCAACATGCAAAAAAACAATTCTCTAGCTACTACCATTTCTACAACTTTGTGACCTTCTCAAAATTATTACAAGTCATACAAATTTTACGTCGCACATGGAACAACCATTTCCCACATGCTTGTGACCTTTTCCAAATTATTTTAGCTTTAAAAAAAAAGGAACAAAAAGAACATCTACTTCAAACATTATAGTGCTTTCTCAAAATAATTACAACTCTTCAAAATCTTAAACAATACATACAAAACCATTTGACATTTCATGTCATTTTATATGTGGATTCGATCATTTTCTTTCAGCCTCAAATAACATCTACAAAGAGATTAGCAGTGCTACAAAACATAAAATATGAAGACACTCTGAAATCTTTTAAAACTTTTCAAATTCAAATTTGTACACAGCATTGAAATGTACATATTTCCGAACATGAATCGTACCAAAAAAAAAAAGACAACACATATAAATTCTAATGCTTCAAAATTTAGCATATTTTCCAAACTTATTACCTGTTATTTATTCGTAATTCTCTTTTCCCACAAAAAAAAAAAAACTTCCACACCTCTCCAAACACAAAAAAAAAAAATTGCCAAATGTTGTCAGCACCTTCATATACAACCACAATCGAAAAAAATAAATTAACTACTTATTTGTACTACTTATTTACAAATACGTTAGACCACATCAAGATGCACGAAAACAAAAAAGAATATGTAGTACATTTGAGCATTTGAAATTGCTTACGAAATAAAAAAAAAACATTTCAAAGACTCCAAAAATATATCAACATGCAAAAAACAATTCTCTAGCTACTACCATTTCTACAACTTTGTGACCTTCTCAAAATTATTACAAGTCATACAAATTTTACGTCGCACATGGAACAACCATTTCCCACATGCTTGTGACCTTTTCCAAATTATTTTAGCTTTAAAAAAAAAGGAACAAAAAGAACATCTACTTCAAACATTATAGTGCTTTCTCAAAATAATTACAACTCTTCAAAATCTTAAACAATACATACAAAACCATTTGACATTTCATGTCATTTTATACGTGGATTCGATCATTTTCTTTCAGCCTCAAATAACATCTACAAAGAGATTAGCAGTGCTACAAAACATAAAATATGAAGACACTCTGAAATCTTTTAAAACTTTTCAAATTCAAATTTGTACACAGCATTGAAATGTACATATTTCCGAACATGAATCGTACCAAAAAAAAAAAGACAACACATATAAATTCTAATGCTTCAAAATTTAGCATATTTTCCAAACTTATTACCTGTTATTTATTCGTAATTCTCTTTTCCCACAAAAAAAAAAAACTTCCACACCTCTCCAAACACAAAAAAAAAAAAAAAATTGCCAAATGTTGTCAGCACCTTCATATACAACCACAATCGAAAAAAATAAATTAACTACTTATTTGTACTACTTATTTACAAATACGTTAGACCACATCAAGATGCACGAAAACAAAAAAGAATATGTAGTACATTTGAGCATTTGAAATTGCTTACGAAATAAAAAAAAAACATTTCAAAGACTCCAAAAATATATCAACATGCAAAAAACAATTCTCTAGCTACTACCATTTCTACAACTTTGTGACCTTCTCAAAATTATTACAAGTCATACAAATTTTACGTCGCACATGGAACAACCATTTCCCACATGCTTGTGACCTTTTCCAAATTATTTTAGCTTTAAAAAAAAGGAAAAAAAAGAACATCTACTTCAAACATTATAGTGCTTTCTCAAAATAATTACAACTCTTCAAAATCTTAAACAATACATACAAAACCATTTGACACTTCATGTCATTTTATACGTGGATTCGATCATTTTCTTTCAGCCTCAAATAACATCTACAAACAGATTAGCAGTGCTACAAAACATAAAATATGAAGACACTCAAAAAAAAAAAAAACTAAATATGTCAAAGTTTTACCCTGCAAAAAGGCTACACATTTGAAATAGACGGTAAAAAAAATGCAATACATTCAAACATTTCAAACTGCTAGAAAATTGTAGACACTCTAAAAATATATCTCACAGATTGCATTCCCTCTAATTATGAAGTTAACCAAGATTTTATGTCATATTTCAAATATATCCAAACATCCCAAATTTGCAAATATCTAAAAATAACCGACATGGCAAATTGCAACATTTTGTCTTCATTTCAAACAATTTAAATCTGAACATTTTTGTTTTCCTAAAAAAACCAAACCATCGTCAAAATTTTACATGAAGGGCGCGGCGTGCGCCGCGCCAAATACCACTAGTAAATCCCCAATTACTCGATCCAATCCTCACGAGAGGAACATGCGGAGTACTCCACGGCCGGCCGACCCACCATACTCGCGGCCGCAGCGACGTTCACCGGCGGCGAGAGGGGCTCCCGCCGCGCTCATCCTCGGAGGAAGGACTACCGGAGAGATGGGTGCCTAGCGCGACGCCGTTCGAGAGCCTGAGCGACGCCGTTCGAGAGCCTGAGCGACGCCGTTCGAGAGCCTGAGCGACGCGGGCACCATGTGCCTTAGCGGCGGCCACGGCTGCTCGACGGCGGGCTCACGAGCGGGACGCCAAAAGCCACGAGACGGCGGCGAGCGCCCGTGCAGGTCGAGGGTGGAGGTATGGCAGGGAAACCGCGGCCCGTGGAGGACGGCGTACGCGGTTATCCCGGCGGCATGGCTTCGTCCTCGACCACGGATGTTCGCGACGGGAAACGCGGCGACCTCAACGACCACTGGGGTCGGAAATGGCAGCGACGCGGCTGCCTCGACGGCCAGAAGAATCGTGGAAGGCAAGTTTTTTGTGGCATAGTTACCTGATGCGTTTCTTCTTGTTCTTCTCGTTTCTGGCGAGTCTGCCGGTAGTTCCTACTCTGTTGGAGAGCAACGGGCTGATAACGTGTTAGAAGGAGATTCGGGAGGAATCGAGAGAGGAACAAATGATTCAACTGTTACTTTCATTGATCGATTACATGGGCTATTTATACAAGGATAACCGACTATTTGGTATGTCGGTAACACGAAAAGACACCTCTAGGAGGCATGTCGGTTTGGGCATATAGCAACCGTTTAAGACGGTTATTTCTATTCCTAACACAAAAAACAATCAAACACGCGTTAGCAAGAAATCATGCCATCGCTGCTATAAATAGGCCGACACCATGAAGATCTCCTCCACCATCCTCCACACAAAATCAAACATCAAAGCAAAACTAGTAGACAACACCATGAACGCAATGCTCATCCTTACTCTTATCGCCCTCGTGGCGACCAGCGCTGTTGCACAGCTGGACACTTCCAACAGCCAGGGCTATGGGCAGTACCAGCAGCAACAACAGATGAACATGTGTACGGCGTTCATTCAGCAGTTCGGCCCGATGACAACACCATTTGTTGGATCACAGACGTGGCAAGCGACCAGCTGCCAGGTGATGCGCCAGCAGTGCTGCCAGCAGCTGGCGCAGATCTCGGAACAGTCTCGGTGACAAGTCATCCGCGGTGTGGCACATGCCATCATGCAACAACATCTTGGGCAAGGTTTCTATCAGCCTCTGATGCAGCAGCAGCAGGTTCAGTTCGAGATAATGAGGATGGTGCTTCAGACCATTCCACCGATGTGCAACATGTACGTCCCGGAATATTGTATCGCCACTCCTTACAGCATCTCCATGTCAGCAACCTGTGCCGGTGGTGCCTGCTAATCAAAATTTAGCTGGAAGGGTCACCGTAGTTGATCTATGTAGCGGTGGCAAAATAAAAGGCCATGCACCATCATGCATGGCAAGTACCAGTGTACCTTGGAAATAATGAAGATCCATTTCTGAATAAAGCATTTGTCTTAATAACACCACATTTCTTGCATGACAGATGAAATATAAGAATCATCTTAGTAAACCGAACCATCACTATACTTTATAGGCCTCCCATTAAATCAAAAGATCACAAAATTAAGGAGAGTGAAGAAGAGAGACCAGATGAAAGAACATACACACATGAAAGAGCTTGATAAAAAATGTTGGAATATGCATAAATGTTTTATGCTTTCTAGTTCGGTACACATCATAAACCTCAACCAAAAATGCTACTCCTCAGAAGCTGGTTAACAACACAATTACTGGCCAGAGACAGTTAAGGTTATTATTCTTATGCTCTGTACATTTGCTGCCAAGTCAAGAAACCATGGAGGTTATAGAAAACTGAACAAGTATTCTGACCACGCTGAGTTGTTATTTCTCAGAAATTCTATGAATATTGGATTCAATTCTAGAGAGGAACTAAAATTGATACAAATCATGTTGAAGTTTCATACAGATCTTTTGTCTAGTAAACTGTACAACTCAATCTCCTATTTCATTAAATAATTATAAGGACAATTGATAATTCCTTGCTTTTTGCAACAATAAAAGCATGGAAAAATATAAGGGTTATGTTCTTTGTTTAGCTTAGAGTAAAACGCCCCCGTGGTCTATGAAGTTGCCACACATGAGCGGATTGGTCACAAACTACAAAATTGCTAATTATCGGTCACAAAGATATGAAAATATTAAACGTTAGTCATTCCGTTACAACGACCGTTAAATTTTATAGAATACCCCCTGAAGTTATGTTTCTTCTAATTGTTAGGTCCACTTTTTAAGTGTTTACTGTTTGCAAAATAACCTTTATAATGTAGTCCGGAGCAAGCCCTCGTACGACTAATTGCAACCACAGCTTCATGCATGCGCGCGTGCAGGCACAAATATAGCAGCGAGTGTGCGTCGCAAACTCCCGGCCAACGCCGGCCAGAAACGAAGAGCTCATGTTCGGTGAGTTAATGGCACTGGCGGTCACTGAAGTCGTCGAGTGGGTGCACTTAAGTCACCATTTTTAAAAATCTTATGAACCCGTCACTCAAGTCGACATCCATGTGCAGTTTGGTCACTAGGACGGTTTTTGACCCAGAGTCGTCACGTGCGACTCACGTGTCGTAGCTGCGGACATAAATTTTTGCAAATAACCCCATGAATTTCTTTCTTTCTTTTATATCGGTACAAGAGCACCGAGCTCGCGTCTCTGCTCGCCCGGGCGCCGCGCCCCAGCTCACCCGAGCTCGCGTCCCTGCTCGCCCGAGCACCGGCCGGGTGCGCCGCCGCCGCGCCCCAGCTTGGCCGAGCTCGTCCTGCTCGTGCCCCTGCTCGCCCGGGCGCCGCCGCTGCGGCCCGAGCGCCGCCCGGGTGCGCCGCCGCCGCGCCCCAGCTCGGCCCTGTGTGGTCACTTCGCCGAACACCTTATGGGCACAAACAGCGAGAGAGACAGAGCGCAGCAGAGATAGAGAGCTGACCGGCACAAACATGTAGGTGTTGCTTCGAGTAGATCGCGGCCGCAGGGGAGGGGAAGCAGGTGGTGCTGTTCATCTGGGATCGCGCCGAAAGCAGCAACAGCAGCAGCAACGTTCCCGCGGTGCTAGGCATGGAGCACCCCGGTGATGTACGAGGCTGTTCCTGAGGCAAGGTGGTGCCCACAACCTGTTCGATAAAATGTCTCATAGAATTTCATTCATAGGTACTAATAGATGAGAATAAAACAAGAATGTAGGGTGTATTGTGCAAAAAAACAGCTAGCCACATCAGCATCTTAACTGCCGTTATGATGGATTGACCAATTTACAACACCGGTGCAACTTTCTGATCAATAATTAGCAATTTTTTGAGTTGGTGACCAATCCGCTCATGCGGTGCAACTTCATAACTGTGGGGGCATTTTACTCTTTAGCTTAATGTGTTGCGTGTTCACAGTATCACCTTGGTATCACTAAAACAGTAGATGAATGCGCAGCCCTGACCAGGTTTGAATGCATATTTAATAAACCACCAAAATAATGTGGGTTCAGAGAGGGGAACATAAGGCGAGTAAGGGTTTAGGTTTTTACGTCGGCAAGGAGGCCGCCGACACAATGCGAAGGGGTAGGTCTTGACCTCCTCCGGCGACTATGACTCCACGTTTAGCAGCATCTTGCATCCATCTTACCGAACAAGCACAATATTTAGGTAAGCTCCAGATCTTAATGCTAGGCACGTCCAGCCCAGTGAACTATGTAATTTGGACAAGGGACATATGGAGAGACCAGATAAAGGAGCACACAACCATACACATGAATGAGTAATATGAAAAATTACCAGATTCGAAACCAGTTTGGCATATCCAGAAATACTTTAATGTTCAATCACATAGCTAGCCTCAATCAGCTGCTACATCAGAAAACAACTAACCGCTGTGGTGTCACAGCGCAGGAGAATCACTGCCTCAAGACAATAGATAGATAAACATTCTTGTGCACGATACATTTGGTGCAGAGCCAAGAAACCATGGAAGTTGCAAGAACCACTATAGATATACTGGACATTAGGCTATCTCTAAAGTGTATGAAGCGAGCAAGTTAAAGTTGGCCACTTTGAAAGCTTAACTTATAGCTCATCGTACATGCATATATCATCAGACATCTTATACAAAAAAGAAAAGAAATTAGTAAAGTGCGGTTTAATAACTCAAGAGCATAGCTCCATGAAAGGGCAGCCAGACATCAAGAAAGGATATGGTCGACCATCGACGCCTCAGTAAGTCAGTAGAAACACAAAGTTAGCGGGTGGCATTCCTAGGCCCATCAAATCTGGCGGAAGGTGGACCCGGAAGGCAGACCCGAATCGCCCTCAGCTAGTGAACAACGTAACTTGAACATTTACTGCCAAGTCATGCCCAGCACGAGTTAGCCACGTTGAAAGCTTAACCCATGATGCATGCATACATATCCTCATCTTACGAAAGAAAACAAAGTTGGTTTAGTAAAGTTCAGTTTCATAACACCAGAGCATAGCTCCACAACATTCCCTTGACATGTAAAGTGCATTTTATGAGTCATTCCATGATCTACTCCCTCCGTTCGGATTTAATTGACACACATTTTGTTACATATGGATGTATCTAGACATCAAACAAGTATAGATACATCCATATTTGGACAAAACCAAGTCAATTAATTTGGAACGGAGGGAGTACCAATGTGGTTTATTGAACAGTTAGTGATGTGCGGAGCAAGTCTTCACATGTAAAGGCTTGATGATATGATATTTCTAAACAGCTCAAACAAGATGGTAAACTATTAACTTCCCCAAAAGCATGGAAGAGTGTGAAGGCAAAAACTGTTTTGTCTAACTACTTGTACAAGATTACAAAATGGGTTTCACAAAAAGATGCAATCCAAGATATGTGCTTGACATGTAAAGTGATTAGTGACGAGTCATACAGATTATCGATCTCGCCTGGAAGTTAGATGATCATTTCAAAAAACACGCAAACACGCGTTAGCAAGAAATCATGCCATCGCTGCTATAAATAGGCCGACACCATGAAGATCTCCTCCCTCATCCTCCACAAAATCAAACATCAAAGCAAAACTAGTAGACAACACCATGAACACAATGCTCATCCTTACTCTCATCGCCCTCGTGGCGACCAGTGCTGTTGCACAGCTGGACACTTCATACAGCCAGGGCTATGGGCAGTACCAGCAGCAACAACAGATGAACATGTGTACGACGTTCATTCAGCAGTGTGGCCCGGTGACCACACCATTTGTCGGGTCACAGATGTGGCAATCAAGCAACTGCCAGGTGATGCGCCAGCAGTGCTGCCAGCAGCTGGCACAGATCTCGGAACAGTCTCGGTGCCAAGTCATCCGCGGTGTGGCACATGCCATCATGCAACAACATCTTGGGCAAGGTTTCTATCAGCCTCTGATGCAGCAGCAGCAGGTTCAGTTCGAGATAATGAGGATGGTGCTTCGGACCATTCCACCGATGTGCAACATGTACGTCCCGGAATATTGTATCGCCACTCCTTACAGCATCTCCATGTCAGCAACCTGTGCCGGTGGTGCCTGCTAATCAAAATTTAGCTGGAAGGGTCACCGTAGTTGATCTATGTAGCGGTGGCAAAATAAAAGGCCATGCACCATCATGCATGGCAAGTACCAGTGTACCTTGGAAATAATGAAGATCCATTTCTGAATAAAGCATTTGTCTTAATAACACCACATTTCTTGCATGACAGATGAAATATAAGAATCATCTTAGTAAACCGAACCATCACTATACTTTATAGGCCTCCCATTAAATCAAAAGATCACAAAATTAACAACACAATCACTGGCCAGAGACAGTTTAGATTATTATTCTTTGCTGCCAAGTCATGAAACCATGGAGGTTACTGAAGACAAAATCTATTCTGACCACGTTGAGTTGTTATTTCTCGTTAAGTCAGAATAAGATATCCAAATTCTATGAATACTGGAATTCAATTCTAGAGAGAAACTACAATTGATACAAGTCCTGTTGAAGTTTCATACAGATCTTTTGTCTAGTGAACAGCACAATTTCTTATTCATAAAATAATATAAGGACAATTGCTAATGCCTTGCTGTCTGCAACACTAAATGCATGGAAAAATAAAAGGGTTGTGTTCTTTGTTTACCTTAATGTGTTGTGTATTGACAGTATCATCTTGGTAGCACTAAAACAGAACTGAACAATACATGAATGTGCCGCCCTGCCTAGGTTTGAATGCGTAATTAATAAGCCACCAAAATAATGTGGGTTCAGAGAGAAGAACATAAGGCGGGTAAGGGTTTAGGGTTTTACGTCGGTGAGGAGGCAGCTGACACAACGCGAAGGGTAGGTATCAACCTCTCCGGCGACTATGCCTCCATGTATGCCTCATCATCTTCGATCCGTCTTACCGAACAAGCACAATTTTAGGTAAGCTCCAGATTTTAATGATACGCACATCCAGCGCACTGAACACCATAATTTGGACAAGAGACATATGGAGGGACCAGATAAAGGAGCACACAACCATACACATGAATGTGTAATATAAAAGTTACCAGATTCAAAACAAGTTTGGCATATCCAGAATTACTTTCATGTCCATTCACATAGCTAACCTCAATCAAGCTGCTACATCAGAAGCCAACTAATCGCTGTGGGGTCACAGCGCAGGAGAATCACTGGCTCAAGACAATATAGATAAATATTCTTGTACACGATACATTTGGTGCAGAGCCAAGAAACCATGGAAGTTATAAAAACCTAGTGGCTAACTAAACCATATAAAAGCAACAATTGATAGGGCTTATGTTGTAAAAGACTAATATTAACCCTACAGCTCCAACTGCTACAGCAACAAGAAACGATGATCATTTACTCGTGAACTCCGTAAACCAAACTGGGGAGCACCCAGAGGCTATTTAGCGGACTGGAATGGGCAGTGGCTGCAGAACTGAATGACATACGGTGAGTTGAGCTGGGCACTGGTTGTCCAACCTCTATTGCAGTCCATGTCTCATTGAAATCTTCAGATGCCGTCGGAACATAAATGTAGTTACTTTTTCCTCCCCATCTTTCGGGGTTCATGCAAGAAAATGTTGGGGTCCTCCTATCATTGGCTAGAAAAATAGCCCTATTTTCTAACTCCATCTTCACCCACTTAGCTGGTTCGTCTGAAAAGTCAAGGCGGAAGACTCGAAAGGTGCCAGGGAAACCAAACAGTTGATCCATGCTTACCGAGAGATCAACCAAGACAAGCATGTCACCACAGACCACTAACCATGGCTTAGAATGCAGGCCTACAAGCATGCCATCTTCCCACATAACAGCTACTTCCTGTATGCTGAATTGAGGTGCCAAGCGTATGACGTGTAGCCTCTGAACAAAGTCCATGGCAAACATCTGACCTTTGAATAGCACAATCTGAAGAATGAGTTCACCCACAAAAGGGTGCTCTGTCCAGGAATTTGTTCCAACCTGCCACTGGAGCATGGAGGTTCTCGAGAAAAGGATGAGTTGAGAGTTGGGTGAACTGAGTGGAGCCACAAGGATGCCATAGTAGATCAAAGAGTTGCCATTGAATTGCAGTTTCGGAGGCTTCAACTTAGTACCAGTGTACACATCGACGAGATGGCAGTGCTCCTGATCGGAGAAAATGAGATACCCAAATGAGCAACCCAGATAGCGCATGCGATGTGAAGTAATTCTGGGCGCTGAACAGCGAAGGGATAAAGCTCTCTTGGCAGGAGTAACAAGCTTCCATTTAGGATTATTATAGTTCAAAATACCATGGCTAATATCTGGTTCAAGGTGGAGAGGTGGAAAGGTGAAAGTATATACAGATGGGAAGGACGAGGCTGCAGCGCGCCAAGAGCGGCAGGTGGCACTGAAAGCAAGTAAGTCATGGAATGAGCTAATGAGAGCAATGATTTGGTGGAGCAGGCTGTCTAGAAGGTTTTCCCAAGCATGAGATCCCGACGAGGATATAGAGGTAGATCCCGAGGCGTTGCAGGCTTTCTTAGAGGGCTCCTCTGCAACAGCAGCTTCTCTGTCAAAGGAAAAATATTCAACATCAATGGACCAGAACAAAGAACTCATATATATGAACTAGTAAACTGTTCGAAATGAGGTATTCTCTTACCACACCATAAGGCAAAAAAAAAATGCCAACTTAACTGAACTCTAAATATTCCCACCGCAAGCTGTATACCAACAATTGTAAACTTCATGCAGAATAGGCTACATCAGAAGCACCTACAGCATGACATTTTTTACATCAACATGATTGTCCCTAGTATGTAACCCCATAGACCATCTTTTCAGAACAACGCCTAGCCAGAATTTTCAATTTCCCTTTGAACAGATCATGCCCATTAACCCTAAAAGATTGCTATCCCAACTCCCAGGTGGCACAAGGGGTTGTGAAGCAACTGAGCAAATAATCAGTCAGAAGCCGGCCAGATCGCATCAAAATCTTTCCACAGTCACACTTCTTCGTCGCTAAACAGAAATTGAGGATTTCTAGTGGCAGGGCAGCACCATGAACATGAGGAAGACCAGCTGAATAGCTTGGATTCGTTCAGTTCAAGGGACAGGGCAGCTGCAGCGTGGTGAGACAAGCGAGGGTGACTAAAGCTTGGATCGAGACTGCAGTTCGAAGGCGACTAAGCTTGGATCGACAAACGGAAGAGACAAGCGAGGGTGAGCATGCAGACCTGATGCCGAGACTAGCTGGTGCCGCCGCGGGCACGGCGGGCTCCGGCGGCCGCTCTCTCCGTCGACGGCGGCGACGGCTTCCTCCGGCCATGGACGCGCTCCCCGTCTGCCGGTATAGGTGGTTCCGACCAGAATCGCCGGCAGCTCCCGTCGATGGATGTGTCCGTCCGAGTCCAGGACACCGCGCGACCTTCTGAGCCCAATCGCAGAAGCCCAACACGAATAATGGGCCGATATGATAGGCCCAAACTGGCCCAGCACAAGTGGGACGAGTGAACTGACTGAGCAACTGAAGCAGCAGCCGCCATCGTCAGACTTCCCGGGAGCGAAGGGAAGGGGAGCCACCGCCTGCCGGGCCGCCGCCGGAGAAGACGCCGGCATCAGCCATCCAGCCAGACACCACACCGTCGTCTCCAATATCTACGCCTGGATCTTCTGCCAGGCCTGCGCTCTCTCGGTCTCTCCCCCTCTCTTCTCTCTGTACACTCTATCGCCTAAACCCTAGCTTCATTTTTCCTTATTGGTTCATCTCTGGTGTATGTATGCGTGTTCAGGCTAACTATTATTGCAAGATAGATAGATGGATGTTCTACCAAATTCTAAGAACCCTGTTATAGAACACTGTACTATGAACTGATCTGTAGAAGTTTTGGCTCCGGGAGGAATTGGTTAAAGAAGTTTCTCTTTCCGCATGTTGTTGTTTTGATTCTTGGACATGAAAACCCAATGCTGAGTTGGACTTCGACAGCTGATATTATGCTTAGAAATAATGTAAGGGTTGTTGTGCCCAAGGAATTGCTTGTTCCGTGCTAGTTTCTTTACCTGTGTTGGTTAATTGGTTTGGTGCATGTTTTCTCTGTGAGTAAGGATTGTGGCGCATAGCTCAGCATGGTTCCTTGGTGCTTTGTGGGTGTTGATAGTCTTTGCTTCCCATTCGTAGTTTCAACCATTTCGCTAATGAAATTGGGGGCTTTCCTCCTGAATCCAGTAAAGAGTTCACCGGCCCAAACCAATCAATAAGTTTACATATTTGTACAACTGCATAACAAAACTTGATGCAAGGCATATATCAGACCTGAAAAACAACAAATGCTTGTCCATGGACTAGATACATGGTTCCAACATGCTATCTGTGTTTTTCCTTTCATTTCTTCATTGGCTGGTCTATCTAATTTGCCTCCCTTGAACCTGTTATGTTTTGCAGATAGTTTGCCATAATGCAAAGCCCTAGCAAACTGTGTGTCGCCTCTGGGTCGATGCAACCTGCTGTGTCCGGGCTCCAAGGTTGGGCAGACCTCCCAGATGGCCCGCTTCGCTCCATTCTTGCTCTCTCAGGATCCTTCCGTGACCTTCTTGCCTTCGCTGCAACCTGCCGCTCTTGGCATGCTGCATTCTGCTCATACCCATCCAAATCTACATTCTGTGCCAAATTCCCACCTCTCCTCATCCAATTCAATGCCCTTGTTCAAGCTCATAATCTCCCTTCCAACAATGGTCGTCACGAGCTACGCACATGTAAGGTCATTGATCCGGCCAACAAGAACATCGCCCTTCGCTGCCAGATACCTCAAGAAATTTATCAGAAGATGCATTTTGCTGGCACCTCCTATGGTCAACTAATTTGCTGCCGTGGTGGATATTGTCTTGTTGTTGATGTGTTCAGTGGTGCCAAGGTTTCACCTCCACGTCTCCCATTCAGCGGGGAATTTAAGAGGGAGTTCTACTTCAGCGGCACTCTGACTGCTCCCCTGACATCGCCCAACTCACACCTTCTTGTCAGTACTGAGACCTCCCTGTTTGATTGGCCGGTTGGAAGTGACTCTTGGTCTGAACTCCAGCTTCCTGATGCTCGGATAGAACAAATTGTGGAATTCAATGGTCAGTTCATCGCCATGGATGATTGTTATAAGATCTATACATTGCAGCTGTCCCCCCAGCTTGGTCTGCAGGAGAACTGAGTGGGTCGGCGACCTAGCCCCAAGCTCGTATTCAAAACCATGGCTAGTTGTCTGCGGCGACATGCTTCTCATGGTTACCTGTTTTCTCAGAGTACGTCCAGGGGCGTCATCTCTAGTCTGTATACCCCACCGCCTTGACATGTCAACCAACCCTAAAAAATGGATGGAGGTGAACCAGCTGGACAATTGGGCACTCTTTGTTGGGGTGATGTGAGGAGCCGGCCATTTTCTTGCATGAGCCCGGAAAGATGGGGAGGTAGGAGCAAGTGGTTGTACTATGCTTCCCGTCACTCTTTTACTGTGCATGGGGTAGGTGACGAACGAGATCCATCCACCGTTCCTAGTCCTAACATAGTAGAGTATGAAAGAAGCCGGTCCCGCAATCTGCAGCCCCTCTGGGTGTACCCAAGCATGTTCTACTCAGATGGCCAGTGATCATTTGGCGCTCTCTGCTCGACGACCTCCTGCTGAAATTTCCCCGGGCAACACATCTGATACTTCGCAACTTGGGTGGTGTCATTTCATTAGGATGACTCCAACGGGGCGACGCAAACGGACGCGCGTTTGGTCCGCGTTTGGTCCGTTTGCGTCGCCAAAAGGACCCATGTCCGGCCCACGTCCGCCCCTTTCCGGCCACTGCCCCAACGGGCCGACGCATTGAGTCCGCCCGGACAGGGTTTTGATCATTTTGATCATTTTCGGGCATGATCGTTTCCACGCCCCCAAAACATTCAAGTTTGCGGCCAGCGGCCATGTCCCCAGGTGTGCCCAAAACATTACAAGTTTGCGGCCATCGGCCATGTCCCAGATTGCCCAAAATATTACAAATTTCGGCCACCGGCCATGTTTTTCGGCCATGTTGGCCATAGTTCAACACAAATATGTAGAAGGGACCGAGAATAGATCAAAGCTGATCCATGTACTGCCTTTGCTTCTTCTCGTAGTAGGCCTTCTTTCTAGGGGTGAAGGTGGAGATGTCCATGTCCATGATCCTGGCCTCCTCGGCGCGTAGGGCGAGTTCAAGGTCTTTGGCCTGAGCTCTACCTCCCTGGCCTTCACGTCGGCCTCCTTGGTCCTTGCCTCGGCCTCCTTGCCCCTGATCTCGACCTCCGCCGCCCGGGTCCGAGCGTTCTCCTCCTCTATGTCAAGCCTCTTCTTTGCAATTCGAAGTAGAGCTTCGAAGCGCCTCTCTCTCGAGGCGTTCCTTTTCTCTCTCTCTTCCCTCTTGTCACAGGTCTTATCCTTTTGGGATAGGAACCCGACCTCAAAGTCTCTTGCACGCAAGGGTCGTTGCATCGCGCTTCTGCTCGGCCTTGGAGTTGTTCTTCCCCTTGGCCTCCGTCCTTCTCCTTCTCCGTTGTGCCCTCGCCCTTGTCAACACCAAGATGTCCCGCTTGTCCCGCCTTCTGAGGGAGGCGTATAGCTCCTTCCACTTCTCCTGGTCCTTGTGCTCCCGGTAGCAATGGGTCAAGGTGAAGACCTTCCCATATTGAGCCTTGAAGAGATCCAAAGCTTGCAACATTTGCTCCTTGATTCCATAGCCACTTTGCGGCGGCCGGCTTTCGATGTGCTCAACGGCGCCGCAAAACTTGCTCATTTGCTCTTGAATGTGGTTCCACCTCTTTAGAGATTGAACACTCGGTCCGGTGGTCAGAATGTTCCGGGGCGGAAGGATTCGGCCCTCGTTGTAGCGCTTGGTGAACGGCCCCAAAATGCCGACCCTTTTTGCTCGGCCCCGATGATTTGGTTGGTTCCAACCTCGATCCACGACTCGCAAATGGAATGTCTTCAGCGGTGGTGAACGAGGCGCCTCTTTGGCTGCCTTTTTCCTCATGGCCGCGGCGGCGGCATCGAGCTCGTTGAAGACCGCTCATTATCGATGTTGATCACATCGGGGCGGTCGGTGAGTCTCATCATCCCCGGCATTGTAGTCGTCGCCGTCGTACTGGGTGTTGTCGCAGACCATGTCCTGGAGGACGTCTCCCCGTAGTAGGGGTCATCGTCCTCCTCGTAGTACCTGGGGTTCACCCGGCGATGGCGTGGGCACAGTGCCGAACAGGTACGCGCGGGGCGACCACTGGCGGGGCAGCTGCACGCCTCGCAGTCTGCGGGCGCGCGACTGTGCGACCAACGGTGTCGCAGGCGGGTTGAGAACGAGGGCAGGTACCTCGACCGACTCGTCGGAGGTAGGAGAAACCCGCAGCGGCATGGTTCCAGGGACGAACCCGTGCGACAGGAGATGGCGCGGTCGCGAGCGGTTTCGACCTGGAGGTCGGCCGTGGAAGCGTTGGAGCTGGCCGCGGTAGAGGAAACCCCGACCGCCGCCGCAAGTCGCTACCCCAACCGCCGCCGCGGACGGGGTAGTCAATGAGTGAGGAGGGCATCTGTCGCGGTCTTGGTCAGAGGTCGGCGTTGTCGTCGTCGCCCTTTTCCTCGGCGGCGGCCATGGCGGCGGCGTCGAGCCTGTCCTGCTTCAGCCTCTCCTCCGTTGGCCCGCTTGGCCTTCTCCTTGGCCCTCTGCTCCTCCGTGAGCTCCTTCTTCACTTTCTTCAGCCGGGGAGCAAGCCGGCGGCGTCGTCGGCCAGCTCTAGGCTCTCGGCGGCGGCGGCGGCGGTCTTGGCGGCGGCCTTGGCGATCCTGGAGGCGGCGGCGGCCATGGGGTAGGTCTGGACTGTGGATTTTGCCTCCAAAAGCGGACCAGGGGAGGACACAAAGAGCTCCGTTTCGCGTCCGGGGCCGACGCATCGGTGGCCCAAATTTGTCCAGGGATGCGTCGCGGCGGACCCAAAAAACGGACCGCGGTCCGTTTGCGTCGCCCCGTTGGGCCGGTTTTTGGCCCTCGCGGACACGAACGGATGCGCGCGGACTCGATGCGTCGCCC
>CAMZMU010000044.1:24830667-24950970 GCA_947311845.1 Poa pratensis
ACGTATCTATAATTTTTGATGTGTTCCATGCTTGTTTTATACCAATTGCTACATGTTTTGCATCTACTTTATATCACTTTTATACATTTTTTGGACTAACCTATTAACAAGATGCCGAAGTGCCAGTTCCTGTTTTCTGCTGTTTTTGTATTCCAGAAAAGCTAGTCTGGAAATATTCTCGGAATTGGACGAAACTACACGGGGTCCCTATTTTCCAGAACACCTGACGGAGCAAGGAGCAGCAGAGGAGGGCCACCAGGGCCCACACGCACTAGGGCGCGGCCCCCCCTCTGCCGCGCCCTAGGGTGGTGTGGGCCCCTCGGGGTCCAGCCGCCGCCCTTTCGCCTACTTATTCCCCCCGACGCGAAAACCCTAAGTGCCTGAGCAAATATCCACGAAAAGTCCAGAGACGCCGCGCCGTCAACCCTAGCTCGGGAGGGTTCAGAACCTCTTCCCGGCACCCTGCCGGAGAGGGAATCGTCACCGGAGGCTTCTACATCGCCATGCCTGCCTCCGGAGTGATGCGTGAGTAGTTCATCCTCCCTTGGACTACGGGTCCATAGCAGTAGCTAGATGGTTGTCTCTCCACTTTGTGCCATCATGTTTAGATCTTGTGAGCTGCCCTACATGATCAAGATCATATTATTGTAATGCTACATGTTGTGTTTGCTGGGATCCGATGAATATTGAATATTATGTCAAGTTGATTATCAATCTATCTTATATGTTATTTAAGATCTTGCATGCTTTCCGTTACTCGTAGATGCTTTGGCCAAGTAGATGCTTGTAACTCCAAGAGAGAGTATTTATGCTAGATAGTGGGTTCATGTCTCCGTTTAACCTGGGACAGTGACAGAAAGTTCTAAGGTTGTGGATGTGCTGTTGCCACTAGGGATAACCTAACGATGCTATGTCCACGGACATATGTGTTTGTTTACATTACGCACTTTACTTAATGCAATTATCCGTTGCTTGCAACTTAATACCAACGGGGGACTCGGATGACAACCCGGCGGTGGATTATTAGTCATAGATGCTGTTGGATAACGGTCTATGTATTATGTCGTAATGCCCAATTAAATATCATAGTAGTCAACATGTCATGTATATGCATTGTCATGCGCTCACTATTCGTCAATTGCCCAGCTGTAATTTGTTCACCCAACATGTTAGTTATCTTTTATGGAGAGACACCACTAGTGAACTGTGGACCCCGGTCCATTCTTTTACACTGATTAAACAACCACAAACTGCAAACTGTTCCTTTTTCATTCTCTGCAATTTAATACTCATTTTCCACACCATACGTTTAATCCTTTGTTTTCAGCAAGCCAGTGAGATTGACAACCTCACTGTTTCGTTGGGGCAAAGTAGTTTGATTGTGTTGTGTGCAATTCCACGTCATCGTTTGCGCCGTGCGTGCCACCAACCTTCTGAAGAGTTGCTGCTCCTACTGGTTCGATAACCTTGGTTTCTTTCTGAGGGAAAACTTGCTGCTGACTACATCATACCTTCCTCTTGGGGTCTCCCAACGAACGTGTGTTTCACGTCATCAAGCTATTTTTCTGGCGCCGTTGCCGGGAGACAGCAGTCTTCTGCAAGGGGAGTTTCACGCTTCCAATCTCTTTACTTTGTTTTTGTCTTGCTTAGTTTATTT
Source organism: Poa pratensis (assembly GCA_947311845.1). Lineage (NCBI taxonomy): Eukaryota > Viridiplantae > Streptophyta > Magnoliopsida > Poales > Poaceae > Poa > Poa pratensis. The sequence goes on from CAMZMU010000044.1 coordinate 24,832,325, forward strand.
TATTTTATCTTGTTTGCTTTCAATTATCAAAAACACAAAAAAATTAGTTACTTGCATCTAGTTTATTTTCTGTTTGGTTTTTATTATTTCATCATGCTTCTCCCTAAGTATACTTTAAAAGAAATATCTGTGGGTAGTGGGTCTATCATTGGAAGAGATAACATTGAGGAATTCTTAATCATGTTAGTATGGTTAAGATTTTGAAGATAGATCCTTGGTAGAACTTGCTCCAAATTATGAAATTGCTACAGCTTCTCTAGTTCACATGTTGGAAGCTCGTTTGTCAATCTTAGTCCCATAATGCAGCACATGTTTCTAAAACTCCATGATACGGAAGATGGTGAAAAGAAAGATTTTGTTTTAGAAACCCTACTTAAAGAATTTGGTGATGTTGCTAGGGAAGCTAGAAAAGTTTTTATTAAATACAAGATGCTTGGTATTGTATTGACGTTGTTAATACACTTGAAAAACTTGAAAAAAGAGGCTCAAGTACACTAAGAAACTAATGTGAGGGGGAAGTTAAAATACCAATACCTTTTAAGCTTATAGGAATGCAGGAGGCACTAGAAAAGAATTTTGATTGGATTGTTCCTGAGAAACCCATTTGATGAAATGATGAGCCTAGAGGTATTGAGAAAGGGAATTCCGAAACCTACATAGATAAGATAAATGCATTGTTGAGAAAACTTCCGACTCTCTTTGATGCTTCTTCACTTGGTAATACTTGATGCATGCTTTGTGCCTAGCTAAAAGGCGTTAAAGAAAAGCGCTTATGGGAGGCAACCCATTTTATTTTTCTGCAATTTTTTTTTATTGAGTCAAGGAGTTGTTTACTTCTGTAGCAACTCCTTTGTATCTTTATTTTCTCGCATTGTTGTGCCAAGAGTAGCCTCTAATGTAAGATGACGATGCTTAATTTTGATTGCTGCGCAGAAACAGATTTTTGCTGTTCACTGTACGAAATTCCTAAAATCACCAGATTGTTAAAAAATCTGAAATTTTTTGGTAATCTTTATGAATGTCTGAAACTTTCATTAGTTCAGAGTTTTCGATCTGAGCGTCGTAAGTGCCTTGAAAAAATTCGTCTTTGCGGACTGTTCTGTTTTAGACAGATTATGCCTTTTTTTTTTTTGCATTCTCTCTTTTACTAGTGTTGAGTGAAATTCTTTTTTGGGTGGAAGAGCTTCACATAACATCAGTGGCTGTAGTAATGTTTAAAGTAACAAATCATATTGCGTCTTTAGAACATGTGAATTTTTGATTATGCACTAACCCTCTAATGAGATCTACTTTGAGTTTGGTGTGACGGAAGTTTTCAAGGGTCAAGAGAGAAGGATGATATAATAGGATCAAGAAGAGTGAAGAGCTTAAGCTTGGGAGGCTCCCATGGATCTCCCCAGCATATTTCAAGAAGACTCAAGCGTCTAAGCTTGGGGATGCCCAAGGCATCCCCTTCTTCATCGTCAAAATTATCAGGTCATCTCTAGTGAAACTATATTTTAATTCTTTCACATCATATGTGCTTTTCTTGGAGCGTCTGTGTGCTTTTATTTTCAGTATTGCACTTTTATTTTCAATAAAGCTTGACTGGACCCTAGCATTCTTGATTGGGAGAGAGACACGCTCCGCTTTTTCATGAGAATACTCCTATTCTTCACTTATATTTGTTGAGTATTCATATCTAGCGCTGTTCAGCTTTTAGCTCTTGTTTTCATGTATCTCTTGTCAGAGCTATTAGCTTTCTTTTGTAGAAAGTACTCTCTTGCTTCACTTATATTTGTTTGGAGAGTTGATGAAATAAATTGATTGGTGTTTGGTTGGTTCAGAAAATGTTGCATGTGGTAATTGGTATAAGGAAAAACTTGCTTAATCTTGTAGATCACTAATGGATAACTTGATGCTTGTCAATTGTTTTGAGTTAACAAGTAGATCATGATTAAATTGTGCATCACATGAGTTAAGCCTATTAGTGAAGAACTACCGTAAAGCTTGTTGAAAATTTGGTTTGCATCGGTGGTACTCTAAGGTCTAGATATTTTCTAATAACAGGGTTTGGTTAACAAGGAAGACGGTATGAAGTCTTATAACGTTTGCAATATGTTTGTCATATAAAACTTGGTGTACGGGTTGATATTCTTGTTTGCTTACATAACCTTGCTAGCCTAAACTCTGTACTGAGAGGGAATGCTTCTCGTGCATCCAAATCCTTGAGCCAAAATCCATGCCATTTGTGTCCACCATAACTACCTATATGTGGTATTTCCTTGCCACTCCAAGTAAATTTTTCATGTGCTACCTTTAAATTATTCAAAATGTTATTATTCCCTTTTTGTGTCAATGTTTACTAGCTCATGAGGAATTAGTGTGGTTATTCTTTATTCTATTTGTTGAGTGGACTTTTACACCTGGACTAGTGGCATATACATCCGCTTATCCAATAACTTGCAAAAAGAGCTGGCAACGGGGTGCCCAGTCCCAATTAATTACAACTTTAACCAATTAATTCTCTTCACACTTTTGCCCTGATTCATCAGTAAGCAATGACAAACAGTGAAATACCTGAATGTGTGTAAACCAAAGAGAAAGAGGGATGATCTGCCTTGCTGGTAGAAATAACGTCCTTCATGGGAGCCGCTCTTAAAAGTCCGTTTGACAGGTAGAATACTGTTCTCACCCGCTACCATTCGTTGACAATTAACAAACACCTCTCAAAAATAGATACTCCTCCATGGTATGTGATTGATGGAAGGCACCCGAGGATTCGGTTAGCCATGGCTTGTGTTAGCAAGGTTGGGAGGAGTATCAAATATTTTATGCAATCTCTATATGCTTTCAAAAACTAAAAGCTCTAGCACATGATTTAATCCCTGCTTCCCTCTGCGAAGGGCCTTTCTTTTACTTTTATGTTGAGTCAGTTTTCCTATTCTTTCTGTCTTCCACAAGCAAACACTAGTGTCAACTTTGTTACAACATGCGTTATATGCAATGTATTGGACTTGTTATACTACTTTGTGTTGACAATATCCATGAGATAAATATGTTGAAAGTTGAAGCAAATGCTGAAACTAAATTCTTCCTTTGTGTTGATTAAATACCTTTTATTAGAAACTATTGCTTTATGAGTTAACACTTATGCAAAACTGTTTGATGCTTGTCTCGAAAGTACTATTCATGAAAACGTTTAGCTTGTGTGATTCATTGTTTACTCATTATCTATTTGGTAGCAAATTATAGACCATTGACTTGGATCACTTCATTCATTTACATGTGCCTTGCAATATTATATGATCAAGATTATGATGTAGCATGTCACCTCAAAAATTATTTTGTTTTTATCGTTTACCTACTCGAGGACGAGTAGGAACTAAGCTTGGGGATGCTGATACGTCTCAAACGTATCTATAATTTTTGATGTTCCATGCTTGTTTTATACCAATTGCTACATGTTTTGCATCTACTTTATATCACTTTTATATATTTTTTGGGACTAACCTATTAACAAGATGCCGAAGTGTCAGTTCCTGTTTTCTGCTGTTTTTGTATTCCTGAAAAGCTAGTCTGGAAATATTCTCGGAATTGGACGAAACTACACGGGGGTCCCATTTTTCCAGAACACGCCTGACGGAGCAAAGGAGCAACAGAGGAGGGCCACCAGGGCCCACAGCACCTAGGGCGCGGGCCCCCCTCTGCCGCGTCCTAGGGTGGTGTGGGCCCCTCGGGGGTCTCCAGCCGCCGCCGTTTCGCCTACTTATTCCCCCACGCGAAAACCCTAAGTGCCTGAGCAAATATCCACGAAAAGGTCCAGAGACGCCGCCGCCGTCAACCCTAGCTCGGGAGGGTTCAGAACCTCTTCCCGGCACCCTGCCGGAGAGGGGAATCGTCACCGGAGGCTTCTACATCGCCATGCCTGCCTCCGGAGTGATGCGTGAGTAGTTCATCCTTGGACTACGGGTCCATAGCAGTAGCTAGATGGTTGTCTCTCCACTTTGTGCCATCATGTTTAGATCTTGTGAGCTGCCATACATGATCAAGATCATATTATTGTAATGCTACATGTTGTCACTAGTACAGAACGACACATCGGAAACGGGCCAAAAACCCCTTCGGCAACGGAGAAAGGGTCCGTGTCCCCGCTTCCGATACTGATGTGGGGCCCTCATCGGTAACGGTGGCAGAACACCGTTTCGATGTGAGAAAATTTCGGCATCGGAGCCTCCGGCTCTCCGTTACCAATGTGTGACCATTTCGGCAACGGAGGGTTTTCCTCCGTTACCAGTGTGGTATCATGTCGGCAACGGCTATTTCAGTTTGCCCGTTTCCTATGTCTAATTGCAAGCTAATAGTAATTAGCTGCGCTTGCACCCCGTGCTACAACAATTATTTAGCAGACATTCAGCAATACAAGTTTACAACAATCATATGAACACAAAGTTTACAGCAAATGTTGGAATACAAGTTCACAGCTATTGCTATTGCTACAAATACAAAGTTTTCAGCCATTGTTCGGAAAAAAGTGGACACAATTTAAAGAAGTTACACCACAATGGTGACAACAATTGTTTTGGAAAAATCTATAGTCTCACCAGCGAGAATGCCGGTATGGACAGGTGAACAAATGCCGAATAGGATCTCATGATCATGGATTAGGGTCGTGTAGTTTTCCCTCCTTGCTTACGATGTGTTTAAGGACGAACGCAGCAAACTTGCCTCTCACCATCGTAAGAACATCCTTCTTCAAAGGTGCACGTCCCATTCCACCTATAAGCTGCAGGCAGATTCTTAGTTAGGTATCTTTCGTCATGTATGTCTGCAAATATTGTTAGGAAACATGAATTGTTGATGATGTCGTGGATTACTAACCGAATCGAGGCTTGGCAGACTTCTCGAGGTGGGAACGACTTTCAATATTGCATTGCACACATAATACCCACAAAGATTTGTACCAGGTGGTTGCTGAGGGCACTGTAATGTTGGTGACAAAATCGCTCACTTAGTTTGGTTTGCTAGCAGGTATTTGTGAAAACTAGGAATAAAGTAGCAACTGTTACCGGGTTAACTTGTACGTGACTCAATATGGCCTCCTGTTCTCCTCTCTTGGCCAACGGTCTCTTGATTATCGTCAAGTACTTTTCGAACACACTACAAAAGTAATGAGTTGGCGGATTGAGAAAACAACACGTGAAAGTTAAATCATAAAGTAAACTAGGGAACGATGTAATACCTGTTCAAGAATTCCTCCAAGGGTGTATAATTTATACTTCCAAGTAGGGAATCTATATACAATACCTTGTTCTGTTTAGGAATGATGACAGCTAAGAACCAGTGAGAACTGCAAAGGAAAATAACAAACTTACGCCTGATGGTAAGGAAGCAGGATGTACAGATAATTTTTGATAACAAACTTACGCCTGATTGTAAGGAAGCAGGATCAACTCTTTGTCTTGATAATGAGTCAACGCTTTCACAGCATAGTTGAATATATCGTCGTATCCATTGCTGCAGATGTTCGTGTAATTGATAAGAGCCGGATCAAGGAAACCTACCGGTTCTTTCCTGCGGTTGCACTCGAATACCTGGCTCCTAAGTACAAGAAAGAGAATAGTTAGCATGTACTGAACAGAAGAAAGCTATTAAAATGTGAAAAGTATTTGTAAGGCACATACAATGTGAACAAACGCATGAACGTGCCATCAACAGTATTCAGGTTGAAAACTTGGAACATCTCTGAAAACTCCCAGTTATAACGAACGTCACCTTGGACGCCGTAAAAATCCTCTTTCCTGACACTGAAGGTCATCTCCTTATTCTCTTCACAACATAGGAGGTACTTTTCATGAAGCTGCTGGCAAGCCAAGCCTGATCTTTGTAATCCATCTCTAGTCAACAATGGCTGTCCACGCACGTATTTGGGGCCACTTTGCACCTCTGCATTGTATTTCTTATTAAATTCTTCGTCATCTAGGTATTGGTCGCTGTCAATCGGTGCAGTATTTTTTTATTTTTAATGGTCTTGGGCTTGGGCTTGGGCTTCATCGGGGTTCTATTTATCGGGGCCATCTTGGCATGGTCCTTCGCCCGGACGGGTGTGGTGCCTCTACGTGTCCGAACAAGTTGGGGCGGAGGCGGCAGATGAGCCTGCTGTGGCTGAGGAGGCAGGGACGGCAGTTGAGCCTCCTGTGACTGAGGCGGAGGCGGCAGATAAGCCTGCTGTGGCTGAGGAGGCAGGGACGGCAGTTGAGCCTCCTGTGACTGAGGCGGAGGCGGCAGATAAGCCTGCTGTGGCTGAGGCGGAGGCGTAGGCGGTGTTGGTGTAGCTTCAACCAAGTTGGTGGTGTTGTTCACCACAAGGGCAGTAGGTGAGTTACCATCGACAGGCGGTGTTGGTGTGGCTTCACAACTCTGTGCAACCGTTGTATCTTCAACTGCTTGTTCTCTGGAAGGCTGTTTGGCCGCAATATCAAGGAGGAGCTGTGCTGAACGGAGGCCTTCAGACGACGCCATCTGTCGAGAAGCTGTTGAGGTGGATGGCAGGGCACTGAGAAGAGAAATCTCCTTCTTGGGCCACTGTACGTATCTCAGCTTAGCCTGGCCCAAGCTTTGTACGTCTGCATCGACGCAGGTGTTAAATAGCAAGATGCCTTCGAAGCCAGGCATGACCTTGTCCACAAAGCACATTGCAAAACCTGGCTTTAAGGGCACACCATCCACTTGAGGTACCACATCGGTAGGTGGCTGAACCATACCTAGTGCTGCCACCAGGGGATGATGCGTCATCACGGTTACAGGCACATGTAGTTTGCATCTCACCGGGCTCGTGATGTCGTCCACAGCATATTTGCCGGTGTCTACAAGACCATCAACCGACAATGATCCACAACTACTCCTGGCTGCAGGGCACTCCCCCCTACCGGGATCAAGGTGACCGTCTCGAAGATGCTTAACGATATTGGCCGTAATATTTGTCTCTAGTGCTTTCATTTGAGCGTCATGTCTGGCCTTTTTCATTGCCTGCCTTTCAGCCTGGTCTATCGCGAAAGCCTTCTTGTGGCCAACATGGGTGCCGTACGTCCGAGACCGACCAGAGGGCTCAGGCGTAGCCAAAGCTTTTGAGAGAATGTCATCTTTCCCTCGTGCCAGAATCTCTCCGCTGTCCTTTTTATTTTTCAGCTCCAGCTGGAGATAAGACAAGTAGTACACTGAATTCAGTACACAAGGAAATATTGTGTCAGTTAAGGAGGAAACAACTTAGGTTATATATGGTTATTACCATTGTTTTATGTAACTTTTGGGTCTCGGGGTGAGTTATAACAAGTTCACCAACTTCGTTTGTTTTAGACCTCGCCCTCAAGAAGTCTCGTGCCCGTTCACCTTCAAGATCAGAGTAAGGAACCGTGCCCCCCGAAGCAACTGCTTCTTCATCCTGTTTTCTCCATATGGGCTTCGAACCAGCATATCCAAGAACCCCCATATTGTGGGGATGCTTGTTTTTACTGATGAGGGCGCTGCCGGCTTTACTCTTTGTTAGGAACTCCTCCGTCCTCCTATACTTCTTGAACTCCTTCCAGTCGTCAGGTTTAATGAAGGGGTATACAAGTGTAGCATCCCGATTTTTCTTCTGGAATTTGGAGTACAGACGGTGCCTGAAGTTACGGAACGAATCCTTTGCTTTAGAAAGAGCAGCAGCTTGAACTGCAGGCTTCCATTCCTCATTTGCGAGCTGGAACTGGCTCATTATGGCGTTGACGATGAAAGTCTTTTCTTCTGGAGTGACTTGACTCCAGTCGTCAACCGTAATGGGGACCTTTTCCCTGACTACACACCCACACAATGTCTTAAATTTCCTATGTGCCTTGACTGGTTTCAACGGGGCACCAGTTTTCTTGTCAATCATCTCCACTGTAAATGTTCCTCTTGGCTTTAGGGTTGGTTTTCTAATTCCTCGACCCCTTTGTTTCATGATAAACTGATCCTGCTGCGAGGATGAGCTCGAGGACCCTTCATCACCAGACGACAGCTCTGAATAACAGGTGAATAATAGAAGGTGGATCTAATTAAAACTAAAAGGTCCGACTTTACAGTGTGTAATACAGTTAATCAGCACAACTAACCTGTCCCAAGTGTGTCTCCGGCATGTATGAGGTCGCCGCTGTCTGCCCCTTCCTCTATTGCGGGCAAATCTGTGGCGGCAGCAGCTCCGGGAGCCAAATCAGTGGAGACGGCGGCCAGATCTGTGGCGGCAGCATCTCCGGGAGCCAAATCAGTGGAGACGGCGGCCGCGGTTGTCGCCTGAGGGGGGGCATAGAGCCCACCCTCTGGGCGTCTTCGCTGACCACGGCGTCGGCGCGACGCCGTCGTAGCCTGGAGCTGCCCCGCGGCGTGGGTTGGGGGACGGCCAGGGAAGCCGTCTGCGCCGCAAGGGCGGCCCGAGTAGTCCGCATAACTAACTCAGCTGAGACCGTGGGTGGGGGGACGGCCAGGGAAGCCGCCTGCGCCGCAAGGGCGGCCCGAGTAGTCCGCATAATGAACTCAGCTGAGCGTGAGTACGCCGCCGGGGGTGGTGTTGAAGACGGTGAGCGGGGGGAAATGCGAGGGGTGGTAGGTTGGTCCCCAAAGTTTAAGTCTGGAAGTAGGGTTTATGTCACATCGGCAACGGTGCATTCAAAAAAACCGTTGCCGATGTGGTATAAATAAATTATATTTCGGAATTTGAATAAACGTAGCGTTTACGGTTGAAAATTAAGAAATAACAACAGCACATTACTTTGCCAATTAAGAAATACAATTATCACTTTAGGGTACAAATTAATTTGCTCATTCTTCGTCCTCCTCTAGTAAAACTGGATCAACCTGAATATTTCCTTTGTAAATTGCCCCATCGGAGTGATCATCTCTTGCGTAAAAGCCATCTCCAGGAGCCTGTCGGTCATTGATCTGTATGCGTTCTCCAGTTGCTGGCAAGTCTTCATACTGGTTGTACTCTTCTTCATCAGTAACGTCATCCACCCCAACGATCTTCCTTTTCCCATTCATCACAACATGGCAATTTTTATGTAGTAGGTCTTTGACATAGAAGATCTGGGTGGCTTGGGTAGCTAAAACGAAAGGTTCATCTTTGTATCCCAATTCGTTGAGATTGACATATGTAGTGCCGTACTGGTCAACTTTCGCATGACCCAGTTTGACCCATTTGCATTTAAACAATGGAACCGTGAGTAATGTATCGTACTCCAGCTCCCAAATCTCCTCAATTACTCCATAGTACCAATCCTTCCTCCCATTCGGATCTACCGCTTCCACTTTAATAGAGCTATTCTGATACATGGTCTTGTTGTCTCTATTCTTTGTATAAAAGGTGTAGCCATTCAGGTCATATGCTTCCCATTTATGAACCGTAAAGTTTGGCTTTCTTGCCAAACTTTTTAAAGTCTCGTCATCATCTCCGACACAATTCGTCATCAGCCAATCAGCGAATCTCTGGCTGTGCAGTTTCAAGACTTGTGCTTCCTTCTGATTCTCTGTCAAGCCTCGGCCTCCTAGCTCAATTCTAAGTAGATCCTTGTGAGCATCCACATATGGTGTAACGACTGCAAGGTGCTGCAATACGTACAAATGTGCTTTCTCAAATAATTCACACTCTGGCCAACATGATTTATCTTTCATTAACCCTTTTCCATCTAGCCTCCCCTCATGCCTGGACAGAGGCACCCCGATAGGTCGGTGGCCATCCATGTAGCTGATGAAATACTCAACCACCTCCTCCGAAAGATATCCTTCAACGATACTTGCCTCTGGCCGATACCTGTTACGGACGTAGTGCTTGAGTATACCCATGAAGCGCTCGAACGGATACATAGTGCGCAGATACACTGGACCACATTGCTTTATCTCATAAACAATGTGTACAATTAGATGGACCATTACGTCGAAAAACGAAGGGGGGAAGAACATCTCCAGCTGGCAGATAGTCTTCACAACATCTTCTTGCAATCTGTCTAATTTGAATGGATCTATTACCTTCTGGTATATAGCGTTGAAAAAATCACATAACCTCATGAGAGCCTCTCGAACGGGTTTAGGCAACATATTTCTAATTGCCACAGGGAGCATCTGTGTCATCATCACATGGCAGTCATGTGACTTCATCCCCATCAGTTTCTTTTCTTCAAACGACACCAGAGTCCTGATGTTTGCGCAGTATGCTGACGGAACTTTCATATCATACAAGAATTGCAAGAACTCCTTCAACTCTTCCTTCGATAACTGGTAGCAAGCAGGTGGGAGGTACCACTGCCCATTAGGCTTCTCTTGTGGCTTCAACTTTTTCCTTTTATATTTCAATGCAAGAATATCCAGCCGTGAATTCATACCATCCTTCGTTTTATCCTTGTTATTCATTACACATCCAAGAACGCTTTCAGTTACGTTTTTCTCGACATGCATGACATCGATGCAATGTTGAACGTCCAGATATGCCCAATACTTCAATGCCCAGAAAACCGATCTTTTCTTCCACACTGCCTTCTCACGAGACTGGGGTTTCTTCCCCTTACCAAAAATAGTGTGTACATCCTTCGTCTGGTCATCGACATCCGCTCCTGAAAATGGTTCTGGCGTGTCATCGGTCTCAATCGTATTATCGAACGGGGCCTTCAATCTACGATACGGGTGATTCTTTGCCAAAAACCTTCGGTGCCGCATGTACACTGTCTTCCTTGAATTCGGCAGCCAAAGACTTTTTGTTCTCTCTTTGCAAGTGACACATGCAAAGGATCCCTTCAAACTCTGCCCTGACAAGTTCGCAAGTGCAGGATAATCTTGAATGGTCAGAAACAACATTGCTCTGAGATCAAACTGTTCTCTCTTGAACGCATCATACATTCTTACCCCATCCCACAGTACTTGTAGTTCTTCGACAAGTAAACTCAAGTAAACATCAATGTCATTCCCAGGTTGTTTTGGTCCTTGAATAAGCATCGACATCATGATATACCTCTTCTTCATGCACAACCAAGGAGGAAGGTTATACATTGCTAAAAGAACTGGCCAAGTGCTATGTCTGCTGCTCATGCTGCCAAAAGGATTCATTCCATCTGTACTTAGTGCAAACCTTACATTTCTGGGGTCCCTGCCAAAGTCTGGGAACTCATAATCGATAAGCCTCCACTGTGGTCCATCAGCCGGTGTGTGTCTGAGCAGTCCATCTTTTTTCCTTTTATCGGCATGCCAACGCATCAGCTCTGACTGCTTTGGGTCTGCATACATACGCTTCAATCTGGGTATTATTGGCAAATACCACACAACCTTGTAAGGGACTCCCGTTGTGACCTCATCCTCGCCCTTGTCTCTGTCTTTTGCTAGGTTGCGTTTGTAACGAGGAAAGTTACATATGGGACAACGCCGCATATTTTCATTTTCCCCTCGGTAGAGAATACAATCATTCTTACAAGCGTGTATCTTCACGTACTCGGCTGGAATGGGGCAGATCACCCTCTTGGCATGGTAAGTGTTCGCTGGCAAGTCATTTCCAGGTGGAAGTAATAATGCGACAAGTTTTAACAGCTTTGTGAAGCTCACATCGGATGTACTACTCTCTGCCTTGTATTTCAACAATTCTAGTGTCGCATCCAACTTGCTGAGCTTGCATTCCGGATACAGAGGTTTCTTCGAGTCCGCCGACTGACAGAGGAAATTCTTTATCTCATCATTACCTTCCATATTATTCTCCAAATCATTGATCATCTGTTCTAGGTTTTTTTGTGGACCATCGGCTCTGGTTTCATCTGGATGCACATCATCATCAGCGTTGCCCAAACCATCTCTGGCATTGACTTCATGATTATCGTTGCTCAAATCATCACGGTTGTCGGCAAAGATTGCTGGTTGTTGTTCACCGTGTTTTGACCAACATGTGTACGATTCCATAAATCCCCTCAAAATAATGTGTTCTTCTATCGTTTGTCTTCTAGGCCACAAGACTTCATTCTTACAGATAACACAAGGACAAAACATCTTCGGTTCATTACTTTCTAGCATGTGTTGCGAAGCCCTGTCCAAGAATTCAACCACACCTTGTGAGAATTCAGGACTCGTGCGACCACCGTACATCCAAGCTCGATCAAGAACCATCTAGTAAAATGGCAAACTACATATGTAAGATTTATACTCCGCGCTCCTAAATCAAAATAATTAAAAAAATAAGTAGTAGGTTTTCGGGTTATACCACCGCCCCAGTAGCTGTGGAATCGGGCCCAAGCTTCCCTGCGCTGCCTCTCGACGCCGGCAACCAACGCGCTGCCTCTCGACGCCGGCAACCACCGCGCGCCTATCGACGCCCGCAGCACAGATGTAAGATCTGGACTCCGCCTCCGCCCTCGCCTCCGCCTCCGCCCTCGCCGCCGCCGCTCCTATCTTTCAGTCTTATGGGAATCTCCGCAGCTGGCTAACTCGACACCACTCATAGCGTTAGGTCTGGATGGAATCATCGGATACGGTCATCCATATTAACCGTTTACAATAATGAAAATAATGCATACGGACACGAAAATATGTCCGTTGCTCATATAAAGCAAACGGTTGCGGAAAGCACAACCGTTGCCGATGTGTCGCGGGTCGCGGGAGGATAGCCCTCGCGGGCGGCTTTTTCCGCGCGGAAGGCTCGATTCTCCGTCGCCTAACTCCTGCCGTTTCCATAGAGGGGTATCCGATGTGTCGTTCTGTACTAGTGTGTGTTTGCTGGGATCCGATGAATATTGAATACTATGTCAAGTTGATTATCAATCTATCTTATATGTTATTTAAGATCTTGCATGCTTTCCGTTACTCGTAGATGCTTTGGCCAAGTAGATGCTTGTAACTCCAAGAGAGAGTATTTATGCTAGATAGTGGGATCATGCGTCCATTTAATCTGGGACAGTGACAGAAAGTTCTAAGGTTGCGGATGTGCTGTTGCCACTAGGGATAACCTAACGATGCTATGTCCACGGGCATATGTGTTTGTTTACATTACACGCTTTACTTAATGCATTTATCCGTTGCTTGCAACTTAATACCAACGGGGGACTCGGATGACAACCCGGCGGTGGATTATTAGTCATAGATGCTGTTGGACAACGGTCTATGTATCTTGTCGTAATGCCCAATTAAATATCATAGTAGTCATCATGTCATGTATATGCATTGTCATGCGCTCACTATTTGTCAATTGCCCAGCTGTAATTTGTTCACCCAACATGTTAGTTATCTTTTATGGAGAGACACCACTAGTGAACTGTGGACCCCGGTCCATTCTTTTACAATGATTAAACCACCACAAACTGCAAACTGTTCCTTTTTCATTCTCTGCAATTTAATACTCATTTTCCACACGAGACGTTTAATCCTTTGTTTTCAGCAAGCCGGTGAGATTGACAACCTCACTGTTTCGTTGGGGCAAAGTACTTTGATTGTGTTGTGTGCAGGTTCCGCGTTGGTGATCGTGTTGCGCCGTGCGGCCACCAACAACCTTCTGAAGAGTTGCTGCTCCAACTGGTTCGATAACCTTGGTTTCTTTCTGAGGGAAAACTTGCTGCTGAACTGCATCATACCTTCCTCTTGGGGTCTCCAACGAGCGTGTGATTCACGCCATCAGTAGGCTGTGGCGGAACTGGAACATGCCCTGTTGCTGAGTTTGATCTGCCGATTTGGGTGTTACTCTTCTTCCACCTCACCTTGTTGAGCTGAGCAAACTCTGTGTGCATCTCCCTAATGTGTCTCCGGGCAATGGCCTCAGCTTGGTCAGACTTGATGCCAATCTTAGCAACTCCTACAAAGTTCCTAGACAAATTAGCAAACCTTATATGCTCCCGTGATTCTTCAGGCATGGCATCATTCTGCCCTGTCACATGAGGCATACTCGCAGCATCTGCTGCCACTGGTGTCCACCTACGCAAGATGTAGCGCTGCGGTATGATGTCAACACCAACCTGTGTGAAGATCTTTAACACATGGCAGCAAAGCATCCCGTCCCGCTCAAATTTACCGCACTCACAGTTGTAGGTCCTATCACCATTTGTGTCAGCACCATTTGTGTTAACCATGTAGCTCCTAGCCCCATAAGGATAACACCTAAGGTTGTTAGGAACCACAAGGAACATGTCCTGGCCCTGAGGTTGAACATTGTAGCGCCCTATCATCTCAAACTCTAGCTTGAAGCGGTGATAGATGTCCCTGGTGTAGACAGACATAGCATGTTTCTCTATCGGAAATGGGGACCATGTGTCAGCAACTAGCTCGCCAGTGTGGAAGTCTTTGTGACTTTCCCTGCCCAACATCCTTTATTGTATCTTCTCATATTGATGGACAAAGTGCTTGATCGAATTCTTGGGATTGACGTAGCGTTTCAAGACAGGGTTGAAACCTTCACTTCTCTGAGTTGATTGTAGGAAAGGAAAGAAACGCGTCCTGAAGTAGCATGGAACCCATTTGTGGGCATACTTCTTGAGCCAAGCAAATGTTTCATGACCAGCCAACTCCCATTTCTGAACCATTTCAGCCCATCTAGCTTCAAACTCCTCAATACTCATGCTCTCGTCCACAACTTCATTGAAATCTTCAGCAAGTCCAGGATGTCGACCTAGGAATGAGCCCAGCTTCTCATTGCTTTCTTCATAATATGCCAGCGGTAGTTGCGGTGCCAACTGTCCGGGAAAATTGCGGATATTGCATTCTCCATAGCCTTGTCCTGGTCCGTGATAATGTTGTCCGGTTGCCTGCCATTCATAGCCTCAAGGAATGCGGTAAACATCCACTTGAAAGCTTCTTCCTTCTCATCCCGCATGAACCCGCAACCCAGCGTAAATGTCTGCCCATGCCTATTAATCCCAATGAAGGGAGCGAAAGGCATGTTGAAGGTATTTGTCATGAAGGTCATGTCAAAAGAGATGCAGTCATGGTAAGCATCTGCATAAGCTTTCCTAGCAACACTGTCTACCCAAAAAATGTTCTCTACTCTGTTCTCGTCATCACGGGAAATCTTGTAGAAGAACCTAGGGTCATTCTCTTGCAACTCCATTAAATAACATATTGTATCTTCAATATCAAACTCCTGGTTCTCAAGTCTGAAACTTGTTCTCAAGTTTGTTATGTCCTTAGGATCATATGGCACAAAAGCTTCCTTACCATAGAAGGAAGACATTAATGTCATCATGCGACATGCAGCCAAAAAACTATACAGAAAACAAGTCAGTTTTTGTTTACCACATGCTTGTTGCACTCCAAAAACAGATAAGCAACATTGCAAGCAGAAATGTAAACTTTTTTTCTTTTTCAATTTTTTTTTGTGAGTAGGGGCACAAACCTGTCTCAATGTTGCAATCATGTAGAGATCTCAGAAACTGCCTCTCATCTGGGGGGATGCCCCTATGTGATCTCAGGTATTTCAGTAGATTGGGTTTCTCAACCAAGGGATGATTGTGTTCAGCAACAAAGTAAGTTACTTCCCACTTGTTGTTGATCAACTTCACAATCATGTTAGCGGGGCATTTTGTTGGCTTCACTGATTCCCTCTTCATTTTCTTCCTGTGCTTGTTAGCAGTAGTTTTCTTACTTGGACCAGCACCACCACTAGCATCATCGTCGCTGTCAACCTGCACTGGACTAACTTTATCCACAACACTTAGCCTCTCCTTCTGAATTTCCTCTTCAGTATTTGGGGCCCTGTGTTTGTTGCAACAGAACTGTTGCTTTTCCAACACCTTCATGTAAGTCGCTCTCTTTGATGTGTTTGATTTTATAGAGAACCCCAATCTCAAAGCATACGAATTGTAGTGTGCTCTGGCACCAGCTATTGTATCAAACCTCATTCCCAAAAAAGGCTCAGATGGACTGGAAGCAACTTCTTCATTGGCCCCGACTCCGTCACCATCCCCCTCTGGCAAACCAGGGTTTGTAGCAGATGCTGTTGGGACAGTAGTAGTAGCTGGTATGCTTGGGTTAAACGGTTGAGGGGCCACATTGTGTTGCACCCCCCTCCCGCTACCTTCATCATCCAAACCGTCATGCTCCCCGACAATGGGGTCTGGTGATTCATCAACTGTCTCCAGCATCGGCACCTGTGTGCAGAAATGCGGCTCGGCATCATAATAATCATCTTCAGCAGGCTGGTTCAGGTCTAGGTCCATCTGGAAAGAAAAACCAGGAGCATACAACTCAATAAGACCACACAACAAACGATAAGCTAAAATATTTTTGTTACAAATGAAAAGTAAAATCCTTTTAGAGGTTTCCATGGTTGTTATCTGTGCAAAAGTTGCCTGCAATTTTCAGCCTGCTTGTTGTTTTATAAGTTCTCATAGTTCCCTGTGGTTTTTTTTTTTCGGTTGCAGGCTGAACGTGCAAGGATGAAGCATTTTGAAAGTTGAAGCAACAATTTGAATGCAGCAATGTTCCTACTAGGCTATTTTGGATTTCCATCAAGGAAACAAAAACATCCCAGATCATCTTTACTCATGCAGAAAACTTGGTAATTTTCATGGAACGTGTGAACTATGTAGAAAACTTGGTACTTTCCGATCAGGCAAGACATGTTTTTCTTACGACTCATGCTATGCCAGGTACTTAGTATGCTATGATATTCTCTACTAAGTATCACATCAGTTTGGTGCTGAGTTATGTTCATCTTCCTGTCAATGTTTTGCATGCAAGTTGGTGCTGAGTTGTGTTCATATTCTTTGTCAATGTTTTCCTGGGGGTCACAACAATGTTTACATGGCATTGAACTAAGTAGCACATCAATGATTTTGCCATGTGTCACCTGTGTTTTCTTTACTGTAAATGATGCATTTATCCTGGGGGCTGAGTAGTATCAACATGTCATTGTGGGGGGTTGCAGGTAAATGGGTACTAAGGTGCACAGGTTTTTTGGTATAAGTTGCAGGTAAAATGGTACTAGATTGCAGCACACATGGGCTTACTCTTTTGTGTTGCTACCAAGGGAGTATGTCATGAAACCACAGTTCATGTTGCAGAGTAACATATCTATGACTGTTGCTACCAAAATCAAGATGAATGGAGAAGTTGCTGGCAGAACCATGTAGCAGAAACCAAAATCAAGAGTTCAAATCAACTGGACAACGTACCAGGTAGCAATCAGAAGGAGAGCAGCAGAAGATGTGCAGCAGCAAAAAGCTGTAACTCTGCTTGCAGAGGTGAAGGAGAACAACAAACAATGGTGAAGGAGAACAACAAACTCTGCTTGCAGAGGTGAAGGATAAGAGAAGCAGCAACAATGGCCGGATCTGGGGGAGGAGAGGAGGAGGAGGAGAGGAGGAGCTATTGCTGGCGGCGGCTGTTTTGGGAGAAAGGGGACAAGGAAGCGTAGGAGTAGGGTTTCTGGGGGCATCGGGATGCGTGCGCGCGAGCTGGGGTTGGTGGGCATCGGGATTTCCCGCGTCCCAGGTTCTTTTTTCAGAGAACCGACGCGGCGCGCGCGGGACCTGGTCGGCTGGGTCGGGGGGCGGGTGGGTGAACCTGGTCGGGGTGGGTCGGGGCGGCGCGCGCGTGACTTTCCTTTTTTGGGCGATTGCTGTCGGACGCAAACGAGCACCGATTGCTCCCTAGACGTCGCCTTTAAAATTAGATTTGGTAAAAGTCTTCAGAGGTCACAATTCTTTTACATGCGGCCTGTGTTTTTTTTTTCCAACTAGGCTATCCCCCTTTCCTTTAATCACTTAACGGAAATACAGAGTTTTGGTTCTGCTCAGTTACACCAGAGTCAAAAAGAAGGAAACCAAAGCAAACTGCCTAACTAAGCGAAAGGGAAGGATAGCGTGCTGAGACAGCAACAGTAAACCCACTGAGAAAACTCGATCTCGAGTTAACCTGTGGGGCAAAAACTTGTTCCCATCTTGTTACAACCAACTAAACCAGGTTCAACGAGCTAAAGAAAGACACCAGAAAAGGAAACACAACACTGACTGACAACAACAAACACCAGAACGTCCTAGACAGCACAACACCGCAAAGTTTCAACCATTGGTGATCATCAAGATGGAGGGATTGGACCGAGCCATCTTCTGGTTCTTTGCAACCTCCATTGTACTCAGCGCCAGCTGTTCTGCCCCAGTCTTGATAGCTTCTTTGTCCTCCTCTCCGTAGAGATCTGCCCAATGTTTCAACAAAGCACATACATTGAACACAACAGAGATAGGAGACGAAAGCCGAAACCTCAAAGGTAATCTTGTTCCTCATCGACCAAATAGCCTACCAAACAACAGAAAGTACTAAAGAAAAGTATTTCTTCCCCCCAGGGCAAAACCGATAAAACCAGGAGAAACACTGCCAAACTGATCGAGGATAAGAATTTGTCCCCAAAACTTTTCCAACGCAACCCCACACAACTTAGAAGCAACACACAACATAATGGTCTCTGTTCTCCTTTTCCTTGCAAAAAGAACAAGCAGGACCCCCAACCATTTGCGCTTTTTCATATTATCTCTGGTCAGGATGGCATTATACATAAGTTGCCACATGAAGGTTTTAATTTTAAGAGGAACTTTGGATTTCCAAATCCAATTATAATTTGGACCGTGTAGAGGTTTCTCCAACAAGATTTTAATTTTAAGAGGAACTTTGGATTACCGGTTTAGTTATAAATTTCTTGTTAGTGTTCAGCTTCCAGGACACTTTATCATCAACATCAGAGAGCACCA
Source organism: Poa pratensis (assembly GCA_947311845.1). NCBI lineage: Eukaryota > Viridiplantae > Streptophyta > Magnoliopsida > Poales > Poaceae > Poa > Poa pratensis. The sequence goes on from CAMZMU010000044.1 coordinate 24,851,011, forward strand.
CAATATTAGCTCTCTCTTTTATGTAATTCCACTGATCTTGCAGCGCTTGAAACAACCTCCTTCGAAAAGGAACCACAAAGTTTTTATCAGAAAATTGTTTAAAAGTCCCTCTTGCCGCTCACAAATATCATATAGGACAGGGTACGAGTCCATAAGAGGAGTATTATCTAGCCAAGGGTCCTTCCAAAAACGGATCAAGGTGCCATTTTCCATTTTCAGGCCTCTACCTTCCATATACAAATCTTTAACCTTCATGATACCCTTCCAACAAGGAGAATCATTGAATCTAGGCTTAATGGTTGCAACAGTTTTGTTTCGAAAATATTTGGCCTTAACAATAGTCTACTAGAGCCCCTCTTGTGTCTCCAACTTCCACCACCACTTCGTTAAAAGGCTCAGATTTTGTTATACTTTTCTTACCATTAATACCCTCCCAGAAAAATTTCCTCATATGTTTATTCAATTTCTCAATAAAAGTCTTGTTAAACAAGAACATAGATAAGTAATATAAGGGGATCCCGACCAAACACGACTGTATAAGAGTTAATCTCCCTCCAGATGAAACATTAGCACAGATCCAGGAAGCCAATCTCTTAATAAATTTTTCATCGATCAGCTCCCAATCAATATTTTTCAAATTGGCAAAAGTTATTGGTGCCCCAAGATACTTCAGAGTTCAGAGGCAACGTCCCCACTTGACAATTAATAAACATATCTATACCTAACTAGCAAAGTGCCCGTGCGTTGCCACGGGCAGTATTACTATACTGAGATATTTGAAGATTTCTTCTTAAACAAAAAAGTTGCTCCAAACTTTAGCCGGCGGGATGTGAAAGAGCTTCTCCTTAATGACATTTTGTGGCATTACTTAATTTTGGACATTATCACAAATGACAATGGTAGCATTGGGCGACCGATGCCGCAACACTGGCCTCATCCGTGACGAATTTGACTAGTCGGAGTTGCAGCAAAATCAGATCGAGCAATGTGAACCTGGTCTTCCTAAGCTCAAACATCGAAGTCAACCTCTTTCGATCGATACACGGTTGAGAAGGCAGGTCACAAACGTGACAGGTGTGGGAAGGATCTTGGGAAGGCAACGCTAAGAGGGCGCCTTGCATATGGGTAGCAAGAGGGCTCTTTAAAAAAATGTTAAAACAATTCTTTCTAACTAATTGCTATATGAATGAACATTTTAAAAATAACAAGAAAATAATTTTCTCAAGAAACTCAAAAACTGATGAATGTGACAACTCTTAACTACTGTCATCCGATCGATGAGCCACAACTTAACTAATTAATCTGCTAGATGAGTTGTTAAAAAAACTACATTCTGCTAGATTACCTCTCCTTGGACCCCGTAGCCGGCTAGGTAGGACGTACAAGGTAAAACAAATGGCAGGACGTACACGTTAATAATGATTCGGTTATGCTAAAGATTCAGATTTGGTGATGTACTCGGATTGCTGCTTTTTATTTGCGTTTACAACAGACCGATCACATGTCTAGATGGGATTGATGTTTTTTCCTACTGTGTTATCTGATCGCTGGTTGTTTTTCTGCTGTGCGTGATACGTTCGCTCTTCGCCTGTGCTGGACCGATCGCTGCTCGCTGGTTTGGATCGAAAGAGAGTCCAGGCTCGAGGCTGCTCCGCTTTTATATCAACAATTTGGATTTGGTGATCTACTCGGATTTCCACGAATCGTTTTTTATTTAAGTTGTAATATATAGTTTGGTGGAAGGGTAAACCTGTCTTTTTCACACGACGGACCAACCATCACCTGAAGACATATTATACCCTCCCACCAAAGGTATTAAGGCTTCTTGTGGTACGTCATTTTTTCTTTCCCGTTTTATCCTCCCACCAAATCACATAATACGCACCGATGCCACTGTACCGCTTCGTTCAGGATGGTTCCCGAGCGTTGACGGCCGCGCCCGCAAGAGCAACAGTGGCGGCGTGCCGCGTGCCAGATACCCAGACGATCGGCAGTGAAGTAACAGCAGCGGCGTGCCGCGTGCCAGATGCCCAGACGACCGGCAATGAAGTGGCGTCGATTCTAAATAAGAAAGGGGAAGGGGGCGCCGGCGAGCTCCACATCGGGACGAGCCATGCCGCGTGAAGCCTGGGAAGGGGGTGTGGTGGCCCTGTGGCGCGGCGAGCGCGGCGGGTAGCCACGCGGCGGCGATGTCTGAGTGCATTTCTTCCCCGAGCAGGGGCTGGGCGTGCAGGGGAGATGGTCCGCGGCGGAGGGCAAGGCACGCAGAGAGCACGCGGCGGGAGATGAAAGTGCAGGGGAACCAGTCGATGGCAGGGGCGGGCGCATGCGTCCGGGAACCTACCGGCGGCGGGTCCGAGCGTGCAGGGAGCCTACTGGCGGCTGTTACCTTGTGTGTATCGAGGGGAGGTACTGGAATCTGAGGTTGGGGAAGACGCGGAGGTGGGGATTTTTTGTCCGTCGGCCTGACGGGTTTGGTCGGTAAAGACAAGGAGTGGGCACCGTCGAGCGTGACCCATAAAATAGCAGAGGTGTATGTGGAATTGTTAATGGATTTGATTGCTAGCTATGTGTGTGGAGGATCGATGTGTTACTCCGTGGCTCCATAGTCCATAATAGTAGCAGATCTGGATAAGTTTGTCAAGTGAAAAGGCTCCGTAGATTTTAAAAGTGTATGAAGATTCGGAAATTCAAAGTTGCTTTCGATCTCATATGCTCCTGGTTAAGTAAAAAATTCCAAAAAATACAAAAGTATTACAATTAATTCTAAAAAACAGAGACACACATGTTAAAGTTCCCTACACAAGTGGAAAGTTTCAAAAAGAAATGACACATTTTGTGCTCTGTGCCAAAAAAGACAAAATTAGTGACTAACACGCTCTAGAAATGTCTTCTTTAGAACACTGATTTTGTCTGTTTCGCACAAAGCATAAACAAAGTCATTTCTTGACAAAAGTTGTCAGGTATGTATAACACTTTGACATGTTCGTCTCTGTTTTTTTCATAATTGTTTAACTCATTTTTCAATTTTTTTCGAGTTTCGTAATCAACCAAAATCATGTGAGCTCGGGAGCCAAATCTGCTATCCATGAAGATTCGTGTATCATCTAAAGAAAACGTTTGCAAATTCGGTGAGCTCACCTAAAATTTAAAATACTTGGTAAAAAAATTGTTTCCCGTAGCAACGTACGGACACGTTTCCTAGTAAACATAAAAAGCGGTTATGCCGGCTGCGTTGAGTGCGTTCATATCTAATTCCGCTTTCGTAATGGTAAGACGGAAATGATCGATTATGCCATCATCCGGAAATGTTTATTCGGCCGGTGTAGAAGTCAAACTTGCTTGCATGCGGGCCTAGTCAACACTGTTCCTATGGAATACCTTCAGCCCATTTGAACGAGCCCACGAAGAAGCCCAAAACACGCAACTGGTTTGAGCCCATAACCCAAACCCCCAAGTCCATGGTCGCTTATCCCCTCCTTCGCTCCCTGGCTCTCAGTCAGTCACCTTCCTCCTCCCCCCAAGCTCGCTTCCATGGCGTTCACCGCATCGGCGGGGCTAGGAGGCGGCCTCCTATCCTTCGCTCTCACCGCCTCCTCCACCTCCAGTTCGGCATCCTTCCGCCTCCGAGCCGGCGGCGACTGCCGGCAGCGTGGGGGGCTCCGCCGCTTCGCCGCCCCACGGAGCGGAGGCTCATGGGTAAGCTCTGCACCCACTCACCTCTTCCCAGTTTTCCCACCATATTTTCCATGTAGTTTGTAGTTAGATTTGGGTTCTACTACATAGAGGCGGCCTGAATTCGTCGCAACCCTCAAGGGAGCAGGGTTTATGACACCTCAGTTTTTGGGTTCAGTTAACAGAAACATTTTTGGGTTGCAGCACCTCTTTGTGTAGATTAGATTGTACTGTCATTTCTATAGTTCAGTATAACCCTCACGCTTGTGTGGATGTTTGATTTGGCCGGGTGGAGTGACTGTATTATGTACATATGTGACTAGGGAGATAGCAGGAGAAGATGGAATTGCCACATATCTCGCTGTGCTACTGAAGCGAATTTGGTGACGAAGACGATACCGTGAATGGTGCTGTTGATGCCGGCGCGGACCAAGGTGCCAACACCAATGGTGATACCACCGACGTGCTAGAGTCCTTGAATCCTGACGATGTTGCTTCCGTTTACTGGATAAAGCAGCAGCCTCTCCCTTATCCTAGTGTAAGCACTATAGTCCAGTTCATAAATATTGGTGTCAGAATTCGGTGATGGACATGGGATTGTAATGTAGGATGCTCTAGAGCCATACATAAGCAAGGAGACGGTGGAGCAGCACTGGGGAGTTCACCAGCACATGCACGTGGAGAGGCTCAACGGCATGATCGGTGGCAGCGAGTGGGAGGGGATGTCGATTGCACAGATGATGCTCGCCTCATTCAACGAGGGCAGGGAGCCACCCCATGCTCCCTTCTTCCATGCCGCACAGGTAGAGTTCAGTATTATATGGGAACTAACTATACTGGTTCGTATATACTTTAGATGCCTAATTCTTGGCCATGTCTTGTAGATATGGAACCATGATTTCTATTGGCGATCGATGAAACCTGGTGGTGGGGGCAAGCCCCCGGAACGGCTTCTGAAGTTTATAAACAGAGACTTTGGATCCTATGAAGGAATGATCCAGCAATTCATGGATGCTGCATTAACTCAATTTGGTTCTGGATGGGTTTGGCTTTCTTGTAAGTGACGCTAAAACCCGCATTTGCTAGCTTTGTGTACCAGTTTCAGAACTTGCTTCAAGTGGTGTGAATGTGATGAACTGAACTCTGCTCTGTAACTTGTTCTAGACAAAGGGAGCAAGTTACCTCATGTGAATTCAAAAAGCCCAATCCCTTCTGACAATATTGGTAGGCTGGTTATCTCAAAGAGTCCGAATGCTATCAATCCTCTTGTATGGGGCCACTCTGTGAGTATTAACCTGAAACTGTTGTTCCCACCATGCACTATATACCGTGTATTACATTTTGGAAGCTTCGTATTGCCTCTTCTTATTTGTTCCTTTTATTTATTTTATATAAAAAACTATTGTGCATACTGTATTCCAGAGTGATCTGACATCTTATCTGCATATCTATTCTTCTTGACAGCCACTACTTGCGATCGATGTTTGGGAGGTATGTGCACAGATTCCATTCTTTTCCATGTTTTTTCCTTCATAAAAGTGAACCTTGCTAACCAGTTATCTGGCTTCGCAACAGCACGCATACTACCTGGATTATGAGGTTAGATGCCAATTGCGCTCGTGATTTTCAGTGTTTATATTTGCCACATTCTCCGACTCAATTTGTTCTGGTTACATGGCTGCAGAATCGAAGGGCAGAGTACGTCTCTGCAGTTCTAGAGAAGCTTGTGTCATGGGAAATGGTGGAGTCCAGGCTCCGGAAGGCCGTCCTGCGAGCAATAGAAAGAGATGGTCACGCCAGCACGAAGCAGCGAAGGAAGGAAAGCCACGTCGGAGATGCAAGCACCAGTGGTGATGCAAGAAGGCGACCAAGAAGTCAGGATCAGCAGGCCCCTTCCAGCGTGACAATGGCGCCGGCAGTCGAGACGGTGCTGAATTGAACCGCGAGGTTTGGCACCAGTAGCACAGGCAGTTAGCTAGAGCCACCGATCTAAAATCCTCTAGAACGGTAATCTCCGAAGACCGCGTGCTTTGATTCATGCTGACCACTGTAGCATGATTTTCGCGCCACAGTTTTGACGGTGTCTGTCGAATAGGATTGTAGCACGTCTGTACCGCTCGAGGAACAAGAGTCAATGCTGGACAGGCTAAATTTTTGTTAAGTAGCGTCAGGGTTTGATGTCCTGTATTGACGTAGAGATAGGCTTAGGAGGTAGGCACTTGAGACTCTGGTCTTTGCGGACTTGATGGAAGATAAAGCACGGTTTCTGTCCCATTCCTTTTGAATCACCAATATCAGCAGTTTTCATCTGATGCTCACAAGGTCTATCTCTATCTATCCATGCTGATATATCTATCTATCTACGTCGTCTATCTATATGTGTATGATTGTTGTAAGGCTTATTAGCAGCCTTTGTTGAATAAATGAAATAAAGTAGGCCGTATGCATCTCTTCGATGCGGAGGCTGGGGTATCTCCCCTTTTCAGAAAAAAAGTGTGTTATTGGTACTCCTGCTATGTTACCTGTGGCACTCATGAACACAGTTTATAATCTACAACTCTGTTCTACTATTTCATTGTAGTTGTCTCTGGGCTGTTATTTTCCAGAACACGCGCGAGAATCGCGTGTCTTTCTTATTAAGATAGAAAGCACAGTCAATTACAGAGAGTATACATCCTGAGCCCCTGCCACAGGCGGCATGGCTCGAACCACACAGCAAAAACACATCAGCCAATCCCTCTCGCTCTCCCGCCTAAGCCTGCTAACCGCCACAAATGGAACTCCTCCTTGATGCGCCCACAAACCACAGAGGGTGGCGAAGCGATCTTGTCGAAGACCCTGCTGTTCCTCTCGAGCCAAATCGCTCGTGCCGTGAGGATGATCAGTGCGTTGATCTTCTTCTTGTCCTTACTGGGCACCGCAGCTTCGACAGCACACCACCAAGAAGAAGGCGTCGAGTCCGGCACCGGCGTGAACCTGTGCAAGTTGACTCCCTGGAGGATACCAAACCATACCTCCCTTGCGAACACGCACCGCAACAGCAGATGGACGCCGTCCTCCTGTGCCTGGCAGCAAAGGGGGCAAACAGGAGGATGTTGAAGCCCCCGCCGTGCCAATCTGTCCGCCGTCCATAGCCTGTTCTTGAGGGCCAACCACATGTGGATCTTGTGGAGTAATGGTGCACCAGCCGACCAGAGTGCCCTGGCGCACGGCGTCTCCTCTCTGCCAAAGAAGAAAGCCGCATATGCGGACTTCGCCGTGTATTTACCGGATGCAGTCAGTCGCCATCGCACCAAGTCCTCGTCGGCAGTCGGCACCTGCGCATGTACTGCCTCCCAAAGGCCCAAGAACTCCACCACTGCTTGGACCGAGAGAGTCCCACGGATTGCACTGACCCAGCTGTTGTTGAGTCGTGCCTCGGCAACTGATACAGCCTTCGCATTCGTCTTGACTGATTGCCAAAGCGTCGGGGCCAGCTGTTGCGCCGAACAGCCATTCAGCCAAGGATCAAGCCAAAAACGCAGCCGTCTGCCATTGCCTGCGACACACTGCACCGCTGCTCTAAACATAGCCTCAGCTTCTGGGTGAATCGAGAAGTGCAGGCCTTGCCACGGCCTCTCTTCATCAGCTAGTTCAAGCCACCTCCACCTAATGCGTAGAGCCCAGTTCAAAAGCTTCAGGTTTTTAATCCCCAGTCCGCCAAATTCTTTCGGAGTACACACAGCTTTCCAAGCCACGGCACATTGACCACCCCTTGCGTCATCTTTGCCAGCCCAAAAAAAGCCCCGCAGGATTTTGTCGACTCTCTCCAAGAACCAAGGAGGAAGGTCCAGGGCTAGCAGTGGATAAATTGTCGTGGCTGTTAAGGTGGAATCAATGAGAATAAGTCTACCACTCTTCTGCGTCAGAGAGGCCTTCCAAGTGGGTACATGTCTCGCCACCTTGTCAATCCACGGTTGCAGCTGGCTTTTGGTTAGTCTTCTCGGTGATAATGGCAAACCCAGGTATGTTATTGGGAATTGTTTCACCGGGCATGCCAAGACCTCTAAGAGAGGTTGCAGGTCCACTTCTTCACAGCGAATTGGTGAAATGGAGCTCTTGCTTAGGTTACAATTCAAACCCGAGGCTACACCGAAGACAGTCAGTAGCTCCATTGCTGCTCTAACTTCCGCAACATCAGGCTTAACGAAAAGCACCACATCATCTGCAAATAATGAGAGCCTGTGTTTCACTCCCCACCTCTCCAAGGACTCAAAAAGACCAGCTTCTTCGGCAAGCCTGAATACAGCATTCAGGACATCCACCATCATCACAAACTTCATAGGAGATGCAGAATCTCCCTGCCTAAAGCCTCGAGCATGCCAAAACTGAGGCCCTGCCGTGCCATTGATGAGCACCCGTGTATTAGCCGAGGCTAGTAAGAGCTCAAACCGAGCCAACCATCTTGGGCCAAATCCTCTATGCCGCAACACTTCCAGGACAAATGGCCAAGCAACCGAATCAAACGCCCTAGCGACATCAAGCTTAAGGAGGAGGGCTGGTACTTTCTTCCGATGCAGCACTCTGACAGACTGGTGAACCATGAAGAAGTTATCCTGGATCGACCTTCCCTTAACGAAGGCGCTCTGGTTCCGATCAATCAACGCTGGCAAGGAGGATGCCAGTCTAGTTGCCATTGCCTTCGAGATGATCTTGGCGAAGCTATTAATCAAACTGATTGGCCTGAAATCTCCCACATCCACAGCCCCGATCTTCTTCGGCAGCAAAGTGATATAGGCTCCATTGAGCCTCTCAAAACCCCTGCCATCTCCACCATCAAAGGCATGCACAGCTCTCATCACTGCATCCTTGATTGTTTGCCACACACCTGAAAGAACCTTGCTGAGAATCCGTCTGGCCCAGGGCCTTATCCGGAGGCATATGCTTGATGACCTCCCAAATCTCCTGCTCAGTGAAAGGCAACTCGAGGTGCTCCAAATTCAGCGTCGGCAAGTGCAGCGCGCCGAGGTCGAGGGTATGCGCTCTGTGTACGGGAGTGCCAAGCAGCTCAACGAAGTGGTCAGTTGCTAGCAATCCCATCTCCACAGCGTCCGTCGCGACCTCATCCCCTCTCTTCAGCCGGAAGATATGATTCCTCCGTTTCCGCACGCTCGCCTGCAGATGAAAAAATGCAGTGTTTGCATCCCCTCTCGCAACCAGGTGATCCTGGATCTCTGTCGCGCCATGGTTCTCTCCAAGGAAGCCAACCCAAGAATCCTCTTCTTCAATTGAGCCCGGAGCCAATACTCATCGTCATTGAGCGGCCGCACATCCATTGCCTTATCAAGTTGAAAAATTACCTCTTTAGCAAGCATGAGCTGCTCCTTAATATTCCCAATCCGCCTCTGACTCCATCTGGTCAGCGATTTCGCTGTCTCCTTCAGCCGCCGCTCTAGATCCAAAAAGGGATCCGCTAATTGCTCTTGCGCGAACCACGCAGCCGAGACCGTCTGCTGGAAGCCCTCGAGTTTGGGCCAGAAGCTTTGGAAGTGGAACCGAGATTTGCGGTGGAAGGAGGCGTTTGTGGAGAGCAGGATCGGGCAATGATCCGAGAGGTTTGATGACAGCGCTTGAAGGAGACAATCCGGATATGTCAACTCCCAATCCACCGAACTGAACCACCGATCTAACCTGACGAGTGTGGGTGTGCGGCGCTCGTTGCTCCATGTATACCTCCGGCCCACAAGATCTTGTTCCTTGAGCTCTAGCTCGTTGAGCAGCCTCCTGAACCGGGCCATCATTCTTCTGTTCAGTCGATCGTTGTTCTTATCTGCCGCCTCGAGTATGAGATTAAAATCACCCGCGACGGCCCACGGCCCAGGAAAAAGGCCCCGAATGGTCCGCAGCTCATCAAGGAACCCTTCTTTGAGATGATCCACCGTAGGCCCATAAACGGTGGTTAAGGCCCACGAAGCCCCTTCACCGAAACACAACTGGATGGTGACGGCGTATGTGTCCACCTGGGATCGAGTCCGAGACGCGATCTGATCGCCAAGCCACAACGATTCCACCTGCTGTATTGTTTGCAGGTAGGAACGCAAACTCATCAAACTGCGGCCCCAAAATCCTAGCAAGCACAAAGCGATCCACCGAGTCCAACTTGGATTCCACCAAGCACACAACTGAGGCTCCTGCATCAGCCACCGCATCTCGCACAACAAAGCCACGACTAAGGGCATTGAGACCGCGAGGGTTCCACACCAAAACATTGTCATTTTGTAGATCCATAAAAACTAAGAAAAAACTTCATCCACCGGCGGATTAGCAAGCTAGCTAATCAACCAACCAATCTCCCGGCAGCGCCGAGTCCAGGAAGAACAGCTTGGCCAACGCCTCTATCCTCGAGGGGGGCAGAGGCTCCCGGAAGAACTCAGCGTAGCGATCAAGGCAGTCGACTGGGGGCTCGCCATCAACCTCGCAGATGCCAAGGCGCGACATCAAAACACGCTGCGCGCGCTTGACAGACGACACCGGAGGACCTTTCGCTTTGCTTGCCAGCCTTGAGCTGCGTCTCCTTTCCTCCTCCGGCACGAACAGCCTCTTGCGCCTTCCCTGTTGCACTGCTGGCATCGGAAGTAGGGGGGACTTGATATGCTGCCTGATTCGCGAGACGATGCCACTCAGGTGCTTATCCGAGATCCGATCGGAGCAGCCGCCGGCGTGACAAAACCCCCGCCGGTGAGGAAGCGGAAGTTCAGTCACTGGCGCAACCCGACCCAGCCCTTCCGAAGTAGGCAAGATGAGCTGGAGGCCAAACCCCGTGGTCCCGACGCAGCGGCCGAGCGGCAGATCGGGGACCCCACGACCGTAGCCTCCCGACAAACCACACTCTGCATCGACCCTGGAGTCCCACCACCAGATCTTTGCACCGCCCCGCCTCTGAGATTGCCACAGATCGAGTCCCAGCCTTGTTCAGCACGGCAAGGCCCTGTCACGGACTGCAGGGATTGGACTGGAAAGCTTGGGAACCATCTGTCTGCTTGTCGTTGCCCGGCGAGGACTGTCCTGGAGTAGACAGCTGAATGCGTACCCATTGGTCCGAAGCAAAGTGCTGCTCCTTCCTGCCGCTGTCCGTGCTAGAGTCAAGAACGCTTTCCACCGTGGTCCCGCCAACGTTCGAAATTTGAATTGACCGGTCCACGCTGGCCGGCGCCGAACGTTGTCGCCACCCGTGGCCTGGACGGCCTCCCCATCCGCCATCGCCGCCGTGTACCGGGGGTGCAGAGTGGGGTGCTGCGCGCTGCCGACGTGCCGTCCGAAGACAGGAGTCCGCCGCGTCGTCCATGGCCTCGTCGCCGCCATCACCACTGGCCGCCGGCGGCTGAGAAGGCGGCGAGGGGGGCGGCGAAGGTGGCGGTGACAGCGGGTCGGAAACCGCTGCTTCCACAGGTTCCGCCAACACCCTGATCTGCACATCATACCGCAATGTCCTCGCCCGACGCCGAGGTACCGGGCCACGGTGCCGGCCAGGGCCACGCCGGACCACCGGCGGCTCCTCAATGAACAGCTCACGGGACGGCGGGATGCGCGTCGGGTCGTCAGTACGAACCCAGCTTCTAGGACTTGGGAGAGATGGCCTAGATCTACACTTCCACCCAAGCGATTTGATTTTCCCCTCCGTTCTTGAGAGGGCTTGAAGCTTGTAAGTTCGTTGATACTTTGGATTGTCGTTGGTCGTTCTTGTGGCTTTGGGAGCCGCGGGGACTAGCCGGGAGCCTCCAATTAAGTTGTGGAGTCGTGCCCCGGCCTTGTGATTCTTGTGGCTTTGGGAGCCGCGGAAATTTGGTGAGAGCCTCCAATTCGGTTGTGGAGTGTGCCTCATCCTTATAAAGGTTTGTTGCCGACCTCGAGGGCATCATATAGGGGCTCGTGGAACTCCTCATCGGGGGATAACACGAGGGAGATACGGTGTGCCATATCAAGGCTATTCGGAGTTCACTTTGTGACTCCGCACCGCTCCAACGGAGACGTAGCTTCCATTGGGAAGTGAACTTCGGTAGAACATCTCCGCGTCACCGTGTGGTTATCTCTTAACCTTCCTTTACTTGTATTGCTAGCTTATCTTGTGTAGAATATCTTGCTAGCTTGCTTATTGCTCATCATATAGGATTGTTCACCTAGTTGCATATCTAGTGGACTTATATTTGAGCAATTCCCAAATTTGTATCAAAAGAAAAAGAAAATTTGTAGTTGCCTATTCACCCCCCCCTAGTCAACCTACTCGATCCTTTCAATTGGTATCAGAGCAAGGTCTCTTTATTAAGGGCTTAACAGCCTAAGAGGAGGATGACTAGCGACGAGGAGTTAAAACTTGCTAAGGAACAACAAGAGAAAAATGATAAAGAACAACTTGAGAAAGAACTAAGTGAAGCGGGGATAACCCCTCCCGATGATAATGCCCCAGTCACCATGAAAGCCATGATTGAACTCTTTGGGTTCATGAAAGGCAAAATGGTGGACGAGGTGTTTACTCGGGTCATTAATAATCAAAATGCCTCCTCATCAACCGGTGTTTCTAACGTTGAGGCCTTGGTTGTTAAGGATAACAAAGATCAACCTAAAACTGGTGAGAAGCCTCCTCATAACTTTGCTCCACCTACTTCAATCTCACTCAAGTTCCACTCACTCAACGTCATATAACCAACCTAAGTAGGCCACCTCCTAAGCTTGATAATACTCGTTATTTCACTTGGAAGAAATCTATGGAGTCTTATTTTCGCAGCTCATCGGTGCATCTTTGGAGGGTGGTTCTAAATGGTTATACTCCGGTTGATCCCTCCAACTTGACAAGGCAAGAAGAGATTGATGAACAACTTGATGCCAATGCCAAGTACATCCTTGAGAGTGCCATGACCGCCCATGATGGAGATCAAGTGCGGAATCTCAAAACCACCAAGGAAGCTTGGGATTTTCTCGCATCGGTATATGAAGGAAATGAGGGCCTTCAACGCTCCAACGACGCCATCCTTCAACATCAAGTGGACAACTTCATCATGCTAGAAGAAGAGACACCATCGGATCTCTTCCGAAGACTCACCAAGCTTGTGGTGGCATGTAGGGAAAATGGAAAGAAAGATATGGATGATGAATGGGTCAAAGCCAAGTTCCTCAAGACCATTGTTCCATACAATGAAAATATGATGATGAATCTCCATACGAGAGCGGACTACAAAACAATGTCTCCCAATGACATATTGACACAATTCGTCACTTATGATACCTTGAAGGCCACTTCCAAGTCTTCCATCAACCAAATTCGTCGCACAAAGAACCTTGCCTTGAAGGCTCATGTGGAAGAACATCCAAGATATGAAGAAAGCACAAGTGGTCATCATGAAGAAGATTTGTGGGAGAATGATACGTCTCCAACGTATCCATAATTTCTGATGTTCCATGCTTATATTATACCAATTGCTACATGTTTTATATACACTTCATATCACTTTTATGCATTTTCTGGGACTAACCTATTAACAAGATGCCACAGTGCCAGTTCCCTGTTTTCTGCTGTTTTTGGTTCCAGAAAAGTACTTCTGCGAATATTCTCGGAATTGCACGAAACAAAAGGCCACGTCCCTATTTTTCCAACACGTACACGAAGTCCGAAGGAGAGACGAAGAGGAGCCAGGAGCCAGCCAAACCACATGGCGGCGCGGTGGCCCCCCCCCTGCCGCGCCAGCCTATGGGTTGGGCCCCTCGGGGCTCCACCGACGTCGCCCCTTCGCCTATTTATTCCCCCCGACGCGAAAACCCTAAAACACCAAGCCAATTTCCACGAAGAGTTCCGCAACGCCCCGCCATCGACGACAAGTTTCGGGGGACAGAAGTCTCTGTTTCGGCACGCTGTCGGGACGGGGAATTGCCCCCGGAGCCATCTCCATCAACTCCATCGCCATCTTCATCGCCGCTGCTGACTCCCATGATGAGGAGGGAGTAGTTCTCCCCCGAGGCTGAGGGCTCTACCGGTAGCTATGTGGTTCATCTCTCTCTCCCATGGTGTGATCTTTATGTGATCGTGTGTATTGCTAGTATCGCTGAATACATTAATAATGTTTATGCTACTCAAGTGATTTTGTTTAGTTTCTGGAGTCATTGTGACAACACGGTATCAAGGTGACAGTGTGGGTACTTGTGTGACTCTATGAATAATTTAGATATTTATCATGGCTTGTTCTTGGGAATTGTGGTGTTTGTTTACTCAGACTTTGACGTGTGCTTTTGCAGCCCACGCATAGTACTCTTGCTTCATCAAGAAGGAGAATAATCCCGAGTAGTATTTACTTGTGTTCAGTTGTGCTAATCTAGTTGAATATGTAGATGTTACTCTTTATCTATTATGCACTCTATAGGTTACTTTAATATGAACTCCGGTACTCTCCACGTGTAAAGGTGACAGTGTGTGCACCGTGTGGTGACTCCTTTATGACGTTGTGGCGCTTGTTTACTCCGGCTTGAGGTGTGCTTTTGTAGCCCTACACAATGAATGGTGTTTGTTATCCAACAAGAGAGTGTTTAAGAGTAGCTTTTATTTATTCAGTTATGAGATCATTGTTGAGAGTGTCCACTAGTGAAAGTATGATCCCTAGGCCTTGTTTCTAAGCATTGAAACACCGTTTACATCAAGTTCTGCTACATGTTTGCTTGCTGCCATTTTTTTCAGATTGCAGTTACTACTTATAATCATCCATATTACTTGTATTTCACTATCTCTTCGCCGAACTAGTGCACCTATACATCTGACAAGTGTATTGGGTGTGTTGGGGACACAAGAGACTTCTTGTATATTAATTGCAGGGTTGCTTGAGAGGGATATCTTTGACCTCTACCTCCCTGAGTTCGATAAACCTTGGGTGATTCACTTAAGGGAAACTTGCTGCTGTTCTACAAACCTCTGCTCTTGGAGGCCCAACACTGTCTACAAGAATAGAAGCACACGTAGACATCAAGCTATTTTCTGGCGCCGTTGCCGGGGAGGTAAGGTAAAAGGTATTCACATCCTCTGGCTACTAAGCTATTTTCTAGTATGTTGCTAGTGTGTGAGTGCTCGAAGTTATTTCCTTTAGATTCTGCAATTATATCTTTTTGTTTCTTGTTTTTATTTTCACTAGTTAGGCTTAATGGAAAACAACAAAAAAATTAGAGATCTTTATGAACTTTATATTGAATTAGGACATGATGCTTTTGAGAGAAAATTAAAAAACCTATGGAGGCTTGTTTGCATGATGGTAGCAATGGTATTACTATAAATTCTTTGAACACCATTATTGCCAATGCTATGGAAAAGTCTAAGCTTGGGGAAGCTAGTTGTGATGAATATGATATTTTTAGTCCCCAAGCTTTAAGGAGGAAATTTGCTTTGATGATACTTTGCCTCCAATATATGATAATTATAATCATTGTGATATTTTCAGTCCACCTACTATTGAGGATATAGTTTATGTTGATTATGATATGCCTCCTATATATGTTTACAATGATGAATATGATATTTCAGTCCATCTACTATTGAGGATAAAATTCATTATGATTATTCTATGCCTCCAATTTTGATGATTCAATGATGGATGTGATACTTTTACTCTCACTATTACTAATGATATGTTCATCTTATGTGGAGAGTGATGATACTTTATGCATATGGATCATGATAAGAATGCTCTATGTGATAGCTATATTGTTGAGTTTATTCATGATGCCGCTGAAAATTATTTTGAGAGAGGAAAGTATGGTTATAGAAATCTTCATGTTACTAAATTTTCTCTTTATGATGAATGTTTTGAGCTTTCTCTTGATTTGCTTTTATTTGCTGGGTACTTTAAGACCTACTGGTCCTTATGAGAGAGAGACACGGTTTCAATATCACAATAATATTAAGTCTTCTCTCTTTATGTTGAAATTTTTGAAGTTACACTTGTTTTGCATTTCTATGCTAGTCACTTTGTTCTTCATTGACTTGTTTTCTTACAAGACTCCTATGCATAGAAAGAGTGTTAGATTTAAACATGTTTTATTATGCTTCTTGATGCTCTCTTTTATGTTTCAACTCTCATCTTTATGTGGGCATCATAAAAATCACTATGCCTAGCTAAAAGGCTTTAAAGAAAAGCGCTTATGGGAGACAACCCATTGTTTTTATTTTCTGTTATTTTGCTTTTCTTTTTGTTTGAGTCAAGGTGCTTTTACTTCTGTAGCAACTCCTTTGTATCTTTATTTTATTGCATTGTTGTGCCAAGTAAAGCCTTTTATTGAAAGTTGATGCTAGATTTGGATTTCTGCGCAGAGACAGATTTTTAGCTGTCACGATTTGAGCTCATCTCCTTGCAGAAAATTGAAAATTCTGTAAAAAATCACGCATCTTCCTCAGAATGTACGCAACTTTCATTAAACTGGACCTGTTCCATCTGAGCAACTTAAGTGCCTCGAAAAAATTCGTCTTCAGACTGTTCTGTTTTTGACAGATTCTGCCTTTTGTTTTGCATTCGCTCTTTTACGATGTTTTAGTGGATTTCTTTGCTCCACAAAGCATTGTGGCTGTAGCTAATGTCCAGAGCTTTGGGAATGATTGTATCATCACAGAATATGTGAATTTTTGATTATGCACTAACCCTCTAATGAGAACTGTTTCGAGTTTGGTGTGAAGGAAGTTTTCAAGGATCAAGAGAGAAGGATGATATTATGTGATCAAGAAGAGTGAAAAGCCTAAGCTTGGGATGCCCCCGTGGTTCATCCCTGCATATTCCAAGAAGACTCAAGCGTCTAAGCTTGGGGATGCCCAAGGCATCCCCTTCTTCATCAACAACTTATCAGGTCATCTCTAGTGAAACTATATTTTAATTCTTTCACATCTTATGCGCTTTACTTGGAGCGTCTGTGTGCTTTTATTTTTGTTTGTTGTTTGTTTGAATAAATTCGGATCCTAGCAATCCTTGTGTGGGGAGAGACACACTCCGCTTTTTCATGTGAATACTCATGTTCTTCACTTATATTTGTTGAGTATTCTTAATAGCTACTGCAGTGCTTTTAGCTCCTGTTTTTCATGCATTCTTCGAGCTGTTAGTTCTTGTTTATAATACTCTCTTGCTGCATTATATTATCATTTGGAGAGTTTATGTTTAAATAAATTGATTGGTGTTTGTTGGAAAAAGAAATGCTACATGTAGTAGTTGGTATTGGAAAAGACATATGCATTCTTGTAGATCATTGTCTTGTTTCGATTTGATACTTTGCAATTGTTTTGAGCTCTCAAGTAGATCATGTTTAAGCTCTTGCATCATGTAGTTAAAGCCTAGTAGTGGAGAACTACCGTAGAGCTTGTTGTGACTTGGGATGCATATTTGTTCTCTCTAAGGTCTAGATATTTTCTGGTAAAATGTTTGAACAACAAGGAAGACAGTGTAGAGTCTTATAATACTTGCAATATGTTTTTATGTGATTCTTGCTGTACGGTTTATACTTGTGTTTGCTTCAAACAACCTTGCTAGCCTAAACTCTGTACTGAGAGGGAATGCTTCTCGTGCATCCAAACCTTGAGCCAAAACCCATGCCATTTGTGTCCACCATACCTACCTACTATGTGGTATTTCCTGCCATTCCAAGTAAATACTTCATGTGCTACCTTTAAACTATTCAAAACTTTATTACTCCTTATTTGTGTCAATGTTTTATAGCTCATGAGGAAGTATGTGGTGTTTTCTCTTTTCAATCTTGTCACCGACTTTCAACCAATGGACTAGTGGCATATACATCCGCTTATCCAATAATTTGCAAAAAGAGCTGGCAACGGGGTGCCCAGCCCCAATTAATTACAACTTTCATTAATAATTCTCTTCACATGTTTTGCCCTGATTTATCAGTAAGCAACTTAAATTGCAAATAGACACTCCTCCATGGTATGTGAATTTGGAAGGCACCCGAGGATTCGGTTAGCCATGGCTTGTGTAAGCAAAAGGTTGGGAGGAGTGTCATCTATAAAGAAACTAAAATACATGTGTAAACAAAAGAGAAGAGGGATGATCTACCTTGCTGGTAGAGATAACGTCCTTCATGGGAGCCGCTCTTGAAAGTCTGGTTGACAAGGGGGTTAGAGTGCCCACTACCATTCGTTGACAACAACAAACACCTCTCAAAACTTATTTTGCTCTCTATATGCTTTCGAAAACTTAAAAAGCTCTAGCACATGATTTAATCCTGCTTCCCTCTGCGAAGGGCCTATCTTTTACTTTATGTTGAGTCAGTTTACCTACTCCTTTCTATCTCATAAGCAAACACTAGTGTCAACTTTGTGTGCATTGATTCTTACATGTTACTTATTGCACTTGTTATATTGCTTTATGTTGACAACTATCCATGAGATATACATGTTACAAGTTGAAAGCAAATGCTGAAACTTAATCATCCTTTGTGTTGCTTCAATGCCTTTTACTTTGAATCTATTGCTTTATGAGTTACCTCTTATGCAAAACTTTTTGATGCTTGTCTTGAAAGTACTATTCATGAAAAGTTTTTGCTTATATGATTCATTGTTTACTCTTTATCTACCTGTTAGCAAACTATAGACCATTGTTTGAGTCACTTCATTCATGACATGAGCCTAGCAATATTATGATCAAGATTGTGTGAAAGCATGTCTCCTCAGAAATTATTTGTTGTTATCGTTTTACCTACTCGAGGGCGAGTAGAACTAAGCTTGGGGATGCTTGATACGTCTCCAACGTATCCATAATTTCTGATGTTCCATGCTTATATTATACCAATTGCTACATGTTTTATATACACTTCATATCACTTTTATGCATTTTCTGGGACTAACCTATTAACAAGATGCCACAGTGCCAGTTCCCTGTTTTCTGCTGTTTTTGGTTCCAGAAAAGTACTTCTGCGAATATTCTCGGAATTGCACGAAACAAAAGGCCACGTCCCTATTTTTCCAACACGTACACGAAGTCCGAAGGAGAGACGAAGAGGACCAGAGCCAGCCAAACCACTGGCGGCGCGGCCCCCTGCCGCGCCAGCCTATGGTTTGGGCCCCTCGGGGTCCACCGACGTCGCCCCTTCGCCTATTTATTCCCCCGACGAAAACCCTAAAACACCAAGCCAATTTCCAAAGAGTTCCGCAGCGCCGCCCCATCGACGACAAGTTTCGGGGGACAGAAGTCTCTGTTCCGGCACGCCGCCGGGACGGGGAATTGCCCCGGAGTCATCTCCATCGACTCCACCGCATCTTCATCGCCGCTGCTGACTCCCATGATGAGGAGGGAGTAGTTCTCCCCGAGGCTGAGGGCTCTACCGGTAGCTATGTGGTTCATCTCTCTCTCCCATGGTGTGATCTTTATGTGATCGTGTGTATTGCTAGTATCGCTGAATACATTAATAATGTTTATGCTACTCAAGTGATTTTGTCTAGTTTCTGGAGTCATTGTGACAACACGGTATCAAGGTGACAGTGTGGGTACTTGTGTGACTCTATGAATAATTTAGACATTTATCATGGCTTATTCTTGGGAATTGTGGTGTTTGTTTACTCAGACTTTGAGGTGTGCTTTTGCAGCCCTACGCATAGTACTCTTGCTTCATCAAGAAGGAGAATAATCCCGAGTAGTATTTACTTGTGTTCAGTTGTGCTAATCTAGTTGAATATGTAGATGTTACTCTTTATCTATTATGCACTCTATAGGTTACTTTATATGAACTCCGGTACTCTCCACGGTGTAAAGGTGACAGTGTGTGCACCGTGTGTGATCCTTTATGACGTTGTGGCGCTTGTTTACTCCGGCTTGAGGTGTGCTTTTGTAGCCCTACACAATGAATGGTGTTTGTTATCCAACAAGAGAGTGTTTAAGAGTAGCTTTTATTTATTCAGTTATGAGATCATTGTTGAGAGTGTCCACTAGTGAAAGTATGATCCCTAGGCCTTGTTTCTAAGCATTGAAACACCGTTTACATCAAGTTCTGCTACATGTTTGCTTGCTGCCATTTTATTTCAGATTGCAGTTACTACTTATAATCATCCTATTACTTGTATTTCACTATCTCTTCGCCGAACTAGTGCACCTATACATCTGACAAGTGTATTGGGTGTGTTGGGGACACAAGAGACTTCTTGTATATTAATTGCAGGGTTGCTTGAGAGGGATATCTTTGACCTCTACCTCCTGAGTTCGATAAACCTTGGGTGATTCACTTAAGGGAAACTTGCTGCTGTTCTACAAACCTCTGCTCTTGGAGGCCCAACACTTCTACAAGAATAGAAGCACCCGTACATCAGAGAACTCAAGAGGTGCTTGCTCTTGCCGCCACCAAGTATTGGAACAAAAAGAATATCAAGAGCAACTTCTCCCCTAGAAGCAACTTCTTCCCCACAAATGAAAAGAATGTGCTTTTATTGGGAAAGGAGAATCACCTTGTGAAGGATTTCCCCTATGAGAGAAGAGAGGATTTTGGAGGCCACTCATCTTAAAGAAGAAGAAGTTCTTCACCAAGCCCATCAAGTACCTCATCAAGAGAGAACCTCAAAGGCTCTTGTCACCGCAAACACATGAAGAAGAGTATGAGTCCGGTGGCGAAGAGGAGGATGATGATACAAGTGAGGAAGTGGGGATGGCGGCTCTTGCAATGGGCAACCTTCCTCCTCATTGGCACCCCTTTTCACCGCTCCAAATGACAACAAGACCTCCAAGCCTATGTGCCTCATGGCCAAGGAAACCAAGGTGAATTCCCCCACCTAAAATTACTATCTCCTCTAAACCATCTCTCTTGGATTGTGTTGAGGATGTAGGGAAAAATGAGGAGAAAGAGGATACAATTACCTCTTTATAAACAAGCTCCAAGGTCCAACCAAGAAAATGGTTGAGGCTCTCATGTACCAATATGGAGAAGCCAAACACCTCCTTGAGGAGAAGGAGAATATGATTTATGAGCTTGAGGGCATGCACGTGATCATGCCGATAAAATTGGTGAGCTAGAAGAGCAACTTGTTGAGGAACAAGTGTTCCTGGAAACAACTTGAGGAGATCCAAGCCAAGGATTTATCCAAGGCAAAAGAAACCCGTGAAACCTCTATTCAAGTTGCTAGTGATCTAAAAATTACAAATGATGAGCTTGTAGAGAGTCATAACAAACTCCTTGAGAATTTTGAGCAACTTAGGGAAACCCACAAGGTGATCTCAAGTGAGCTCACTAAGCTCAGGGGTCATATGCTAAATTACAAGCTCAATTTAATATGCAAGCTTCACCACTCCTCATAATGATAAAGATGCCAATGCTTGTGCTACTAACCCTTTATGTCTTAAAGCATCTCTCATGGAGGAGAACACTAGGTTGAAGGCCCACAACTTGAAAAGGGTCTAGCCACTTGTATCCAAGGGGAAAAAGAACCTCAATGATCTTTTGACCAATCAAAAGAGAGTGGTTAGCAAGGAAGGGCTGGGTTTGCTCACAAGTCTAAGAAGGCAAACAAGAAGAAGATGCCTACCTCCCCTTCAAAATATTATTTTTGTGAAGGAGGGGGAGTTGGGCAAGAAGAATGTTGAACCCACTGTGGGTGGTAAAGCCACAAGGGGCAATGCCACTCACAATGACTTTGCCGGAAAATATAACCCCTCATATGTGCTTATGAAATCTAGAGATGGTTATGTTTTTGCTAAATATGTTGGTACCTCATATGGAGGATGATTATCACTATGCTATTTGGGTTCCAAAGACCCTTGTGACTAACAAAAGAGGACCATTCCAAAATGGGTACCTAAATCAAAGACTTGATTTATTGTAGGGTTTTTTCTTCTTCGGTGATCTTCATGGCTCATTGATAGTGGGTGTTCATCTCACATGACAGGAAGCAAAGAAGTAGTAAGGGCTTATTGAAACAATTACTCTCATTTCTCATGTCACCATTGGGAACAATTACAAGACCTAAGGTATTGGGATATGGCAAGGTGGTGATCACGCCGGAGTTATCTATTGAGAGGTCCTCCTTGTTGAATCCCTTTCATATAATCTACTTTCCGTTGGTCAATTATGCGATGCCGGTTACACCGTTATCTTTAATAAATACCACGTGACCATCCTTTTCACAAAATCTCTTAAAGTAGCCTTTGTTGGATTTCGTGAGAACGGTTTGTATGTGGTCAATTTCTCGGAAGAGACCACTCAAATTGCCACGTTCTAATGGCTAAATCCGACAAGGGTTGGCTTTGGCATCGCCGACTAGGCCATGTCGGTATGAGTAATTTACAAACTCTTGTAAAGGGTGGGCACGTGGTAGGACTAACCGATGTTAATTTTTCCAAAGATCGTCCTTGTAGTGCTTGCATAGCCGGAAAGATGCATGAAAAGAATCACCCCAAGAAGACCATTATCTCCACTAAGAGCCTTTGGAGTTCCTTGATACGTGCATTTTATATCATCATTTATATAACTTTTAGTATCATACTAGAATGTTATTTGCATGATTATATGATTGTTTCTACATGTTTTAGATGATTTTGGGGACTTTCATACAAAGTCCCTATTTTTGGTATTTAATTTCTGGGAGGCAGAAAACCTCCTTTTTCTTGTCTTTAATGTTTCAGGAGCTACAGGACCTCAAATAATAAAAGGAAAAATACTGCGTCAGTTTTTCATCGGGAGAAAGGCAGAGGGAAGAAGACCGAAGAGAGGAGAGCCACGAGGGCCAAATGGGGGTGGCCCACGCGGCCCATGTACCTGGCCGCGTGGGACCACCCAAATGGCCTCGGGCACCTCCTCGCCTGGGGCTTTTTATCGACGCCTTCGTCTCGCCCGAAAAGTAACGCCCTAATTTTTCCAAGTCCATCCGAGGTCGCGGCGGCGGCGAAACTCCTGATCCCTTCCGAGGGGGGTCAGATCCTGCTGCTCCGGAACTCCGGAGAAGGGGGAAATCATCGTCATCGTCATCACCTCTCCTCCTTGGCGTGGGAGGAGGCCTCTACATCATCACCCCCATCAAGACCAGCACCATCACCATCATCACCGTGATCCACTCCGTTCCCCTCGCAGTTTGAGAGTTGCTATACCCTAGATACTTGTCTTGTGCTACTATTCATGTTTGTGATTGAGTACTTGTCATTATTTGGTGGTGAAGTTATAATTTCAGATTGTGTTGTACCACTTATGCCACTGATTATGATCATGTTCGCACGTTGTGAGTAGTTCCCGTATGTTCCTGAGGGCATAGGATGAATTGGCAATGATTTATATATGACATGTGTTGGTATTTTGTCAAGAGTTTATCTTTTATGTGATTCTATGATGGTGTTGTGCGAACGTCGACTGCACAACACTTCACCTTTATGGGCTCATAGGAGAACACCGTAGTGTAATGAATTGATGGAGACTTGGGAGGACACGTAAACCTGAGACCGAGTCATGAAGTTATATTATGAGGGTATTAGTATCGGGGACCTTAGAGTGTAATGCTATGGTGGGACTTTAGGTCTTAATAATTCTTGTGCAGTCATTTGCTTGGCCACATGATCCATCATAAGGGGTTGTAGTTTATTTATTTAGCTATACCTAATTATGGCTCCGTCCAAAGAGATTAAAACTTGACAAGATATTCAACGTGTTGTTTAATAAATCTCTATGCCTAGCATCATCCATGCCGCCCTCGGGAACGTTTGCCACATATAAGTTACACATCACTTGAGCTTGTCCTCTTGCCACATAAGAGGATTGGGCTTTCTCTCTTTGAGAGCTTTCACTTGCTACTGTTATCTGCTTGCAATTATACAACTGAAAATACCAAAAACACTTGCATCTTTTATTGTTTTTTATCAATCTTACTAACCAATACCTTCAGCTCCTCGTGGGTTCGACAACCTTTTCTAATTGAAAGGTACTACAATTGATCTCCTGCACTTGGGAGCCATCAAGATACTTTTCTGGCGCCGTTGCCGGGGAGCGTAGCGCTATTGGTAAGAAGTTTGGTAAGGAAACTTGAAAGCTGTTTATCTCATTGTTACTATGGCATTTATGAATCGTGCCTCGCTGCATCTTGCTCTATATGAAAGTGCTTATGCCACTACTGCAAAGGTGGTTGAAACTACTGTGTCTGAGTACCTAAAGTGGGATATAAAATTCCCATGGGTCATGTTAAAAGAGTTATGAAAAATCCATTTACAGGAGATGGAACTAAGTCGGCACGCGAGCACATGGAAATAATTGAGGACATATGTGGCTTATTCAGACTACCTGGTATTTCAGAGGATCAGGTAAAAAGGAAGCTATTGTATTTGTCTTTATCTGGTAATGCTCGTGATTGGTACAGGTCTTTGGATGAAGAGGTCCAGAATGAATGGAGTATCTTGAGGAAGGTTTTCTTTCTTAAATATTTTACTCCTAAAGAAGCTTATGATAACCGCTGCTATATATTCAATTTCTGGCCACATCTGGGAGAGAGTATTACTCAAGCTTGGGGGAGGTTAAAGGAACTCCTTCGCAAGAATCCATGTCATGATCTTACAAGGAAACTTATATTGATAAACTTTTATGTGAGACTACCTATGAAGCACAAGGAGATTCTGGATAATTCATCTGGTGGAAGTTTTACTAATAACACTGAAGAAGAAGCATGGAATTTATTGGAGACTATTTCTGAAAATACTAGCCACTGGGATCTTGATAAAGGTAATGAGCCATATTTTGATTATGAATATTCATGTGTAGAGAATTTCTCTACTTCTATTTGTTTAAAAATCTGAGTGATACTTTTGGTCTTGATCCTTATGTTATAATTGAAATAGCTAAAGGTTTTGCTGATCATATCTGTGTTCCAAAAAGTGGATTTGAAGTTTATGTTGAACCTGTTAAACAATCTATTGTTGTTCCTAAAGTTATTAAACAGGTTGAACCAATGTCATCTGTGACAATTGAGGAGTATGTTGAACCACCTCCATTTCCAAACCAAGTTAAGGAGAATTTACTTAAAGCTGTTACTAACAAGAGTAACAAAAGATGTTCTCAGCCTTATGAACAGGTGGAAGTCAACACTCAAATTTCTGTTATCAAGCAACTAAATGAAGAAGACCCAGTGGATGTTTATCTATGTGAAGATGCTACCAAAGTCATCAAAGGTAATTCGGCCAAAGTTGGGAAACCTGTTATATCATGCTCTATTGGGACTTCAAGTTATCATGGTCTATGTGATATTGGAGCAAGTATTAGTGTCATTCCATATTCTCTTTATCTTGAGATCAAGCCTGATATTGATCCCATTGTTATGGAAGAGACAGGTATGACAATTCAACTTGCTAATAAAGATTATATTAGTCCATTTGGAATTGTTAGAGATGTTGAAGTATTGTTGGCAAAATAAAATACCCTGCTGATTTTATTGTGCTTGGTTGTCCTCAAGATTCATTTTGTCCTATCATTTTTGGTAGACCTTTCTTACATACTGTTGGTGCTGAAATTAATTTGCCTAAAGAGAAAGTGTTTATTAAATGTGCTGGTGAGAAACTTGAATTTAACTTTTCCAAATTTGCTGATAAACATGTTGAAAGAGCCAATTCCTAATTTAATTGAAACTCTTGCTCATATAGCTGTAGCTTCAACTGATGTTGTAGAACGTTATATGCTTAATCAAGATGAACCATTTAATGATGAGGAAAAAGAGGCTTTGGAACAAATATTATGGCAACAACCACCACAATTACAATTGCATATCCCACCTGATAATTTAGGAGTGCTACCACCACCTAAAGGGGATCCTAGTTTTGAATTGAAACCTTTGCCTGCAAATCTGAAATATGCATATTTGGATGAGAAGAGCATATATCCTGTCATTATTAGTGCTAACCTTTCAGCTGAAGAGGAAGAGAAATTACTTGATGTGCTAAAAGCTCACCGACCAGCCATTGGATACTCTCTTGATGATCTTAAAGGTATAAGCCCCGCTCTATGTATGCATAAAATTAATCTGGAGGAAGATGCAAAACCTGTTGTTGATTTTCAACGCCGCCTCCATCCAAAAATGAAAGAAGTGGTAAGAAAGAGGTAATAAGACTTATTGAAGCTGGTATCATTTATCCTATAGCTGACAGTAAGTGGGTTAGTCCTGTTCATTGTGTTCCTAAAAAGGGTGGAATGACTGTTGTTCCAAATGAAAAGGATGAACTTGTGGCTCAACGTACTGTAGTTGGTTATAGGATGGTTATTGATTTCAGAAAATTGAATAAAGCAACTCGAAAAGATCATTATCCATTGCCATTTATTGATCAAATGCTAGAAAGGTTGTCTAAACACTCTCACTTTTGCTATCTAGATGGTTATTCAGGTTTCTCGCAAATTCCTGTCCATAAGGATGATCAAGAAAAGACCACTTTTACTTGCCCATATGGTACTTTTGCTTACAGGAGAATGCCATTCGGTTTATGTAATGCTCCTGCTACTTTTCAAAGATGCATGAATGCTATATTTGCTGATTATATTGAAAAGATAATGGAGGTTTTTATGGATGATTTTTCTGTGTATGGTACTTCCTTCGATAATTGCTTGTTCAACCTTAACAAAGTTTTACAGCGTTGTGAAGACCAACACTTGGTTCTTAATTGGGAGAAGTGTCACTTCATGGTTACTGAGGGTATAGTTCTTGGGCATAAGATTTCTGGAGAAGGAATAGAAGTTGATCCAGCAAAGATTGAAGCTATTGAAAAACTACCATATCCAAGGGACCTCAAAGGTATAAGAAGTTTTCTTGGGCATGCAGGTTTTTACCGTAGGTTCATTAAGGATTTCTCCAAAATATCAAAACCTCTAACCAATCTTCTGCAAAAGGATGTTCCTTTCTCTTTTAATGATGATTGCATTGAGTCCTTTAATATTTTGAAGAATGCTTTAATCACTGCTCCCATTATTCAACCTCCTGATTGGAACTTGCCTTTTGAAATTATGTGTGATGCTAGTGATTATGCAGTTGGGGCTGTTTTGGGCCAACGTGTTGATAAGAAACTGAATGTTAT
This sequence comes from Poa pratensis, assembly GCA_947311845.1. NCBI lineage: Eukaryota > Viridiplantae > Streptophyta > Magnoliopsida > Poales > Poaceae > Poa > Poa pratensis. The sequence goes on from CAMZMU010000044.1 coordinate 24,877,698, forward strand.
TTATTATGCTAGTAGAACACTTGATGCTGCTCAAAAGAATTATGCTACAACTGAGAAAGAATTTTTAGCAGTACTGTTTGCTTGTGACAAGTTTAGACCTTATATTACTGATTCAAAAGTCACAATACATACTGATCATTCTGCTATTAAATACTTGATGAATAAGAAAGATGCTAAGCCTAGACTAATAAGATGGGTACTTCTATTGCAAGAATTTGATTTACACATTGTTGATAGGAAAGGGGAGGATAATCAAGTTGCTGATCATCTCTCTAGGATGGAAAGCATACCTGATGATCCTATTCCTATTAATGATAGCTTTGTTAATGAACAACTTGCAATTGTTAATGTTTCTAGTGCTAAAGTTGCATCTCCTTGGTTTGCCAACTATGCAAATTTTATTGTTGGTAAAGTTTTGCCTCCACACTTCACTTCTCAACAAAGAAAGAAATTCTTTTATGATCTTAGACATTATTTTTGGGATGATCCTTTCCTCTATAAGAAAAGTGTGGATGGTATTATTAGACGTTGTGTACCTGAGCATGAACAACAGGCTATTATAAGAGATTGTCATGACAGTCCCTATGGAGGGCATCATGCAGGAGATCGCACAGGAGCAAAGGTATTACAATCTGGTTTCTATTGGCCTACTTTATTTAAGGACTGTGCTGAATATGTTAAATCTTGTGATAAATGTCAAAGAGTAGGAAACATTGGTAGGAGGAATGAAATGCCTATGAATTATTCATTGCCACTTGAACCATTTGATGTGTGGGGTTTTGACTTTATGGGTCCTTTCCCAGAATCAAAGACAAAGCATACTCACATTTTGGTTGCAGTTGACTATGTTACAAAGTGGGTGGAAGCAATTCCAACCAAAAGTGCAGATCATGCCACAGCAATGAAGATGCTCAAGGACATCATTTTCCCCAGGTTTGGTGTTCCTAGGTTCTTAATTACTGATGGTGGTTCTCATTTCTTGCATGGTGTTCTTAGAAAAACTTTGGCAAAATATGATGTTAACCATAGAATTGCATCTCCTTATCATCCTCAAACAAGTGGGCAAGTTGAATTAAGCAATAGGGAAATTAAACTCATTTTGGAAAAGACAGTGAATAAGTCTAGATCTGATTGGCCAATTAAGATTAATGATGCTTTGTGGGCTTATAGAACTGCTTTTAAAAATCCTATGGGAATGTCTCCTTATAAAATGGTTTATGGAAAAGCTTGTCACTTACCTGTTGAACTAGAACATAAAGCTAGATGGGCTATTAAACAACTGAACTTTGATTTTAAAACTGCGGGAGAAAAGAGAATTCTTGACCTAAACCTACTTGACGAATGGAGAAATGAAGCTTATGAAAGTGCCAGGATGTTTAAAGAAAAAGTTAAGATTTGGCATGACAAGAAAATTAAGAAAAAGGAATTCAAAGTAGGTGATCAAGTTTTATTATACAACTCTCGTTTCAAGTTTTCTGCAGGGAAGCTAGCTTCAAAGTGGCAGGGACCATTAGTGATACAGGAGGTGTACCGTTCAGGAGCTATCCGTCTTCACGGTGACATGAAAGGTAAACCTCATGTAGTCAATGGACAACGCCTTAAACCTTATATTGCAGGAAAGAGCTTCATCGGAAGGGTGGAGGAGTTGAATTTACAAACACCGGAGGAGGTAATTGAGAGAAACCGTGCAGTTTCAGAAACCCAAATCAATAGAAGGTAACTTACTGTTGGAAAGTTTCTCGGAATTGCATAAATTTTACGGAGGTCAATTTTTATGGAAATTATGTGGGACAAGAAAACTGGACGAAACGGAGACCCGAGGGAGAAAAGAGAGGGGCCCACGCGGCCCATGTACCTGGCCGCGTGGGGCTGTCCCTTTTCCACCTCGGAGTCCTTTTTCGTCTCGTTTTCGATCCCGACGCTTCGCCTTGACCCAAAAACTCTCAATATATACCCCTCTCTGTCGATCTAATCTCGCACCGAGCGTTCTCGAGCGATTCTTTCTTTTGCTGTTTCTGCCTGTCAGGTTTTTAGCCATGTCTTCGGGAGACTCCTACCAATGCTCCTCCATGGACGACGATGATGATGAACTCGATGGGTACAGCCCCACGTCCATATGGAGGAGGAATAGGAAGAGGAAGGACTACTCCGACGATGAAGACTACAAGCTTGATGAAGAGGAGATGGACAAGCAAGAAGCTGAAGAAGAAGAGCACAAGCCCTCCGTCGACATCGCGCCCTTGGCGACAGCACCTCCATCACCCATTGCTGTTGCCGGCGTGAGGGTGAACCACTCTCTTGGAAACAAGAGGCGGGGCGCGCGCATGCAGACCGGAGGGAAGGTTCCCAGGCACTTCCTTGCGAGCAAAAACGTAGCTTCTACTCTTATTGACAGGGAATTTCAGCGCACCACTCAAGAGAACTATCCTGGTGAATGGGATCGCAAGATCCCCAACAAGAAGGTGCCAAGCCCGGAGTGGAAGCCTTGCAAAGAGTCGGTGGAGAAGAATCTCATGCAAAAACTGGGAGAAGCCGCAAAAGAGTTCGAAAAAGCTTACAACCTCATGATGAAGATCATTGGGGATCTTGAAGATAATTATTATGAAGGCAATGTGAAAGAAGAGAGGGAGTTCTAGCAAGACACCAAGCTTGGGGGAGTTCCATCTAGTCTTTCTCTTTATCAATCTATCATATCTATCTAGTCATGGTGTGCTTTGCTTTTATCGATTAGTTATCAATATCTCTTAGGCGTGTGTGAGCTCATGGAGCATTATCATGTATCCCTATCTTATGGTTTATCAATGAATATTAAAGTATGGTGTCATCCATGATTCTCTTGTTTGGGGATTTATGGGTAACACTCATGCAAATGAGCGTGGCATATTTAGAATTTCAATCACATCTTGCCTTGAAATTAATTAACTTGAGTATGTTGGACAATTATAGAATTATCTCAATATAGAAGAAGTAAAAAGACTTGTGAATTAATAGTTTGAGGTTAAGATATAGTCTTGTAGGATAAGAAGTTGAGAAGACTTAATGAAAAGGATATAAAACACTCTTGTTACAACCTAGTATCTTTTGAGCAAATTAATGATCATGGATATTTCAATACTTATGCTCTTGAATGTGAATGAAAGGAAGGCACCTGAAATTTCAGCTAGCCATGGAAAGTGTAAGAAAAGGTTGTGTAGAGCATGGGAACTTGATTGAGATATCCATGACTAAAGTTTGCACTAGTTACTAGTCAAGCAAGAGTGATAACAATTTTTATATCTATCTGTCTTTTCATTTGTCTTCTTTTGAACTTGTTATCCAATGAGAGTTTATCTTGTCTTTGAATTTCAGCAAAGTATAAAAGATTATAATGCTTGCCATGAAGAGCAAAAGCATGTGAAAAACAATATGATTCGATTGTCCAACATACAATGGTTATTTGCTTTCAAAAGTAAGGGGTGATTGCTAGAGTTCTACTTATGTTGCCCTCATATGTATGAGTTTTAGATCATTAATCTTATCTTGCAATTGAATATGATGATGATACAATGCCCGTATTTATTTATCAACCATAAGTCCATTGATGCATGTAATGATCTATGTCCTTACTTACTCGAGGACGAGTAAAGGTTTAAGCTTGGGGGAGTTGATACGTGCATTTTATATCATCATTTATATAACTTTTAGTATCATACTAGAATGTTATTTGCATGATTATATGATTGTTTCTACATGTTTTAGATGATTTTGGGGACTTTCATACAAAGTCCCTATTTTTGGTATTTAATTTCTGGGAGGCAGAAAACCTCCTTTTTCTTGTCTTTAATGTTTCAGGAGCTACAGGACCTCAAATAATAAAAGGAAAAATACTGCGTCAGTTTTTCATCGGGAGAAAGGCAGAGGGAAGAAGACCGAAGAGAGGAGAGCCACGAGGGCCAAATGGGGGTGGCCCACGCGGCCCATGTACCTGGCCGCGTGGGACCAGCCCAAACTGGCCTCGGGCACCTCCTCGCCTGGGGCTTTTTATCGACGCCTTCGTCTCGCCCGAAAAGTAACGCCCTAATTTTTCCAAGTCCATCCGAGGTCGCGGCGGCGGCGAAACTCCTGATCCCTTCCGAGGGGGGTCAGATCCTGCTGCTCCGGAACTCCGGAGAAGGGGGAAATCATCGTCATCGTCATCACCTCTCCTCCTTGGCGTGGGAGGAGGCCTCTACATCATCACCCCCATCAAGACCAGCACCATCACCATCATCATCACCGTGATCCACTCCGTTCCCCTCGCAGTTTGAGAGTTGCTATACCCTAGATACTTGTCTTGTGCTACTATTCATGTTTGTGATTGAGTACTTGTCATTATTTGGTGGTGAAGTTATAATTTCAGATTGTGTTGTACCACTTATGCCACTGATATGATCATGTTGCACGTTGTGAGTAGTTCCCGTATGTTCCTGAGGGCATAGGATGAATTGGCAATGATTTATATATGACATGTGTTGGTATTTTGTCAAGAGTTTATCTTTTATGTGATTCTATGATGGTGTTGTGCGAACGTCGACTGCACAACACTTCACCTTTATGGGCTCATAGGAGAACACCGTAGTGTAATGAATTGATGGAGACTTGGGAGGACACGTAAACCTGAGACCGAGTCATGAAGTTATATTATGAGGGTATTAGTATCGGGGACTGATGATCCCGAAGAGCAAGTCTTGATGCCTGCACAAATAACGGGATTTAGGTTGAGACTCCAAGTGCAGAGTGTATAGTATAGTGGAAGACAGTTTTCCCCATGAGGGGTGACTCGAGGGTTTAATATCGAACTCTCGGGGAATCTGAAGTAGTAGATTTATCTTCTTATCCTTCTTTTGGTTACCTACAAAACAAGGTTAGATGTTTTGGTCCTCAACCTCACCTGTGGTTGTCAAGCACAAGGTGTAAGAATGATATCAGGATAGTTATGCAATGCAAACAAGAAATAAATATGCAATGATGGTGGATGCAATGATAAATGATATTTTTGGGTTTTTGAATGATGTATGCAAGATGAAAAGTATTTTTGTATTTTCGGATTTAATGATGGCTGAAAATAGAAAAGTGGTATATGGTGTTGGAAAGGTGTTTCTATGATTAAAAATGGACTGGGGTTCATGGTTTCACAAATGCACTCTCTCTTTATAAAGTGGTAGACAATGGAACACACAAAGTTAACATATGAGATTGCAACACAGGGTTTGATAACAAGTTACTTATATATATGGGCATCACGTCCTAACATAGAGATCTTTTGGTTATTAACCTCTCTTATACTCCACCAAGATGCGAACTAAATCATAACACCTTAGTAATTAAGATAACTCAGAGTATAGCAATAAGTATCATGACATGAAGTGAAAATAAGAACATGCTAGATCTAGTCATGGAGTAGTGGCAATGGTCACGCCCACATCCCCGGTAGCATGGTATTTTAGTTTATCCTAGTGAGGTAACAAAGTAAGGTAAAGATACCAAAGTGGATCGCAGAACTTTCTCTCACGTTCACTGCACTAGCCACCCCCCGTTACTCCAACTAATGCACACGTTCCCCCACACACGCTCTCATAAACATGCAAACTATTACTCATAAACAAGCTCATGAATCATGCAACTATATGTATCATTAAAAATCAAATCAAACATCCCTTTTTCCAATCTTATAAAAGCATCCAACATATTTCAACCCATATTTCAAGTAGCTCTCTCATATATAATTGATAGTGTGGTGGTCTCTCAAGACTCAAACAAAAACAAAACGACGCTCCAAGTTTATGCGATAAAGTGTTTCGATCGAAAAACAGAAGTTGGACGTGTGCAAACCGAGAGTGTGTAGGTCCAGTGGGGTTGTCTTCACATCCCCAAGCTTATGGTCTTCACCATCCTTGGATAGCTCTTGGTGCATCTCCTCCAATCCCTGTGAAAAAAACTTCAAAACACCGTTTCTCCCATCTCTTTTCTGTGGGGTGCATTAATAGTGATAAACAAATAGGTTCCTTGCTGCATATAATCCTTGAACAAAAATTCATATGAATGTCCAGAAAGTGTATAATGTTGTATGCCTACTCATAAACTCAATTGGATCAAAAAGATTCAACTTAAAAGCTCAAAGCATGCATCAAACAAAATGGGACAGAATCTGTCCAGAAAAACAGCAGCAGCAAAACGTATTTTTCTACCCTACCAACTTTCTCGAAAAATTCCGAAAAAATTCATACATACAGAGGATGAAAATTTGCAACTACAGTTCAAATATGAGCTCATTCGGAGTTACAGAATAAGAATTAAAAATCATACCGTGCACTGACTTGTGCAGGAATAAAATCTCCGAACGCTATAATCAACTTTTCAAACCAAAAAGTGTAAAACTTGGCACTTTATTAAAAACTCCAGAACCTAACTAGACACAAAGTCTCTTGGTACAGCAAGAGGACACAAAGAAAAATCACACACAAAAATAACCGGGTTGCCTCCCGCAAAGCGCTTTCTTTATAGCCATATAGCTAGGCTTCTTACTTGTTGTTTTATTGTGGATGAAGCTCATGAGGGAGCTTGAATGTTGTTCCCCTCTTCCTTGGGAAGTGTTCCATGCATTATACCAGGGTCCCATGTTGCTCTCAAACCGATCAAAATAATAGTCAAGTTGAAACCTGGTTGAGAGAAAAATAGAACACAAAAGTAATAACAACGAAGTCTAACTTTCTTTCTATGCATTGGTGTTTTGTATATGAATGAAGTTTTCCAATGCATATTAACAAAAGTTACTTGGAGCCCATAATTATTAGTAGCATAAAGAGGGTTCTCATAACCTCCTCTCTCATAATAGTTGCAAGTAGTAGAAGTGTATTTAATCACGTAACCAATAGAATCTTCCCACTTAGATAATTTGGGAACATAAAGAAAGTCATTAAATTTATTTTGGAATTTATTAGCATGCTTCCCTCTTTCAAAATAGTTGTTAAGATTAATATCAAGTTTAATATCATGGTTGCAACAAAGATTTGGAACTAAAGATAATTTCAAACCACATAAATATTTCTCAACATAAGCAAATTTCTCCTCTATGGTGTAGTTAGGAGAATTCAAGAACAAAGTGGGACTCTCATGGGTGAGAGTATTGTCACAAACAGCAAGTATATCATTTTTATCCTCACATAGAGAAGTAGCAACTTCCAAACATGTAGGATTATCAATAGGCATAGGTCCATCATCTAAAGCATTATCATATAGCTCATTTAAGCAACACTCCTCATTATCATCAATGAGTTTACTAGTAGCATTATTAGTTTCATCATAATAGCATGGGTTATCATATAGGACCATAGAATTTTCAGTTTCACACTCATCATAACATGGGTTCTCATAAATAACAAAAGAATTTTGAGTTTGAGTGTTACTATCATTTGTTGAAGGTGAAGTTGGGAGATCCAACTCTTCATTCTCCAGTTGTTCATCTTTTTCAGCATCTTCTTGAGATTGCATGGGCATCCCCAAGCTTAGGTTTTTATCCTCTTCACATACTTCCTCTTCCATGCTTATGTTTTCATCATCCTCTTCCTGCAAAATATTAGTATCTTCCATGGCAGCAAGAATTCTTTCTTTAACATAAACATTATCACTAAATTCCTTTTTGCAAAGTTGGAGAAGAATAGAAATTTGTCCTTTCATTACACGAGCTTCATGACTAGTTGCAAGAAATTTATTAATAAGAGAGTCTATCTCATGGGCTCCAACATAAGCAATATATTTCTCAACTTGTTCTATATCAGGGCATGAAAATTTATCTTCACGATAACAAGTAATTATAGGATCATTATTATACTTGCATTGATAGTGGGAATGTTTAACAACTCTTCTATTGCAACAAGTTATACCATGTAACTCACAAAACTGAATAGCTATTCTGTGAAGAGCTTCAAGCAATTTACCCATTCTTTTTCCCTCTTCAGTTGATTCATATTCAAAGTAGGCTCCCATAGTTTTAACATAACCATTAGTCATAGAGATTCCAGAAAGTTTCTCCATACTTTAGCACACATATTAAAGACAACACCAGTTTTTATGGGTCTTTAATTTTTTATGCAAAACTGAAAATAAATATGATATGATATGCAATGACACTAACAAAACAAATAAATTGCTTTGTAAGTAAAGATGGATAAGATGGTGCTCACGTAGGTGCAACCTCCCCAAGCTTAGGTGTTAGCACAAGTTGGTGACGTTGACTTTGTTGTGAGATGAATGCGATGATGCACACCCTTGGATAAATCTCTCAGCTACGATTCCCCGGCAACGGCGCCAGAAAACGTCTTGATGATCCCGAAGAGCAAGTCTTGATGCCTGCACAAATAACGGGATTTAGGTTGAGACTCCAAGTGCAGAGTGTATAGTATAGTGGAAGACAGTTTTCCCCACGAGGGGTGACTCGATGATTTAATATCGAACTCTCGGGGAATCCGAAGTGGTAGATTTATCTTCTTATCCTTCTTTTGGTTACCTACAAAACAAGGTTAGATGTTTTGGTCCTCAACCTCACCTGTGGTTGTCAAGCACAAGGTGTAAGAATGATATCAGGATAGTTATGCAATGCAAACAAGAAATAAATATGCAATGATGGTGGATGCAATGATAAATGATATTTTTGGGTTTTTGAATGATGTATGCAAGATGAAAAGTATTTTTGTATTTTCGGATTTAATGATGGCTGAAAATAGAAAAGTAGTATATTGTGTTGGAATGGTGTTTCTTATGATTAAAAATGGACTGGGGTTCATGGTTTCACAAATGCACTCTCTCTTTATAAAGTGGTAGACAACGGAACACACAAAGTTAACATATGAGATTGCAACACAGGGTTTGATAACAAGTTACTTAGATATATGGGCATCACGTCCTAATATAGAGATCTTTTGGTTATTAACCTCTCTTATACTCCACCAAGATGCGAACTAAATCATAACACCTTAGTAATTAAGATAACTCAGAGTATAGCAATAAGTATCATGACATGAAGTGAAAATAAGAACATGCTAGATCTAGTCATGGAGTAGTGGCAATGGTCACGCCCACATCCCCGGTAGCATGGTATTTTAGTTTATCCCTAGTGAGGTAACAAAGTAAGGTAAAGATACCAAAGTGGATCGCAGAACTTTCTCTCACGTTCACTGCACTAGCCACCCCCCGTTACTCCAACTAATGCACACGTTCCCCCACACACGCTCTCATAAACATGCTTGATCAAAACAAGTAGACAAGAACGGGGTACATAATATGCATCTATACTCATAACTGAAACAAACATTGCAATCTCAAACATATTTAACTCATAAAGATCCACCACAAAGGTATTACAACGATGACCGTAATCATGTTCAGCAGCTCATACGGTACTAATTAGTGAAGCTCAAGAGAGGAGAGATACATAAGTTACTTCCACAAACCCATAGTCCAGAGGTGGACTACTCCCTCTTCATCATGGAGACGGTTGAGAAGTCGATGGAGAAGGTGGAGACCACGCCGGCAGCGCCCCGCCGGAGTTTTCCCCCTCGAATCTGCAGCTCCTGATCTCCGTTTCGGTGTTTCTGTGTTTGTGCGGCGCTCCTTCCAGAGAACGACGGGGGACCTTTTTTATAGGCGTTTTTAGGTCAAGACGAAGGCGGTGGAGCGAAGATCGACGGCAACGGAGCCACGAGGGCTGAACGGGTGGGTCCCACGCGGCCACAGTACCTGGCCGCGTGGGCCATGCTTGTTTGGCCCTCGGGCCTCCGTTTGCTTGCTTCCTTTTTCCGTAGTCCTTCTTCCTTCCAAATATTGACGCCCGTAAATTTCTAGGTGATTTCGTTGACGTTTGGGTCCCTGAAACATTAAAATAAGAAAACGGGGTTTTCTGCCTGCGCAGGGTTAATTCCATAAAAATAGGAAATCATTAAGATATTTCCAAAATCATGATAAAACATTGATATAACCCTTATATGATGCAAATATGATTGGAATATAAGCAATTAAAGTGCAAAGTTCATGTATGCATTTAACATGCATCAGGGACCTTAGAGTGTAATGCTATGGTGGGACTTTAGGTCTTAATAATTCTTGTGCAGTCATTTGCTTGGCCACATGATCCATCATAAGGGGGTGTAGTTTATTTATTTAGCTATACCTAATTATGGCTCCGTCCAAAGAGGATTAAAACTTGACAAGATATTCAACGTTTTGTTTAATAAATCTCTATGCCTAGCATCATCCATGCCGCCCTCGGGAACGTTTGCCACACATAAGTTACACATCACTTGAGCTTGTCCTCTTGCCACATAAGAGGATTGGGCTTTCTCTCTTTGAGAGCTTTCACTTGCTACTGTTACTTGCTGCATTGGAATTATACAACCAAAAATACCAAAAACACTTGCATCTTTCATTGCTTTGTTTATCAATCTTACTAACCAATACCTTCAGCTCCTCGTGGGTTCAACAACCTTTTCTATTTGAAAGGTACTACAATTGATCTCCTGCACTTGGGAGCCATCACTCCTTCATATGGATCTCTTTGGGCCTCCCACATATGATAGTCTTGGTGGCAAGAAATATTGTTTGGTGATTGTGGATGATTATTCAAGATATTGTTGGACTTTCTACATCAAGAAGAAGAGTGAAACTCAAAAGATATTCATTGACTTTGCAACCCTAGTTCAACGCCAATATGACTCCAAGATTTTGGCAATTAGAAGTGACAATGGTACGGAGTTCAAGAATTACACTATGGATGATTTCCTAAGTGGGGAGGGCATTCAACACCAATATTCCGCTGCATATACTCCCCAACAAAATGGTGTCGCCGAAAGGAAGAACCGCACTGTTATTGATATGGCAAGAACTATGATGGCCGAATTTCATTCCCCATACAACTTTTGGGCCGAAGCCATCAATACCGCTTGTCATTACTCAAACCGGCTCTTCTTCCGTCCTCTCATGGAAAAGACACCATATGAACTCCTCACCGGTAAAAAGCCAAATGTATCTTACTTTCGAGTCTTTGGTTGCAAATGCCATGTTTACATTAAAGGTTGCAAAATTGCTAAATTTGAATCTAGATCTTTTGATGGTATACTTGTTGGATATGCCGCAAAGTCTCATGCTTATAGGGTCTACAACATATCCATCGGGTGTGTTGAAGAATCTATGAACGTGGAGTTTGTCGAGGATAATGGCCCCCAAGCGGAGCATATTGATCATGATGATGTAGGTGATGATGCTCCACCTCAAGCCATAAGAACTATGGGGATTGGAGAACTAATTCCTATTGAAGGACCTATTGATGATACTCAAGAAGAAGGAACAACTTCTACTCAAGTTGAGCCATCCACCTCAATAGTTGATCAAGAAACTATCCAAGAACAAGAACATGATATTCATTCAAATGATCAAGAAGATGGTCAAGACCCACCCAACTCTAGTGGTGAACAAGAACATAATGAACCCACAACCCCAAGAACTCCACTTCGGGTTGACCATGAGCAAGATGAAGGCAATGATGAAGATACTTGTGTTGGTGAAACAATTGGTCAAGCCATGGAACGCCGGGTCATCCGGCGTGCATCAAAATTGGATCATCTTTCCCACTTCAAAGAAAATATCCTTGGGAGTATTCGTAGGGGTGTGTCCACACGCAAACAATTATCTAACTTTTGTGGTCATGTCTCTTGTTTGTCTAGCTTAGAACCTCTCAAGGTATATGATGCTCTTGAAGATATGGATTGGGTTGCGGCTATGCATGAAGAGTTGAACAACTTCGAGCGCAACAAAGTATGGTCATTAGTTGAAAAACCCAAAGACACATGCCATAATGTCATTGGAACCAAGTGGATATTTAAGAACAAGCAAGACTCTCATGGTCAAGTCATCCGCAACAAAGCAAGATTGGTTGCACAAGGCTACACCCAAATCGAAGGAGTCGACTACGGTGAAACCTATGCCCCCGTTGCTAGACTTGAATCCATTCGCTTACTAATTGCTTATGCATCTACTCATAATATTGTCTTATATCAAATGGATGTTAAAAGTGCTTTCTTAAATGGTCCACTAAATGAGTTGGTGTATGTTAAACAACCTCGGGTTTCAAAGACCCTAAATTTCCTAACCACGTCTACTTACTACATAAGGCTCTTTATGGGCTCAAGCAAGCTCCACGTGCTTGGTATGATCATCTCAAGGAGTTCTTAGTAGACCGTGGCTTTGAAATTGGGGTAATAGATCCCACTCTTTTTACAAAAAGGGTACATGGGGATTTTTTCGTATGCCAAATATATGTTGATGATATTATCTTTGGTTCCACTAACCGTGAATTTAGTGATAAATTTGGCAAGCTAATGACCAAGGAATTTGAGATGTCCATGATGGGAAAGTTGAATTATTTTCTTGGTTTTGAAATCCACCAATTTTGAGAAGGAACATTCTTCTCTCAAGCCAAGTATATTAAGCACATGCTCAAGAAATTTGACATGAACAATGCCAAGCCTTATAAGTTTCCCATGGACTCCAAGGCGGATCTTCACTTAGATCCGGATGGTAAGGAAGTTGATCAAAAGCTTTATCGTTCTATGATTGGATCTTTGCTTTACCTTTGTGCATCTTTACTTTAAAGGATTATGGTGTCATTTGTGACAAAGTGCCTCTTTTTGTGATAATGAAAGTGCCATCAAAATTGCTCACAATCCGGTTCTTCATGGGAAGACCAAGCATATTGAGATCCGGTATCATTTTATTCGAGATCATGTTGAGAAGGGTGATATTGCAATCAAGTATGTCAATACCAAGCTTCAACTCGCCGATATGTTCACAAAGCCTCTTGGTGAAGCAAGATTCAAGGAGTTGAGAGGAGAACTTAATGTGGTGGACATAAGCAATTGGATTTAGTGGACTTCTTGCATACCTACCCATATTAGACGATATTCATTTGGTTTGGATGTAGGCATGGACATAGGGGGAGTGCGGTCCTAATCCATTGGACTATCCCTCCCCCCATTATGCCGATAGTAAGAACTCATTTTGTCTCTATATTTTCATTTCATGAATTGTGAGCTTAAATGACGAGTAGTGGCCGCGAACCCGAGATACATCTTCGCGGTGTCACACCACAAACACATACATGGTGGCCTTGGCCACCGCCCTCTTCTTTATGAAGAGTTGGTTCTTTTCGGTCTTAATTGAAAATCATTTGGAATTTTGGTCCTATTGTTGGTTTTATGGGAAACCCACTCATCTTGGCATTTCCTTGTTCGATTTTTGCAAGATTGAGTGTGGAGTACCAATGTCAGTTTGGCAATCTTATCCCAAGCTTATCTTTCCTAAAAACACTCCATCTTATGCACACAAGTCTTGTTTTGAAACTGAGGAGAAAGGGTTTAGCAGGCCAGAATTTCTAACGAAATCCTGATAATCGGATTATCCGATCAAGACTTGCTCGGATTATCCGACTATCGGATTATCCGATTCAAGTTAAGATCGGATTATCCGATTTGGTGGTTCGTCGCCTAAATAGAGCAGGGGTCGGGGTGAAGGGCTCAGTCGAGCGTTTCTTCCACCCCCGACCCTCTCTCTCCTCCAGCGCCGCCGCCTGCTCTCCCCGCGCCTCCCCGGCATCTCCGGCCGTCCCCAACTCCGGCATTTGGCCGGATTTGGTGCTCCTCCTCCCCGGGAACCGATTCACCCAAGCTTTTTCCTCAATGGACGAGGGTAACTTCTTCTCTCTCATCTCCTAGGTGTTCTTCACCTAGATCTTTGTAAGAAGTTGTTTTGGCTGGTGGTAGTGGTTCCCCTTGGTACTTAGAACACTAGGCTAGCCCCCTTTTTGTCGATCTACTGCTAGACCTAGGACTTGAATCAATTTGTTGCTGCCAGATTCAGATCGGATATTCCAATTCAGTCTGAACCGGATATTCCGACCAGTCGGATTATTGATTCATACTTAATCGGATTATCCGAAATTGCTCAGTGGTATTTTTCAGCCACATTTTGATTTGTCCAGGACTTAGTAGACTCAACTTAGGGATGCTCTCCTAGTGTACATTGTACCATTCCTTGCTCTGTGACTTGTGTGTACTCATCTATGCTATCCATCTATTGCTCTATCTCACAGGTGGTTCCGGTAGTCGTGGTTCGGGTAGTCCTCCGAAGAAGCATGCTAGAAAAGACAAACAGCCATCCAAGAAGAAGCAAGTTGCACATAAACCTTCGAAGAAGGGCAAGGAAACTCGCCCCAACTACTTGACCATGAACCCCGTTGACTATGCCCAAGTCCGTCAGTCCAACTGGTATATGAATGTGCCAAGAGATGAAGATATTGAAGATCCCAACTTCTGGTGCATGGAGCAGATATATATATATACAATGACATCTATAAGCATTATCTCCACCCTATTCGCCCGATGCAGCCCTACAGAATGCGAGATATCAAGGCCAAGGCCAGTTATGCTCAAGCTGCAGATGTGATTGAACAGATGGGCATGGTTTCCTCTCATTGAAAAGCAATGTCCCTACCATGTGCCAATGATTCTGCAGTTTTTCTCCACCTTGGTGATAGAGACTGACCATAAAAAGACCATGAAATGGATGACGGGTCACACTCAGTGTACATCCTCCTTTGCTCGGTTGTCTACTCTTCTTGGCTATTCATCCTACCGCAGCAACCTTCCTCCTAGTGGTTACCGTATGCACACTGTTGAGAAGACAAATAAAAATATATTGAAGGACATGTATGGGGCTAATGGAATTATTGGACAAAAATAGGGCCTCCTGCCCCTCTATGACCAGCTTGTGATCATCTTCCGCTCAACTATTGCTCCCAGTGGAGGTAACAATGTCAATATAGTTGCTCCTCTTGCAAATCTGCTTTGCCTTGCTAAAAAGATTGTTGAGAATGAAGACCCTGAAGCTGAGTTTAAAGTGGATGTGATGCATTTCATCTTTCGTGAGTTGTTTGACTCTATGGTCAGTGGGCTCACTATTCCTTATGCTCCTTACATCATGATGCTCATCAAGGACACTCTGAAGAACCACAACTTCAGCCGGTATGATATGGAGCCCCATTCGTACAAGAGGGTTTATCAGAAGAGGAAAGAGATTATTCCATCTTCTGCTGCTGCAGCTCCTGCCCAAGGTTCCTTCATGGGTGATGCTCGTCGTGGCGCCACCCGTCCATCTCCGGTTACTTCCTTTGATCCGCCCAAGAAACTGAACTGGTTCCAGCGGAACATCCTGTGCATGAATGCGGACATCCGGAGGGGATAGTATGACACTTATCTTAGGCAGGAGAACATTCTCAAGCACCTTCCTCGCCTCGCAGATGACCCCCCAGAGTCTGCTCCTCTCTCTTATGATCAGTGGAACAAGGGCTCTCAGTTTCCATGGACTCAGCTTGAGTCTCATCTTCTAGAGACAGCTTCTGCTGGCCCTTCCCGGCCATCCTACACTCGTGCCCGTACTTATGAGTCTTCAGAAGAGGATGATGCTGAGTCTGAGGAAAATGATGATGATGGTGCTGATGGCGGTGACCGTGTTGGGGATGATGATGATGATGCCTCTGAGTCGGAGTGATCTACTTAGGCCGTAGAATCGCTCTTTTCCCTTTTTGGCGTTTCGATGCCAAAGGGGTAGAAGTAGTTCTATTAGGTCTCCGTGTGTGATTTGCATGGGTTTCGGGCACAAGCATATGGTTTTACCATTCTTATTGCGCTTGTGTCCATTTATGTCGAACTTATTCGTGTTGTGTTTTCTGTGGAACTTATGTATGTGAACCTTTGTGCTTAAGTTATGAGACATATGGATTTCTAATATGGTTATGCGGTGTATTCTTGTGCTATGGTTTATTTCAACTCTATTGTGCACAAGGTATAGTTCTCTATTTTGATATGTCTCCCATGAAATTTCCTATCTAGTTTCCTTACTATTTAGAGGTGCCCTATATGTGTTGCATTTGTATTCAAATGCAATTTAATTATATGCACACATTCAGGGGGAGCTTCTCATGTCTTAAGCTCGGGAATCTAGATAATATAATTATGCTTTCCTTGCAAATCCTAGTGTTGTCATCTAACACCAAAAATGGGGAGATTGAAAGGACATTTCTTGATCCCTTGTGTTTTGTGTGTTAGGCAACAACACTAGTGATGATTTAACATGTGAATCAAGTGATGCAGGTTTTAAGTGTGTAAAACATCTTTGCATCAAATCCAAAAAGGGAGTTGAAAAGAGCCAGTTTTGTTGCTGAAGAAAATCGGATTATCCGATGTTGGAAGATTCAGATTATCCGATTTGCAAAGTCTGCTGAAATTCTGCTAAGGACTAGAAGAAACTTCACACTGAAGATATTTGGATTATCCGAGTTGGGAAGTATCGGATTATCCGATGATCAGGATTTGCTCGAAATCTGCTAAGGACTAGAAGAAACTTCACACTGAGGATCTTCGGATTATCCGATGATAGTCTGATCGGATTATCCGATTCCATCGGATAATCCGATGTTGACTTGGATCGGATTATCCGATTTACCTGTCTGCAACGGCTGGATTTGGGAGCAGTATATAAAGGCCTTCTCCTACCTTGGAGAGGGCACCACGACCAGAACTAAATCCTCCACCATTGTTGAAAGCTTCAACTCCCTAGATCTCTCTCCCTACCCACTCAAACACCTTGTCCTTCTAGGACTTGGGAGAGATGGTCTAGATCTACACTTCCACCCAAGCGATTTGATTTTCCCCTCCGTTCTTGAGAGGGCTTGAAGCTTGTAAGTTCGTTGATACTTTGGATTGTCGTTGTTCGTTCTTGTGGCTTTGGGAGCCGCGGGGACTAGCCGGGAGCCTCCAATTAAGTTGTGGAGTCGTGCCTCGGCCTTGTGATTCTTGTGGCTTTGGGAGCCGCGGGAATTTGGTGAGAGCCTCCAATTCGGTTGTGGAGTGTGCCTCATTCTTGTAAAGGTTTGTTGCCGACCTCGAGGGCATCATATAGTGGCTCGTGGAACTCCTCATCGGAGGATAACACGAGGGAGATACGGTGTGCCATATCAAGGCTATTCGGAGTTCACTTTGTGACTCCGCACCGCTCCAACGGAGACGTAGCTTCCATTGGGAAGTGAACTTCGGTAGAACATCTCCGCGTCACCGTGTGGTTATCTCTTAACCTTCCTTTACTTGTATTGCTAGCTTATCTTGTGTCGAATATCTTGCTAGCTTGCTTATTGCTCATCATATAGGATTGTTCACCTAGTTGCATATCTAGTGAACTTATATTTGAGCAATTCCCAAATTTGTATCAAAAGAAAAAGAAAATTTGTAGTTGCCTATTCACCCCCCCTCTAGTCAACCTACTCGATCCTTTCAAAAACTAACATCGGTAACCCTTTACAATGAAATCTTCTTCACCTCCATATATGAGAAACATGTCCATAGTCCTCTTAAGCTACCTAAGGATACTTTTTATTGTTGTCCAAGATCATCACGTGGATCACTCTAGCATATGCTCATAACACTTAGAGCATTGGAATATCTAGTCAGATACATACATGGTGTACATGATCGATCTAATCGGGGATGTGTATGGATCACACCCATGCATTCTCGCTCATCAGCTGTCGAAGGAACCGAGTCTTGTTAAAAAAAAACCATGCAATGTTGGTAAGACTTAGTTCTTAGCGTTTTCAATACCGAATCTCTTCAGTACTTTTACTACATATATGTACATTGCCTTAGCCATATTATGCATTTCAATATATATATAGATCTTAATGCCTAATATGAATGTTGGCGCGGCTAAGTCTTTCATTGAAAAACTATTTTTCAGCGAACACTTAACTGTATCAAGAAAACATACATCATTCCATTAAAAAACTAACGACGTAGTTGACAAGAGAGATCTTTTCTTGTCACGTCCCCGGCTACGACGTCAGAAATTTAGCTTGATGAATGTTGGGAACCCAATTGGAAGGTATATTGTAGTGTAGCAGCAAATTTCACTCAGTGAAGAAACAAGATTTGTCAAACCTGTATGAATACAAATCTTAGCAAAGTTTGAAGTGGAACCTACACACAAAACACAAAACTCCTTGTCCCCAACGTTCCAGGAAGGTCGTCAAGCTTCCCATTGTTGGGTTACGTGCATAAATATAAACTTTTACCTTACACATAATTACCAGATCTATCTATGAAGATACAAGCGAGATGATATCTAGAAATCATACCAACACCCTGAAGCGGATGTAGAGGTGATGCCGATGTTGATGAAGCCCGATGAAGATTCTCACGACCAAGCCTGGTTGTGAGAATATTGCCGACTCCCCGTTCCAAGCCTTCTGAATCTACCCGAGCGAGGATCAAAGATATGATCCCTCCGAGAGTACGCACACGTTCGTCTTCCTCAGTTCGAAAGAACTACGTCGTCCATAACTTAGAGACTACGGTGTACAAGAGTGGAGATTCCAAAACATGGGGGGGGGGGGGGGGGGGGGGGAGATAAAGATCTTAGAGAGGACTCCTCGAAACCCAATTATCAATTGTGTGTCGGGTTTTCCTTTTTACCAAAAGGAGATTGTGATTGAACAATAGAGCGAGGTGGGTGGGGGTCCTCTCCTTTATATAGGATGGAGGGGGGGGGGGGGGGGGAGGGAGGCTTGGAGGACAGGCTCCCTCCCCATGCGCCACCGCCACTCCTTGGTGGGCTGGGTGAGCTGACCAGCCTAGGGCAAGGGGGGAACCCTAACCTTAGATGTCGGCCATCCGGGTGCCGCCACCCCACCCTTGCGCTTCTGCCCTCTGCTTGGAGGCCAAGCAGAGGGAGGCCGGTCACCTGGTGGTCCCCATGGGCACATGCGGCTGCCCTCTCATGTGGGTCCAACCCCATGGGTGCAGTCCACGGACCCCTTTGGACAATTTTCGGGTAGTCTGAAACTCGTCCAAGAGAGAAAATTCTTCTAATTCTATGAATCTTTCTAGAATCGTTTTATCTTGAATATCGTTTAAGAGGGTTTCACATTGCCGGGTATTCCACCAATTCTTAATCCAAAGTTCCAGACATTTGTTAAATGAGAAAGAGACCCCCAGGGCAAATGTACGATAAATACAAGATATAGTAAGAGGCAATGCTTTCTTTTTCTTCATTTTTGATCCAAAAAATAAAGCATACACTCCTCTTCTAATGTTTTGAAACACATTCGGGACTCCAGAAAAATCCGATCTTCTCTCCAAATAATTTTGATCATGTCGGAACTCTTCCGGTGACACTCTCTCATTATTCCGAACCATCCAATGTACACTAACGACTATAGAGGACTTAAGTGTGTTACCCTACAGGTTCAATTACTAGTAGACATGACTTAGATCCTTTGATCAATAATCATTAGAGGAGCCATGGACACTCGTAATGACTCCTACTTGTTATACGATTGACGCTCAAGTTGAACCTTTTAGTTCCCAAGTATAATTCCTGTCCCATTGCTTCACAATACTTATCGATACCCGAGGCGAGATTTCCAATATGATGTGAAGCAACTCTTGATCACATATCTTGTTGTCCTTGTTTATGGCATGATACCTTTGACTCTTTCCCGTATTCTGGTATCTCATGATTTACATCATGCCTTGTCCGCGCAGATGATTATTTATACCATCATCCCAAGTGGCCACATGATGTATCTCTCTATCGTGAGAGGAGCAATTACCAGCCTTGGATCATTAGGATTAATGCACAGTCTTCGGATTACCTAGACATTAACGTTATGATCACCCTATTACAGTGTGACGTTAGACATAGCTAAAGTAACATTTTGCACATGCATAACCCTAACAACCTCATGGTCAAATGATGAACACATGTTAACTATATGTGATAACTAGCTGGGTGGCCCGCGCATTCGCGCGGCTAGATTTATTATTGTGTGAATTTTGCATTAGCGTTCAAATATTGGTAACTCGTTACGTACATGTTTAATATAATTGAAAACTATCACAAAGATAACCATGGAAAAATTATTTGCAGTGTTTCTCGACCACCAATTTGCCCCCACACCAAAATGGTAATTTTATTTAATTCATCGTGTATTTTAAATTTTATATCATTTGTAATTTAGAAAATGATTTTGGACTTAGTCAAAAATCATTCGAGCATATGTACTACCTCGTTGGTAATGATCTTTCTATGTGTCTACATTAAACAGAAGTCATTGTGGGGTTCTTGCAATGCAAAACTATGCTACCTCCTCAAAGAATTAGTGCACGTCTTCGCAAAAGAAGTTTAAAACATAGTCCGATACAAAGGTGATACCATCAGATTCATAATCAAAAGAAGTTTAAAATGGTACAATTTTTGCTACGAATAACCCACATTAATTTATTGATCAAATGTTGTGCAAATGTATATTTTTTTTAAACGTGTGTGCTGTCCATTGGGAAATTCCAGAGTAAAGCTTTGTAATAACTTATTAATTCCATGATATTAATTTCCATATAACAATTAATTTGGACTTCAGCTTACTTCAAACTTTCGGGTATCTCTAAACTTTCTATGGCGTATGATTGAAATCAATTTGGTAGTAATATCGACAATGGAGCATAAGAGCATGTGTTAAGAAGCGCGCTTGCAAACAAACTTGTTTAAAACACTTTGACTACTAATAATAAATATTTAGAATGATAAAGTAAAAAACATATTGTAACTCCCGTTTCTTTGAGAATACACATTTAAACTAATTCTCCATACGACACATGGACAGACTAAACTCTTTCATATATTTCTTATAATTTCATAAAATCGCCACACGGATGCACAATGCATGCACATCATGTTACTCTTAAGGAGAGCCGAAAAATCATTTGAATTGGTCGACATGATATATTGGACGTATAGATAATAAAAAAATCAGATCTCATGCAAAACGTGCAAGGTTACCAAATCCTTTCATGCAGCCTTGTTTGCTGTCGTGGGGTCGCCGTCCTCGCCTTCACATGTCCGTCCGCTGTACCATTGGTTTGTTTTGAAGCCTCTCGTAGTCGCATCGAGCTTGTCCTCCTCTAAGTGTCTTCTTATTTTCTATCCTTATAGGTAGGCTGTATGTAATGCTCGGTCAGCCATTGTGCTTTTTCATCCTTAACTACCACATGGGACGGACTTCTTACTCGGAAGTCTACTCTTTTTCCTTACGTTGGATCCAAGCTCTTGTGTGATCTAATCTTTGTCAAATAGTCTACCTGCACAATGCACATGCTAATAATTTCTGGATTGTACTGGACGGGTATACTTGATGGATTGAGCGGTCAGGTCGAATGATATTTCCGATGGATCAGAAAACAATTGGAGCTTTTACGGTCGTCATACTTCTGCCGTCTGAAGTTGCCATCGCCTCCAGCCGGATGGATATCACCATGTCAGTCTGCTCGTAGACCTTGCCGTAGACTCAGAAACCTTGCTGTCGTCGGCGGAAACTCATCGGAGACTATACAAAGGCGTTAATGGAACACTGCCGTTTGAAGATTCACTCGACGACTGCAGTTATTGAGTTGCATATCATGTGATGCGTGCTTCTGCCGGTAGGATGACTCCGTCGTCGTCATACACAGTTTGCAGAGCGATTCCTGAAATCGTTTGCCGAGGGTTGATCTAGACGAAGCATCAGGATTCATGTAATCTGCCGGCAAGTTTGAACGCGTATCAATCCCTGCAAAAAAAAAGAGAACAAATTACAATTGTAATTATTCTCACGAACGGGCGCCATAATATGACCATGCATATCGTCGGATGGAAATTTGTACAACTTGTTACCTCAGAACAGAATAAATCTCTGCATCTTGCGTCAAACCAATCGGCACCTCTTAATACGATTTCAGATTTTTTGTTCCTTCAAACTGAGCCTCTGATTGATTGTGCGTGCAATGTATCCGTCCATAATGCTGAGAGCCGGCGGACCTCCGCGGATGTCGACCTTTCCATCTACCTCAAACCATGCATTGCACTACTGCTATGGCGCCGAGTTCCTCGAGTACGAAGGCCGGCCAGGTATGGCGATGTCGCATCAAGAGCTCCGCAATCGCGGTGGTTGACCATGCATATCGTCGGATGGAAATTTGTACAACTTGTTACCTCAGAACAGAATAAATCCCTGCATCTTGCATCGAACCAATCGGCACCTCTTAATAGGATCTCAGATTTTTTGTTCCTTCAAACTGAGCCTCTGGTTGATTGTGCGTGCAATGTATCCGTCCATAATATGCTGAGAGCCGGTGGACCTCCGCGGATGTCGACCTTTCCGTCTACCTCAAACCATGCATTGCACTACTGCCATGGCGCCGAGTTCCTCGAGTACGAAGGCCGGCCAGGTATGGCGATGTCGCATCAAGAGCTCTGCAATCGCGGTGGTCTTCCACGATTCACCAGCGCGCTGGTCGTGGCTGTCGTCTCCTCCTGTATCCTGTACCTTGTCGGAGGCTTACGCACAGACCGCGCCTGGGTGGGCCCCTGGCGGCGCAGCTTGTTGCCGCGCCTCATCGCTGCCCAGCCTTGCATAGCGCGGCCATGCCGACCAGTTCGCGGCGCAAGAGGGTCCTTCTTTTTGATAGCGGAGTCGTCGTTGTACGTCCGCACAGGTCTCGCCGCCGCTTCGCCGAGGTACACGCCGCACGCGATAATGATCTCTGGCGCCCGATGCTCTCCGGCGAGAGAAAATCGTGTTGCCCTCGTAATCAGTTTTGATCCTGCGTGGTTTTCTATCAGATTAAACTTGAACAGGTCTGGCAATACGATGAAGCACAGAGTCCATGTCTCATGCAAACTGCAGAGTCCATGTCTCGATGCAAACTGGATATGAATCGATCAGTTGTCAAAAAGAAAAAATATATGAATCGACCTAGTGTACGTGTGCCTGCGGGCTATCTATTTCCTTCCGACGTGAAATCTAGGTGGTTAATCTCCACCTTTGATATGCTCTAACGTGAAATAGATTAATCTTGACCGTTGTTTGTCCTGTGTTTTAATTATATAATAGATACCAACCAACACATAAACAATAAGATCTCTTGATATATCAACTACTGGGTCTACCCAGCCACATTGGTGTGCCAACAATGTGCTCCCATTGATGTTGACAATCTTATGTCCATTACTTGGAAAACGGAGTCATCCAATCATCAATGAGTTAGTCTAAGATGCAAGACTATGCTAAAGGTTTTATCTATGTTTCTACACGTGTGTATGGGTTTTCCTCTGAATCTCATATTAAGAAACCACAATAGTAATAGCATAAGAACGTAAACTTAATTATGAAGCAGAGATTAATACTATTTATTATTTGGTTTGGGCATATCTCCAACACCGGCCTCGCTAAACACCAAAGGGTTAAGCATAAAATGAGGAAGATAATTGTAATAAAAATAAAAGTAAAAAGTGACCAGCGAGCTAGCAATAGTGAAAACAAGTTAATGAGGTTGTAAACAGTGTAAAAGAATGGACTGGGGACCATAGTTTCAATAGTGGTGTCTCTCCTTAGATAATAAACATTGTTGAATAAGCAAATTACAACCGGGTAATTGAAAGAATTATGATCGATCATGCAGTTATGACAGAATGTTCAAGGGAAATATGTATCTAGGCATCACGTCAAACATATACAGACCGCCATGTGACATCATCTATAATTAATGCTCCACTTCGAGATCGCTTTTATGCTTGCTGTCTAGGAATTAAATTGTAAATAACAGAAAATTGCATTAAACTCAATACATGATGTGAAAATATTTTCTATAATCAATTTAAATAGACATTAAACGCGCTGTTTTACCCCTATTAGCAACAACACATCATCACCCTTAGTCATTTCAGTCACACGAGCCCATGGATAAAATTAATGAGGCATGAACCCACTATCGAATATATACTCCCTCTTGTAGACTTAAACAATAAATTTGCCAATGTATCGTATAAATCAGAGAACATGTAAGAACGTAAATAAAGCAATTATACAATAAACATGCACAATTTGATCATGACATTATAATTCTTGAAAATACAGGTACATTGCGCTATGTTTGAAAGCTACTTTTCATATTTCCGTCATAAATTTGTTTTTATAATTTCATAAACAATAAATTATTATACATATATTTTTTGGTAGATATCACTAAGTTATACCGTCTAAAGAAATATTAACATATGTTTTAGTATATGACTAGTTATATTTTTATACTAAATTTTATACTTCAAACTCATTTGTAACATGCTATGATCTTGGAGATAATAATTCCCATGACTTATTTGACATTGTTAACCATATAATAGAGTTACTAAATAGTGAGTGTTGTTTGGTAAAATAATTGTAATGTATACCTAGAGCTGGAATTAAAACTCGAAACTCGCGAGTTAAACGAGTAGCTCGGAACTCGACTCGGCTTGGCTCGAACTCATTACTAAACGAGCCGAGCCGAGTTTTCATTTTTTACGTGAAACGAGTTCGAGTTAAACGAGCCGAGTTTCGAGCTACTCGTTTAGCTTGTTTAACTCGGTAAAAAAAGTCAGCTACCTAATTCTTGTCTTTGTGGCCAATTTAGCCTGATTTTATAGTTTAACGACTAGATATTACTTGATAGTGTCATTTTATCATTGATTGTTATGATAGTTACATCATACATGACCAAATAATTAGAAAGAATTATCTATAAAAATATAATAATACATGTCAATAGTTTTACCGAGCTAAACGAGTTAAACGAGCAAACTCGCGAGTTTAGCGAGCCGAGCCGAGTTCTAATTCTGGACTCGTTTGTTAAACGAGTCGAGCCGAGTTAACTCGTTAGTTAACCGAGCTTCAACGAGTCGAGCCGAGTCAGCTCGACTCGGCTAGAATTCCAGGCCTACTGTATAGCGATGAAAATGGAGTTACATATTTGAAAGCTAATTTTTAATTATTTCTGTCATGCATTATTTGTACAATTGCATAAACAATAGATTATTATACATATCTTTTTATTGTAGAAATCACTAGTATATCCTCTAAAAAATATTAACATATGTTTTAGCACATGAATTTAGGCATTCAGAGCATAAATTGCATTGTGCAAGATATTTTATTGTTTTTCTTGGTCAAATGTGTCTTGCGAGTTATTATATATGTGATATAATTTAATAATGTGTGTACGCGCTCTCTACTTAATATTGAAATAGAATCGTTAATAGTAATCACCAACTAATAAAATTATACTGAATCATACTATTTTTACCATAGATACAATTCGGTTATTTTATATGCTCTCATGCACTGCAACATAATTAGCATCATCTGCCCTAAACAAGTGCACTAGCATTTATGAAATAAAAATCTATATACGTAAATTATGTAATCTAATTAATGATCTTTTAGTAATCCTTGGATGAGTTGTATCGGCCTAACTAAACTCGCCATAGTTAATTGGTATTGCGTGCTTTTTTATTCTCTTTGAACTTGATCCTACAAATATAATAACCACTACTTTGTTTCGTAATCACGAAGCTAATTATCACACTATACTTCTTCTTCTGCTTCAAAATCAATGAGTGTACTGTTTTTGTCAATAATAATAATAATTAAGACGTGTGTGGGAGCTGGATACGTGCATGCATGATGCATGCATGCATGCATGCTGTGTGTGCTGTGTGCACGTGCTGACATTCCCGCGGCTGAAGATGATGTCGCCGGCCGGCCGAGGCATGCTCGTGTTGGTGCTCGATCGTGCCGAAGATGGCGTTGTCGACTCTCCTCGCGCACCATCATCAGAATCAGTGTCGGCGATCGAGCAGCCTCGACGCACACGCTGCAGTACGTACTACTGTAGTACGTTGTCAACTCATGCATGCCTATTGCCTAGATGCATACACATCTGGCATCCCCATGCGTGATGCGTCTGAGTCATGCTCGTGCCGTCGTTTGGGCGTCCACTGCACCCGATCGACACACGCCCGCCGGCAAAGATGCCGGCCGATGTGCTGCCGTCATCGCCGGAGCCTGGAGGAGTTTGAATGGTACGCATGCATACAGCTCCGCGACCGGCCGGGTACTTCGCTCTATTAGAGCATCTTCAACCGGATTGCCAAATTTGGCACCTGTCTATTCATGTACACGTCCGGACGTGTACGTGGATGTGGATACGACAAGCCAATCTTCAAATGTCCGGCCTAGCAGCCGCCCCCAAATTTCAACCCTCAAAAACAAACTATCTCAGATCACCGGACAATAAACACAGATTCAAAGACAAACATAGTTAACCACAGTTCGACAGGTAAACACATAAAACATCATGGACAGATTCAGCTGAATATATACACGGACATGTTTTAAAAAAGAAGCATGGATAGTAGATAAACCAGACTCCTCACTACGGCGCCTTGCCCGTCCCTTGGTATTTCCGATGGGACGGTAGCCATTTTTCGAAGAAGCATGGATAGTATATAAACCATAGCTCCTCGCTATGGCGCGGGCCTGCTCGTTTGCGAGGCGGGCCACAACTTCATTTTTTTGCCGCCTCTCACTTCGACAGGGCCAATGGCCTCCTCCAACGCCGCGGCCTTTCTGCGGCGGCGGTGGCGCCGGGCATCCGTTTCTGCTGCGTAGGTCATGAACCTATCCAGAACCTCCGTGGGGATCGATTCGGGCTCCAGCCGGACTGCAACCATCCTCCATCCGGTAAAGCTTGTACCGACGGGGCCGGGGCCGGTGAGCAGATTGGCGACGCCGTTGTCCTTCGGATGGCGTAGTGGAGCTAGAGGGCGCATACCGGCACATATGCTGCGGCGCAGATCAGCTAGACTACGGTGGAGCAAATCCGCGCGGCGCCAATGCTGACCAGCGCTGCATTGGCCCTCGCTAACCACCATCGCCGAGCTTGAGAGCGACCACCATTCATCTTGCGTCAAATCCGGTCTTTCATGCAAGAGTTTCATTTTGGCCGCCTTCGTCCCGACAGCTCAAGATGATCAAATCCCTTCCTCCAGGCGGGCGCCCATGCCTACTCAGGGAGGGAGATGTGAAGGGCGAGCTCGCCCTCGTCGTAGGGGATGGGGGGAAGCAGATTCTTCTGTTGTTGCCCATCTGAAAGCTCCGCCTCAAACTCATCCCAGTTGATGCTGTTGCTGAACAGGAGCAAAGTGGAGGGGACAGGGAGCAGAGCGGAGTGGAGTGTGAAAGTGAGCTACTGTTTGGTTTGTGTGTGTGGAGGACGGAGATGCTTATATGGGTACTGAGGCGGGCCATCCTGGGCCGGTCCGACATGGCAGCTGCGTCCTGACGTGTCCGGACCGCCCCATATCTGCCCACATACATGTTGGGCATGAGAGGTGCCGAACAACCCAGACAGATGGGCTGGGAAATGGGCAAGAGTTCTGCCATTGCATTATAGAAGAGGGCAAACAATAATGCAACCCTGCAAGCACATGGGAGAAAGAACAAACGATGCCCAAAACGAAAACTACTAGTAGAAAACAGGGCAGTAGTCCCGGTTGGCCAACCGGGACTGCGTAATTGGGACTAAAGGCACCCCTTTAATCTTCAAACGCATTTCATCCATCTTGATCTTGTGATCATCGACGACATCGGCAAGATACAACTCCAATTTCATCTTATTTTCTTCAATTCTTTTCAATTTTTCTTTCAAATCATCGTTTTGTTTTTCAACTAAATTTAACTTCTCGACAAGAGGGTCGGTTGGAATTTCCGGTTCACATACCTCCTAGATAAAAATATCTATGTCAAGTTGGTCGGCATAATTGTCATAAACACGAAATAAAACAAATAGTTATAAAAGATAATATACCACATCCGAATCATAGACCGGACGAGGGCCGACGAGGACGGATATCAAAACCATGTCACTATACATATAACAAACAATCATACAAGTAAGAAAATTATACATGTAACTATGCATCTAAATCATACAAGTAAGATTTTTTTTTTAAAAGATAAAAACAAGAGGCTCACCAAGGTAGTGCCGGCGACGGGACGGCGTGAGCGATCGACGGCGGTGAGGACGGGGACGGGGACGACACTAAAACCACCACAAATTATACTTTAATTTGAGCTCAGATTGCATATAAAACAAATAAACTTCCACATAATTACTCCCAAACTAATGCCCACAAATCACACTATACTTGTAGAGAATAAAATGAGCTAAACGAGCAATGACTAAGTAAACCACATCTACACATATGCAAACTAAGAAGTTAATTTGAGCTCAAATTGCATATAAATCAAATAAACTCTCACATAATTATCAAATATTCATCCCATCTACTATTTACCTTCATGGATCTTTTCTACTAACTTAGTACTTCATGAGCAACTAACTTAGCCATTTCATCAAACACCTAGCTAGCACTAGCAACATGAAATGAGCTAAACTAGCAATGAGGGATGAAGTTACTAACCTTTTAGAACCCTTGGATTGATGGGGCGCCGCCAATCTTGACAAATCGTGGAAAAAATGGGGATGAACTCGAGCTCGGGAGAGGAAACAGAGAAGAAAAATGGAGATGGCTCGGGCAGGAAGAAAGTGATATGTAGGAGGAAACCTTTAGTTCCGGTTGGTATCTCCAACCGGGACTAAAGGTCCCCCCACCCTACGGCTGCCTGCCGCGACCCCTTTAGTCCCGGTTGGTAATACCAACCAGGACTAAAGGTCCCATACCACCCGGGACTAGAGCTGTGCGGCGTCCTAACCGTTGGAACCGGTACTAATGCTCATATTAGTCCCGGTTCCAAACATGGCCGGGACTAATGCTCCGAACCGAAGCCCTGTTTTCTACTAGTGATTGGGCAAAAAACTACGCAACTACTTCCAAAAGACTTCTCTCAAAAGGGCCAGATCATCTTTGATAATCTGCAAAACCCCCGTGACAGAAAAAAGTGGGAGTTAATGAAAACAAGATATCACTTTAGGCGAAAAGGGTTGTTACCACCAAGCTGAGAGGGGCAACAGAGGCGGAACATGCCGGTTGTAACGAGGAGTAATTGGTATGTTGGCGGCCACACGCCTCGTGGACTGGAAGACGAAGGGTCGCGGCATGATCAAGCTCGTGATGACATCTCGAGACACCAAGCTAGTGACATGGTGGAGTTCGATGTATAACCCATTTCATGAACTATGTGGAATGGCTTGGTACTCCGTTGGATTCTTGGTATGATTAAATTCGAAATCCAAAATTTGAACTACTCGCTCCGTTCACTTTTGTAAGGCATTTTAGTTTTTCCAAAAATGCGTGTATTAAAGTGTGTAGATTCACTCATTTTGGTATGTATCGTATCTGTATTCCGTAATGAAATATCTAAAATGCCTTACAAAAGGGAACAAAGGGAGTATGATATTTGAAATCGAGCTTTGCGTGCCAAATTTTTTATCTTAAAATTATTGTGATTGTAAAGCAACAAATAAAGTAGCGTTGAGCATGCATGCACGCTCAGCTAGACTTGAGACGCATTAATTAAGTAGAGAGGAGTGGATTTGAGATGCATTAAGTAAAGAGAGAAGCGCGGGCATATGCATGCCTATACCCCACGTTGCGCGCGCGATCGGCTTACGTCACCCGGCCGAGGCGGCCTATAGCGGCGGACAGGGCTTGCCTGTGCCCGCAGCATGCGACCATCCGTGCGGCCTACGTGCCTGGAACGATCTAACGGCTGCGCCTCCGCGCCCCCTTGGCTCTAGCTTTTCCTTCCAAAAGAAAAAAACGAAAATGAAATAAACCCTTGTCCGCCGTACGTATCCACGTACTGATTTCCTTTCGTAATACTGCACATACACCATTGAAACTAAACACAAAACAGGAGACGATCTCATCGCGCATTCGCACGGGAACACATCCACATAATATACGCAGTTGCACGCCACATCATCTACTGCTAGGTGCAAACAGACGAAAGGAGGTGAAAGAAGATGTGTAGACTTGAAACACAGCAATCCAGGCCAATGCAAAGGCGATTTCTCCTCTTCAGTTGAACAACGCCTCCCATCCGTGATGACTTCTTCAAGGAATAGTCATGGTGAATCACAGGTAATTCTGCAGTCCTTGATGGCGATGAATCCCCCACATTAAAATCTCACTCCATTCTTCATGATGAATCATATGCAAAATTCTCCAATTTCCTCTTCTTGAACCGATTGTGCAGTCCTTGATTGCTCCCATGCTGCAATACAAAAAACCAGTTTAGATCATCTCATCAAATGCAGAGGTCCATGTCTTCCCATGCTGCAATGCAAAAATTCAGTTTAGATAACCTGATCATCTAATCAAATACAGAGCTCCACGCGGTTGCCGGAAACGGGCGGGCGGCGGGGGAACTGTGGTGTGGTCGTGCTCGTCCAAGACAAGGCTCCACAACTCTGACCCCGAGGTCGACGGCGGACCGGCGAGATCCATGGACGAACTGGGGCTGGAGGCCGGAGGGGGACGGGAGCACGGCCAGAGGTACGGCCACACGACTCAGCTGACCCCGAGGTGGATGGCCGACCGGAGAGATCCGTTGAAGAATTAGGGCTGGAGGCCAGAGGGACGGGAGCACGGGAAGATGTCTCGCCGGACGGCTCAGCTTCCACTGCTCCTCTTCGTGTTCTGCTCCAGTTACAGTGGAACGATACGGAAGGTAGGAGAAGCTGTGTGCATATTTGTGTTTTACTTTTTTTTAGGAGGAAAATCCAGAGCCAAGGGGGTGCGTAGGCACAGCCGTTCGATTCGTTCCACGCGTGCAGGCCGCACAGATGGTCGCATGCTGCGGGCGCAGGCAAGCCTATGTTGCAATGTATGTCAAATACTTATTTACCAATGTAGGTCAAAAAAGAGCAAAGCGTGCTGACATACAATCGGAAGCTCGTTGAATAGGCTTGGAGAGTAATATGGTGAGCAACCAATTGTGACTAGTAAGGAAAACGGGGTAAAGGAGAGACGGAGTTGTGTGAGCACGGCAGTGCCGTGAGAGATTATGCTGAGCTGGCGTCGAAGATTCTCTTTGGCCGCACAGCTAGCAAGGCACAGGCGGCAACGCGCGCGCTCCTCCATCCATTCCGCCTGCCGCACCGCAACACACAGATAGGAGGGAGAGACTAGAGTAGCAGCGAAAAGTTCATCCACATCCTCCACCGCAGTCGGAGATGATTTCTCCCACCTCCATCCATCTTCTCCAAGTCGGGCCACTGCACAGCAAGGCCGGAAGGATCAGGTAGGCACGCCGGCGTTCCGCTCCATCTCTTCTCTCGCCTCGTCCCCAACTTTTTCACTTCAAACTCGTCGGCTGTACATCTCATGCGCTCCTCCCGTCCGGCTGCAACCCGCAACACGATCCTTTCCATTCCTTCCACGCTGCCGCCAATATACGCAGCGCCTCACCCGGGCCGGCCGCAGTACTGGAACACGGAGGAGGTAGGAGGAGAGAGAGAGAGGAGGAGAGCAAAAAAGTAAATCCAAATCCATCGCAGCCAATTTCTCCTTCCTCCAACTTCAAAGCACGTCGGCGGGGGCTAGCTGCTGCCTGAAGGAGGTATGCCACTACGCCATGGATCGTTCCAGACTTACGGTCGATCTCAGTTCTTCTCCTTCATGGCTTCATCCACCACCCATGGCGGGCAAACGCGCAGGCCGTCTCATGCTTTTTTCCTCGTGAAGCCGCGCGCGGGGGATGAACTAGCTAGCTGGCTAGTACGGGCGTGTAGCAGCGTGTGTTCGTCTGTTCTCGTTTCGATCTGGCCCCTTACTGTTTTTGCTTCGCCGCTGCTGGAGTTGATTTTGGAGGACACGGATCTGTATGTTGGGACATTCGTGGGTTTTGTTTTGTGGATTTTGAAATAGCGTTGGATGGATGGATCGTTCAAGTGGTGTGTCGGTGTACGTGCGTGCCGGATTTGAGCAGTTTGCGATGGATCGATGTATTGTGTGCACCTGCGCTTTTTTGGATCCACATGATTTTGATTTGCTGATGGCGGTTGTTTTATACTAAAGTTTTATACTTACAAGTTATTTTTAGCATGCTACGGTCTTAATTACCGATTTTTGGTCTGTGCTATGTATTTAACAAGGTTAATCACATAGCAAAGTCTCTAAATATTATTTAAATTTTTGTTTGTTATAAACTTCTAATACATGTAGTTGAAAAATACACTTGGATTTCTATATTCCCTTCATAAATTATTTTGCAATTGTAGAACTATATCTATTGTAGAGGTATATAAATCATGTGGTCTAAAAATATCTTAATAGTTGTTTTAGTATAAGAATAGGTAAGCATATTTATAGAAACATGTAGAGTATAAAGTATACGACAGAACTATGAAAACTTGGTGAATATAAGTAAACTTATTGGTCAGGATAAATGTGCCTTCTAGTTATAAGTGACATGTTTATATGCTATGTGCTGAGTGCAGCGTTTTGGTGGACGGGCTCCTTGGACCCGTTTTCTTTTTGAAAATTCGAAAAAAAAAATTCTAAGTTTAAATAATTCCGTAAAAATCCTAGACGTAGATAATGATTATTTTCTACCGGTATTGTAAAAACCAATATAAAATATTCTGTATTTTGATCTGTGTAAAATGACAAATATCTAGATCAGAGTTGGTGAACAATGTTAGATTCGATTTTTTTAGATTATTCATTTTTGTGTAGGCCGGAATACACACTATTTCGGGTTGAAACACTTAGATTATTCATTTTTGCAACATTTAGGATTTTTTCGTTTTTTGAAACTTGAAATGTGGGTTTATTTTTTTCTTCGAAAAATGGCTCCATGGTGGACGAGCTCCAAAAGGACTTTTTCTTATGTGCTTGGTCTTGGAATTTATTGTCAATAGCAATCACCACCAGATAAAATATTATAACACATTATACAAATTATAGATACTATTTTGATATGCTCCCATGTAGGCCCATTGAGAGCCCATTGCGAGCTGGGATCTCACAGGCCCTCTTAGGCCTTGTTTACTAGCAGTGTATTTTCACCCCTAGGGGATTAGTTGAGAGGAGATTTGGTGAAACTCTTGCTTTCACCTAATCCCCACACATACTTCTCCCATAAGCATACTTCTCCCCACAAATGCAATTATCCGTTGCTTGCAACTTAATACCAACGGGGAACTCGGTATGACAACCTGGCGGTGGATTATTAGTCATAGACTTTGTTGGATAACGGTCTATGTATTTTATCGTAATGCCCACATGAATATCATAGTAATCATCATGTCATATATATGCATTGTTATGCGCTCAATATTTTGTTAATTGCCCAGCTGTAATTTGTTCACCTAGCATGTTAGTTATATGTTATGGAGATACACCACTGGTGAACTGTGGACCCGGTCCATTCTTTTACACTGATAATACAACCAACTGCAAACACTGTTCCTTTTCATTCTCTGCAATTTACTACTGTTTTCCACACCATATGTTTAATCCTTTGTTTTCAGCAAGCCGGTGAGATTGACAACCTCACTGTTTCGTTGGGGGCAAAGTAGTTTGATTGTGTTGTGTGTAGATTCCACGTTGGCGCCGGATTCCCTGGTGCTGCGCCGTGCCATATTCCGCCACCAACAACCTTCCGAAGCGATTTCTTGCTCCTACTGGTTCGATTAAACCTTGGTTTCATACTGAGAGAAAACTGCTTCTATACTCACTAGTAGAAAATGGGCCTATGGTCCCGGTTCGGTTGGGCCTTCAGTCCCGGTTGCCCAACCGGGACTGGCCAATCGGGACCAATGCTGGTCCCGGTTGGGCCACGAACCGGGACCAATGGTTGTCCACGTGGCCTGGTCTGGCTGCTCGTGGGGGGAGACTCATTGGTCCCGGTTCGTATTAAGAACCGGGACCAATGAGTGCTTTTTTTTTTTGGTATTTAGGGTTTAGGATTCGATCTCGCCGGTGCCCCTCTCGCCGGTGCCCCCTCTCCCTCTCGCCGGTGCCCCCTATCGCCGGTGCCCCCTCTCCCTCTCGCCGGTGCCCCCTCTCGCCGGTGCCCCCTCTCCTTCTCGCCGGTGCCCCCTCTCGCTATCGCCGGTGCCCCCTCTCCCTCTCGCCGGTGCCTCCGTCGTCTCCCCCTTCTTCGCATCGCCGACGAGCTCTCCATCGTTTCCGTACGCATATTATACGCTCTACTATATACACAGTACACGTTGATGCATATATAATTAATATTCGATCTCTTGCGAGAATACAACTATTTAATTACATGGAGATAGATCAAGCCATCAAGGCATATTTAGTTCATCGTCCGAAGCATAATGTTCTCCCTTTCATCGATGGCCTCCCTAAGCAGAAATCCCGCCAATTCCTCTTGAATTGCTCCTACGCGCAGTTTTGGTTCGAGCGTCTCCCGCAGGTCGCTCAAATTAGTTGTTCTCCGCTCAGTGGTCAACTCGCGAATGAACTCGCAAACGTAGAATCCACATAAATTACTCCCCGGTGGCTGCTGCGGACATGTCACCGATTTATAAGTTAGCTCATCTTTGAATGGACCTTGTACCTTCTGTTTGAAATGTGTCCAACACCTGCTTTGGCAAAGAAAATGAACAAAGGAGTTATTAATTACTTGACATAAGGGAACGAACGAAAGAGGGCGATATAATGCGATAATGATTGAAATTACTTGTTGAGCATTTCTTTCATGTCGGACCACATGTCTTGGTCCCAACTTAATGAGTCGTGGACTTCAACTGTGGACTTGTCAGGTTGAATGCTTAGCAGAATCCAGTGGAACCTGCGGACGTTTACATAAAGCAGACATGCATAGCTCATTAATTACACTTAACATCGAGAAAGCCAAATAAAAATATGTACAAGACAAAAACACTCACTTGAAGTTGTAAGGAAATAGTATTTCCGTACAGAAATGTTGCATGGTTAAAAAGGTGGTCAGGTCATGCTCCACGTCTTTGGGGTGATTGACTAAGGTATATGAATTCACGATATACGGGTCAACGAACCCGACCTCAAAAACTTTAGTTCTTTTGCATTCCATCATCTTCATTCTGCATAATAGCGTACAAAAGGATATATATATAGTCAGGATAATATAATACAGGCAATGAACGAGCTGAGCTAGAGACTTAATTACGAAAATAAATCACTTACAGACAATAGCAAGAGAGGATAGATTTGTCGAGGGCGCGCTTTTGGAATAACTGGAACAGTTCAGTCAGTTGAACCTGTATAACGTAACGTTTGAAGAAATGCTCCACTCTAACGTCCACCGGAAACCAATCTTTCGCGTCCTTCTTTGATGTGTGCACCAGGTACCAGTTATGCAAATTTCGCATATGTGTTGATAGACGCGCGAGCTCCTCATTACTGACCATAGGCTCCCCTTGGACATATTTCCGTGCCATCTCTAACATTGGCGCAGATTCATAGCCTAAAAGTTGACCAAGGCTCATACCCAAGGCGGTAGCCTGTTCCTTGGCCTGCGATACAGTGACACCAAGTTCTTTAGCAGCAGCCATGGCTCTGGGGTCCAATAATTCCAGGTCCTTATCCATAGCGTCTCTGAAGTCCTTGTCGGCATCGGAACACACTATGAGCGGGGGGACCGATTGATTTTTCTGCTGTCCGAGCTGGGCAATTTGTTTCCCGCTTTTTGCACTTCTTCCCTTGTTCTGCTCAGACTGGGCACGTGCTAGCTTAGTAAGTTCACGACCATAGTCAGATGGCAGATTCATCGATATCTGGGATGGCTGCTCAAGGAAGGACTTTCTCCACTTTTTGGTTTTTGCATCATATACCGGCTTCTGCTCGGGCTTTTTTGGTGCAAAAAAAGCCTTATTGTAGGCAGCCACCTCCGCGGCGTTTTCCGCTACAGTCCTGTCATAAGGTCTAATGGGAAGATTCTTATGAGGTACTGTTGGGAGGGGCGACCTTTTACGTTTCGGTGATCGCTTACCCCTCATAGTACGAGCGGTGGGCGGAAACGGCTGACGCGGCGGCGGAGACGGCTGACGCGGCGGCGGAGACGGCTGCGCTGGAGACTGGTGAGGCGGTGAAGAGGACTGTTGCGCTGGAGACTGGTGAGGCGGTGAAGAGGACTGTTGCGCTGGAGACTGGTGAGGAGTCGATGGCCTTGGCTGCCAGTTCGGAAGCACGATGAATTCCTTTGGCCATAGAATGGTCGCTTTCTTGGCTTCTCCAAGTTCAAGCACCTCCCCATCTTCACCTGCAGGGTGTTGCAGCTTCAGCTCCTCATAATCTTTCATCACTTCATCCACCGCGACAACAGCGTAGCCATTTGGAACCGGAGAGAAATGGTAAGTTGGATTAGGTCCAATTGGTACGACATAGCCGACCGCCACCTTAAAGGTTAAGTTAAAAACTTTCACATGCATCTCACAAGGTGTGCTCTCCATGATATCATCCACTGGGTAGCGACGAAGTGGAGCCACTGCATCATCATTACCATCCTGGAGCTCCGTGGAAGCCACGCTGCTTTTCCGATTCGATGGGACACCGGTACCATCGCATGCAGCTTCTACCATGTGCCGTTGAGATTGGCCGCTAGTACCTTGCTGGCTAAGCACGGCAATTTGTTCCTTCTGCAGCTTTAATTCTTCTTCTATATTACGCAGCCGGTCTGCAGCAGCGCGTGCTTCCATTGCCTCCTTTTCCTTTCTCCTCTGATGGCTTCTATCAGGAAATTTCTTCCTGTGCTCGGGAATCGCAATTGTCTTGGGCTTGGAGCCAGGTACGCCTCGTAACCGTCCGTCGTGTTCCTTATTCCCAAGGGCGCGTGTGAGCTCGTCATCCTCTCTATCGGGAATGAACCGTCCCTCTTCAACATCCTTTACTGCTTTTCTAATTTCTTGGATGGGTAGTAGGGGATTATCTTTGTGTCTTCTGTTATATATGCACTTCCCTTCTGCGTCCAACGTGCCCCCATGCCCGTAAAACCAATTTCTTGCCCGTTCGATCCACTTGAGTG
This sequence comes from Poa pratensis, assembly GCA_947311845.1. NCBI lineage: Eukaryota > Viridiplantae > Streptophyta > Magnoliopsida > Poales > Poaceae > Poa > Poa pratensis. The sequence continues at coordinate 24,914,662 of CAMZMU010000044.1, forward strand.
GCTCTGGAGTGATCCCATTAGCCAGCAGGTCCGCCTCAAGTTTCTCCCACTTAGGCATGCTACCAGCGTAGCCACCAGGCCCCATAGTATGGTGGTACATCTTTAGAGCAGCATTTGCCGCATTTTTTGCAGACTTTTCCAGAGCTTCCTCTGATTTCTTGTACGCCACAAATTCTTCCCAGTAGTCCTTTATCTTCTCATACCCTTTATCGAAGTCTGGAGTCTTATTTTTCTTGACAAACAGTTTGTTCAATCTTTTCTTCCAGTTCTTGAATAGCTCGGCCATCTTCTTAAGTGCCCAGTCCTTGACTTTTTGCTCCATGATTTTCCGGGCAATCTTTTCTGCCTCATCTGGATCCTCCTCATCTGAATCCACCTCTGGCGCCGGCAGGGTGAAATTAACCATGAGCTTTCTCCAAAGTCTTTCTTTGCCCTCATCGCTGACATATAGCTGTCCTTTCTCTTGGCCGATGCCATTCTCGAACGGTGATCGGGATGAAGTCCCTAACAAGAACTCCGCATTGCTTTACCATTTTATTTTTAACACCAGGGGGAGCAGTCGGTGTGCCGTCTTCAGCGACTCTTTCGATCGTGTACCTTTCTTGGTCGCCCAACTTTTTGGCTGGGCCTCGTTTTGTCCTTACAGAAGATTTGCTCGATCCGGAGGGCTAAAAGAAGAAAGAGCGTTAATATATGTATATAGACATCAGAGGCTTAATTAATACAATCTTCGGCTTCATTAATATATGTATATGCACCTCGCCGGAGTTTGCAACATTTAATGTTCCACCGGAGCCTTCGGCTTCTCCCTCGTCGGCTTCTCCCTCGCTGACTTCTCCCTCACCCCGGCCGTCGGGTTCTACCTCACCGGAGCCGTCTCTTCGGTTGAGAGACTCATCTCCCTCACCGGAGTTGTTCAAAAACTCCGTGGTGACATCGACAATATCTTCCGGCCCGCGGATTATATCCTGGAGGATATTTTCCTGATCTTCGTCTCGTTCCATAGTTTCTGCAAATTAAGAACAATGCACAAAACTTTAGTTGGGTAACTTGTTCCATATGTCAAGATACATCTACAATATCATCTCATTTGCAAGAACAAATTAGAAACTTCATATGCTGCCGTATCGTAAACCCGTAAACTCGTAAACTCGTATCGTAAACCCGTAAACTCGTATCGTAAACCCGTAAACTCGTATCGTAAACCCGTAAACTCGTAAACTCGTATCGTAAACCCGTAAACTCGTTAACTCGTATCGTAAACCCGTAAACTCGTTAACTCGTATCGTAAACCCGTAAACTCGTTAACTCGTATCGTAAACCCGTAAACTCGTAAACTCGTATCGTAAACCCGTAAACTCCTAACACAGTACTAACAATTCCTAACACAATTTTACATCACAAAAAATCCTAAATGTTTTCCCTAATGCAGCAAGTAATTCACTATATACATCACACTAAAATTGTAACCTACAATTTTAATCTAATATATTACTTCTAACCTAACAATTTCTATATACATCACAATTGCTACAATTTTAATCTAATTACTTCTAACCTAGTAGAATGCAGCAAGTAATTCACTATATACATCACACTAAAATTGTAACCTACAATTTTAATCTAATATATATATTGTACAAAAAAAACTGTAAATTGGCTAACATTTTGGTGAACAACAAATATACATCACACTAAAACTGTAAATTGGCTAACATTTTGGTGAACAACAAATATACATTGTACAAAAAAAAAATCTTGCCAACATTTGGACGAATTTTGCCAACATTTGGACGTGTACAGTACGTACGTAGCGGCGACGGCGGCCGGGGATCGATCGGCAGGGACGGCGAGGCGGCGTCAGGGCAGGGCAGGGGTGTGGGCGTGCGGCCGGCGTCGGGGGCGCGAGAGGCGTCGACGGTGTTGGGGCGGCGCGGCGTCGGGGGCAGCGTCGACGGCGTGGGGGCGGCCGTGGAGGGCGCGAGCGGGGGGCGCGGCCGTGGAGGAGAGGTGGCGCGTGTGGAGGAGGTGGCGCGGCCGTCCAGGGCGCGGCGGACGTCGACGGCGGCGGCGGGGCGCGGCGTGGGGCGCGGCGTGGAGGTCGGGCAGCCTGCCGGCGTCGTTTCGCTCTGCGTCGCGCCTTCCGGTCCTTAGTCGATTTTGCCTGAATGGGGAAGAAGAGAGGGCGCGAGCAGTTATACTAGGACTCATTGGTCCCGGTTGCTGGCAAGAACCGGGACCAATGACCTTTGGTCCCGGTTCTTTCCACCAACCGGGACCAAAGAGTGGGCAGTTAATGCCGCGGGATCCACGGACTCATTGGTCCCGGTTCTTGGTAGAAACCGGGACCAAAGAGTCCTTTTTCAAAATTATTTCGAACTTTTCAGTTCTGAAATTTTGTTCCCGCCTTTTTTTTTCTTATTTAGGTGTTTGGATATGAATTTCAAATGGTTTTGAATCTGAAAAGACTTTCAACATGAAAAGTTTTTAAATTTGAATAAATAATCCAAAACCATTTTCTGTTTTCTAAAATAATTATTCTAACTATACAAACTATTAACCATTTTGCCATTTTCAATTAAAAATGCATTAACTTTATTGCATATTTTGAATTGACAAAACTTTCAACATGATTAAATCCGTAAGTCGAAACTCGACTAATAATACGTATAAATCGATAAAAATTGATTAAGTAAGATTTATGATTAAGTAATAATAATTATTAATTCAACATGATTAAATCCGTAAGTCGAAACTCGACTAATAATACGTATAAATCGATAAAAATTGATTAAGTAAGATTTATGATTAAGTAATAATAATTATTAATTCAGTTAATTCTATTTTTGGTGTTGTAAAATCCCATGGCAAGCAGAAGTAAATGCAGAACAATTTCAGAAAACCTATATTTGTAAGATGAATGTTTGGTGTTGTAAAATGCAGAAGAAAGCAGATAAAAATTATTAATTCATTTATCTTAATGCATTACATAAAAGGTTTAATACATTATTACACATGATACAACGTCTCACAAGCGCTTGAAAGAAACACACCCCTGATCCAACATCACGAACATTATTCTACATAAACGGACTTGCTGGCTCGAAGGCCGTAGGATTAGGGGGAACGGCGGGAGGAGCCAGCCCCGTGGGCGGCCGCCCGGTTCTCGCGCGCACGTTTGCGGCGGAGGGCAAGATCCATGGAGGATGAGTCTTTCAGCGCCCAATCCAGATCGGAAGCCTCCTTCGCCTTGAGCTGGTAGGAAGTCTTGGCTCGCTGGACAGGGTAGTCGCGGACAGACTGGAAGGAGGCTTCCATGGCCTCCTGTATCTGCAACCCACAACCTTCTTCCCCGTCGTCGCTCCAGTCGAAGTCGTCGTCCTCCTCCTCCTCCGCGGGAGGAGCGGCGGCGCCTGGTGGAGGTGCAGCGGCGCCAGGTGGAGGTGCGGCGGCACCTGGTGGAGCAGGAGGCCGGTAGCTGGGCATTCCTCTCCACGCCGGGCTCGTGGGCATACGGCGGGATAGACTCCCGCGGTTGCGCCCAAGCGCGCTCTGCCGAGCACGCTCGACCTCGTCCAGAAGGCGCTGCGGCGGGCGTGGCGGATCCATCTCGTGGAGACGATGCGTTCGTGGCTAGGAATGGTGGATTAGGGTTTACCCCGTCGGCGACAATATATAAAGACCTCCAGGGCAGCGCTGGGGGAGGACAGGTGCCCAGGAAAGCGCTGGGGGAGGACACGTGTCGTGACCGCAAAGCCCGTCTTTAGTCCCGGTTGGTGTTACCAACCGGGACTAAAGAAGCACAGATCGTGTGTTTCTTTCAATCGCTTGTGAGCCGTTGGATCAGGGCCGGGTGTGTTTCTTTTGAGGGATTGTGAGCTGTTGGATCAGCAGTATCACGACCACTTCGTGAGCCACATGACCCGGTTGGTGTTACCAACCGGGACTAAAGAAGCACACGGATCGTGTGTTTCTTTCAAGCGCTTGTGAGACGTTGGATCAGGGGTGTGTTTCTTTTGAGGGATTGTGAGCTGTTGGATCAGCAGTATCACGACCACTTCGTGAGCCACATGACCCGGTTGGTGTTACCAACCGGGACTAAAGAAGCACACGTACCCTATATATAACCGCCCTCCTCAGACAAGTTACTCACTCACACAAAACATTCCAGCGTCACTCGGAGAGGCATCTTTGGGCAACCAGCGGCAAGACGTCTCTGATGACCTGCGACCGTTCCAAACGGTTGCAGATCATCAGAGATGTGTTGCCGGACGGTTGTAGATCATCAGAGACGTCTTGCCGCTGCTTGGATCGAAGTGGTGCTCAAACACAAAACATTCCAGCGTCACTCGGAGAGGCATCTTTGGGCAACCAGTGGCAAGACGTCTCTGATGACCTGCGACCGTTCCAAACGGTTGCAGATCATCAGAGACGTCTTGCCGGACGGTTGTAGATCATCAGAGACGTCTTACCGCTGCTTGGATCGAAGTGGCGCTCAAACTCACGAGCCACCGTCGGGCTGTATGCAGGGGGAACTGTGTTTGGACGGTCGAAGCTGAGGTTTGAGAGGTTCCCACGGGAGGTGTGGGAGCCGACAACCACCTACCACGCGTGTTTCACCACATAAAGGTTTAATACATTACTACACATCACATAAAGGTTTAATACATTACATTGATTTACATAAAAGCCATGAACCCTTCTTCGCGTATGTCCCTAGCCTATGATCGCTTCAGCCGTAACCATGGAGCATCTTCATTATTTAACGGGATGCTTGGGTCAGTTCTCACTGTGAAGGGCGGAATTTCATCAAACTTATCATAATCTGCTGACATGTCTGTCTTGTCCTCGACTCCCACGATGTTTCTTTTCCCTGAAAGAACTACGTGACGCTTTGGCTCATCGTCTGATGTATTCGTTTGCTTGTTTTTTCTTTTTTTCGGTCTGGAGGACATGTCCTTCACATAGAAAACCTGAGCCACATCATTGGCTAGGACGAATGGTTCGTTCTTGTAACAACCAAGATTCTTGAGATCCACTGTTGTCATCCCGTACAGCTGGTCTACCTTTATCCCTTCTCCATTCATGTTGACCCAACTGCACCGAAACAAAGGGACCTTAAAAGTAGGTCCATAGTCAAGTTCCCATATCTCCTCTATGCGACCATAGTATGTGTCCTTTTGCCCATCGTCGTTTGTTGCATCAAAGCGGACACCACTGTTCTGGTTGGTGCTCTTTTTATCTTGGGCGATCGTGTAAAATGTATTCCCATTTATCTCGTACCCTTGGAAATTCAATACAGTCGAAGATGGTGACGCGGCCAACAAGTAGAGCTGTTCTCCGACAGTGGTGTCATTCATGAGCTGTAATCGCAACCAACTGCCGAAGGTCTCCATGTGTTTTTCTTTAATCCAGGAGTCATCCTTCCCCGGGTTCTTGGAGCGTACATAATTCTTGTGTTCCTCGATATACGGAGCCACGAAGGTGGAACTTTGTAGAACTGTGTAGTGTGCTTGAGTTAAAGAATGCCCGTCCCTACATATCAGTGCTTTCTTTCCTAGCGTGCCTTTTCCACTCAGTCTCCCCTCATGCCGCGATTCAGGAACACCAATCGGCTTAAGGTCAGGAATAAAGTCAACACAGAACTCAATGACCTCTTCTGTTCCATAGCCCCTTGAGATGCTTCCTTCTGGCCTAGCACGGTTATGAACATATTTCTTCAAGACTCCCATGAACCTCTCGAAGGGGAACATATTGTGTAGAAATACAGGACCGAGAATGGCAATCTCGTCGCGTAGGTGAACCAGGAGATGCGTCATAATATTGAAGAATGATGGGGGGAACACCAACTCGAAGCTGACAAGACATTGGACCACAGCCTTCTGTAAACTTGGTAGAGTTACTGGATCGATGACCTTCTGAGATATTGCATTGAGGAATGCACATAGCTTCACAATGGGTACTCGAACATTTTCCGGAAGAAGCCCCCTCAATGCAACCGGAAGCAACTGCGTCATAATCACGTGGCAATCATGAGACTTCAGGTTCTGGAATTTTTTCTTTGCCATATTTATTATTCCCTTTATATTTGACGAGAAGCCAGCCGGGACCTTGATACTGCTCAGGCATTCAAAAAAGATTTCCTTCTCTGCTTTGGTAAGAGCGTATCTGCTTAAGTATTTACGCCCTTTATCCGTCTGCTTGTTGTATGGGTCTTTCATACGTTGCTGGTCTGCCCGTGCTTCCGGTGTATCTTTTGTCTTCCCATACACGCCCAGGAAGCCTAGCAGGTTCACGCAAAGATTCTTCGTCACGTGCATCACGTCGATTGAAGACCGGACCTCTAGGACTTTCCAATAGGGTAGCTCCCAGAATATAGAGCACTTCTTCCATATGGGTACGTGGTTGTCAGCGTCATTCGGAACAGATAGACTGCCAGGACCCTTTCCAAAGATTACTTCTAAATCCTTGACCATGTCATATATAACATCACCATCAGGGAGGTTAGGCTTCTTCCGGCAATCTGCCTCACCGTTGAAATGCTTGCCGGGCTTTCTTACGGCATGACCGTTCGGAAGAAATCGACGATGCCCCAGGTACACATTCTTGTTTCCCAAATGTATACTTTCAGTCTTATCTAAACAGTGCGTGCATGCATTGTATCCCTTGTTTGACTGTCCTGAAATGTTACTAAGAGCAGGCCAATCATTGATGGTTACGAACAGCAACGCTCGTAGGTCAAATTCCTGTTGTTTGTGCTCATCCCACACACGTACACCTGGTTCGGACCACAACTGCAAAAGTTCATCAACTAATGGCCGTAGGTACACATCAATGTCGTTGCCGGGTTGCTTCGGGCCTTGGATGAGCACTGGCATCATAATGAACTTCCGCTTCATGCACAACCAAGGAGGAAGGTTGTAGATACATAGAGTCACGGGCCAAGTGCTATGACTGGAGCTCTGCTCCCCAAAAGGATTAAAGCCATCTGTACTTAGACCAAATCTTAAGTTCCTTGCGTCATCTGAAAATGTCGGGAACTCTCTGTCGATTTTTCTCCACTGGGACCCATCGGCGGGGTGTCTCAACTTCCCGTCTTTCTTACGCTCTTCTTTGTGCCATCGCAACAACCTGGCATGCTCTTTGTTTCTGAACAGACGTTTCAACCGTGGTATTATAGGAGCATACCACATCACCTTAGCAGGAACCCTCTTCCGGGGGGGCTCGTCATCGCCCTCAACATCACCAGGGTCATCTTGTCTTATCTTGTACCGCAGTGCATTGCATACCGGGCATTTATCCATGTTCTCGTACTCACCGCGGTACAGGATGCAGTCATTAATGCATGCATGTATCTTCTGCACATCTAATCCTAGAGGGCAGATAGCCTTCTTTGCTTCGTATGTAGTCTCGGGCAATTCGTTATCCTTTGGAAGCTTCGGCTTCATTATTTTCAGTAACTTCTCAAATCCCTTGTCAGAACAACCAGTCTCTGCCTTCCATTTCAGCAGTTCCAGTGTGGTACCGAGCTTTGTGCTGCCATCTTCGCAGTTTGGGTACAGCAACTTTTTGTGATCCTCAAGCATGGCCTCCAACTTTAGCTTCTCCTTTTCTGTATCGCATTCTCGCTTTGCATCAGAAATGACCCCACCAAGACCATCAGCGGGCTCATCTGATGCCCGATGTTCACCTCTTTCTTCTTCAACGTCTTCCATAACAGTATCACCGCATTCCTCAGGGAACATAGGATAGTTGTCATCATCCTCCTCTTCTTCATTGTCTTCCATCGTAACCCCTCTTTCTCCGTGCTTGGTCCAACAATTATAGCTGGGCATGAAACCTTTCCGAATCACGTGGTCTTGAATGGTTCTCGGGTCAGAGTACTCCCTGACGTTCCGACACTTCTCACATGGACAAGGCATAAAATTATTCACTTTGTTTGCCTCAGCCACATCGAGAAATTTATGCAGGCCTGCAATAAACTCGGAACTGCGTCGTTCGCCGTACATCCATCGCATCCGTGCATCCATCTGCATCATATATATAATTAAGTTTATCAAATACCATTACAATAACATCTTGAATAGTGAAATGACCACCGTACATCGACACGTGCAATATTTCTGTATCAATTACAGACGAAAAGGATAAAGTTGCTAACCTCGGTGCGGGTCGGGCATTTCATCGAACACATCTTGTGCGTGGCAAAGAAAAAAAAACTAGCACCCCCACTTCCCACCAATCCAGGAAAAAAAAACAGAGGAGAGAGGGGGGTGGGGGCAACAATATATAGGCAGGGGAGGGGTATTGGTCCCGGTTCTTGGCACGAACCGGGACCAAAGCTCCGCGGCATGCCACGTGGTCCGGCTCTGGAGCTTTGGTCCCGGTTCTTGGCATGAACCGGGACCAATGCCCCCAACCGAACCGGGACCATTGCCCCACGGGGCCCTGGCAGCTCGAACCGGGACCAGTGCCAGGCACTGGTCCCGGTTTTTGCCTGAACCGGGGCTAATGGCAAAACAGTACTCCGGACCAAAAGTCCTTTTTCTACTAGTGACTGCATCATACCTTCCTCTTGGGGTCTCCCAGCGAACGTGTGATCCACGCAATCAAGCATATTTTCTGGCGCCGTTGCCGGGGAGCAGACGCACTTCGGTTCAGCAATCTCCTTGCCTTCCTTCCACACGCCATATTTTCTGACGCCATATTGGGAAGCGAGAGGATTTCTGCAAGGGGAGTTTCACGCTTCCAATCTCTTTACTTTGTTATTGTCTTGCTTAGTTTATTTTTATTTAGTCTTGTTTGCTTTATTTATAAAAACACAAAAAAATTAGTTACTTTTATTTTCAAGTTGTTATCTTTCTGTTTTGTTTTAATTTTGCTAAAATGAGTACACCTGAAATTGAAGTTCGGTCCTTTAAGCAACAAGGTGGAGAAAGTTTAAAACATGCTTGGTATAGGATCAGTGATGCTCACCGTAGATGTGCTAAAAATATTCTACCATGATCCTTCTTAGAAATTTTTATGTTGGTATCACTAGTTGGTATCGGTATGTTCTAGATACTCTGATAGGAGGCAACTTTCTGGGGACTCCTGCTTTGGAAGCACGCAATATAATCGAAAGTTTGGTAGGAACACCACTTATTAATGATCTTAAAATTGAGACTACTTTGGAAGATGTTATAAAAAAATTGGAGTCTATGGAGAAAACTTGCCGAATTTGCTTGGTAGTTCAAGCAAAGTTAATGAATCACTTGGAGATCTTAATAAAAGAATTGCTATTTTAGAAGCTAGCACTGGCCATGATAACCAAAACTTCAGGATAGGTGAATTAGAAGATACTCTAAGTTCAACTTTCTCCTCTATCAAGTTTAAAAAGCGGAAAGTTTTTGTGGGGAAAGAGCAAAAATTCATGTATGTTCGAAAAGTGCCTCAACCAAAACCCCCTAATGCTTAAAACTGATAAAATTGAGGGTGAATCACATAATGAATTATTTAAATTTGCTTCCCAAGAATTACCTGAACCAAAAATGTCTATTGTTACAAGCTGTGTTTTTGAGGAAGTTTTTGATGATGTTGATGCCTCATCGCTTGGAAACACTTGATTCTTACTTTCTGTATGGACTCCTTATATGTGTACTAGTTGCTAGGGAAAATGATAAACTTGAGTTTTGAAAAAAATTCCACAAAACTTCTTCACAAAAAGATCAATCATCTATAAACATGTATAAGTTTCGAGTCAAATGACCTAGATATGATCATCTATGTACCATAGTTTGTGATAATGTGCCCATATTTGACACATAGGTTTGTCTTGTTATGACAAACAATGTTGCAGAACTAAGTTTTTTCAAATTATGTTTATAAATATCATTTTTCATTTCTTAATTGTAAAAAATGACATTTTTTGTGAAGCAAGTACAACAAATATGGTGCAAACTGGCACCCATCCAATTTCCACACAAAGTAGATCATATTTGATGGACAATCCAGAAATATTATGAATTTTCTCGGTTTCTAACTAATTTCGCCTACTTAAATGACTTTATGTCTATTTTCCGAAAGTAATTCAATTTTGAACTATAAGTGTGTGATAGTTTACTCTGAAATTTTTACAAAAATCATTTTAAGATACAACAATAGTGGTTATATCACAGAACCATCGATGGTTTTAAAAAATGCGACCCCTTTGAATGAATACACACGACGGCCATTTTGATCGTTTTTTCGAAAAATTAAAAGAAAGTGAAAAAATACTCAAAAAAACAAATCCTTTGGCATGGACTCCTTATATGTGTACTAGTTGCTAGGAAAAATGATAAACTTGAGTTTTGACAAAATTTCCATAAAACTTTTCACAAAAAGGTCAATCATCTATAAACATGTATAAGTTTCGATTCAAATGACCTAGATATGATCATCTATGTACCATAGTTTGTGATAATGTGCCCATATTTGACAAATAGGTCTGTCTTAGTATGACAAACATTGTTGCAGAACTAAGTTTTTTCAAATTATGTTTATAAATATCATTTTTCATTTCTTAATTGTAAAAAATGTCATTTTTTGTGAAGCAAGTACAACAAATATGGTGCAAACTGGCACCCATCCAATTTCCACACAAAGTAGATCATATTTGATGGACAATCCAGAAATATTATGAATTTTCTCGGTTTCTAACTAATTTCGCCTACTTAAATGACTTTATGTCTATTTTTCGAAAGTAATTTAATTTTGAACTACAAGTGTGTGATAGTTTACTCTGAAAATTTTACAAAAATCATTTTAAGATACAACAATAGTGGTTATATCACAGAACCATCGATGGTTTTAAAAATGCGACCCCTTTGAATGAATACACACGACGGTCATTTTGATCGTTTTTTCGAAAAATTAAAAGAAAGTGAAAAAATACTCAAAAAAACAAATCCTTTGGCATCGACTCCTTATATGTGTACTAGTTGCTAGGAAAAATGATAAACTTGAGTTTTGACAAAATTTCCATAAAACTTCTTCACAAAAAGGTCAATCATCTATAAACATGTATAAGTTTCGAGTGAAATGATCTAGATATGATCATCTATGTACCATAGTTTGTGATAATGTGCCCATATTTGACACATAGGTGTGTCTTGGTATGACAAACATTGTTTCCAAAAATAATTTTAAACATCATTTTTTATTTTTTAAGTGTAAAAATAATTTTTTTATTAAGAAAATACCAAAAATATGTTACAAAAAGTCATATGCATGATGAAAAAGATGTTATGGGTGTCATATTTGGATTCCTCTCATTTTTCTGATCGATTTAGACATTTTATTTATTAAATTTTGATTTACGGATTTGAAGACATGAAATATTGCATATTAAATGTAAAAAGGAGAAAATAAAGTAAAATAAATTTTATTGTTATTTATTCAAATATTATTATTACATAATCATTGTTATTTATTCAAATAAATTTTCAAAATTTAGACAATAAAAGTGTAACATCATGACCCAGGGGTTAATATGTTCGATAGAATAATAACATCAGTAAGTTCTAACATCTCATTTGGAAGCTAATTTAGAAGGAACTCAAAAGTTAAGCGTGCTTGGGCTGGAGCAATCTGAGGATGGGTGACCGAACGGGAAGTTTGACCGAGATAAGTACTTTGACCTGAGATTAAGTGTCTAATATGTAATTAGAAATTGTGTGTGGCTAAGTTGGAAATTTCAAAATTAAAAAAACATAAATTAGAAATAAAAAAATGAAAAAAATTATTTTGAAAAACATATGCCGACGGCAAAGGCCGTCGGCATAGCCTATGCCGACGGACCTATGCCGACGGTGGCCGTCGGCATAGCCTATGCCGACGGTAAAAAGACCTGTGCCGACGGCAAAAGGCCGTCGGCATAGGTGGCCATTCCTGTAGTGTGCATGGAACTAGCTAGTAAGTGCCGTGAGCGAAAAAGACGGTAGAAGATTCTCTGACACAGCACAGCTAGCACAGGCATGCAAGCGCGCGCTCCCCCGTCTGGCCGCAACACTCTTCCCGTTCGTGTCCGTGTTGTCCGTCCAAACATTCCAAACATATGTACTAGGTGAAATAGGGTTCCCGCTCTTAGAAGAGGATCCACGTCTACTTTTTATGAGTGGAAAAACTACCCTCCATCTCAAAAAAATTTGCAAGTGACTTGCAATGAGAACTCACTTAATAGGTGGTCTACCATCCAATATCAATGCAACAAATATTAGTAGAATACTGGGATTACAAGACCAAGTAAGATGTTTGTATATAATGCTGAGGATGACCGCGTCTTGCGGAGAGCCGTTGGAGGCGACTCGTGGGCGATTTTGGGCGCTGGCCGATGAAATCGCCGGCGAGAAGCGGACTCCGGCAAGGACAGCTGGGGGCGCTAGCGCGGCGGCAGGGGATGGGGACGCTGAAGCTGCCGTGGATGTCTTCGACAAGGAGAGTCTGCGGTACCTTTGCCGTTCGCCGTCGCCGGGATCGTCACGGACGATTGAAGATCGTGGATCTAGAGGAGAGAAGAGGATGGAGAAGAGACAGGCCCAAAGGTATGCAGCACTTTCCCTACAGGTCTTCTCACCGGAAAGCTCGAGTAGCAGCAATGGAAAGGCGGATCGGTGTGTCTCGTCTCACCATATCGCATGCGGCAGGCTGAAAAGCCTTAATTTGCCAGTGCTACCACCGTCTGTCTCTGCGGAGGATGATGGATCGGGGCCGTGGGTGGTAGTACAACGCCGTGGTCGGAGATTCGGCGGTGCGTCGCCGGAGCCGATGAAGACGGCTGTTTTTTCTGGATCTTCAAGATCAAAATTCAAAAAATCGATCAAAGGCTTTGCGGGCCGTGTTGATCTGAGTGGGCCGTCGAAGAAAATGTTACCTCAGGCTGGCGTCATGGGCCAATGCGTGGGCATGCAAGCCAGACCTCGAGGACGGATCGATCTCATTGAAAACCAATGGAATAGACCTCAGCTAGGGTTTGTCAAAAAAATTCGATCTCTTCCGTCGTCTCAAGGTGAGGCCGCCGTCATGGCGAACAACGGAGGAGGACGGGGTAGCGGAGGTGAAGGACGCGGCAGGGTCCTGGACGTGGCAGTGGAGGAGGCAGGCCCCTGGCCGTGGCATGGGCGGTGGCGCTCCGCCGTTCCGCGGCAACAACTTTGGCCGTGGAGGCTATGCTCAGGTCAGAGTTCCTATGCGCCAAGGGGCCAAGCGGGACGGCGGGCCAGCCGGATCAGAGCCAGTATGGCTTTGAGACGGCGAACGCCGGAGCTTTTGGCAGCTTCAATGCTGGCTCAGGCTTCGGCAATGGCGGACAACAGCGCCAGTACAGCCGGCCTTTCCAAGCTCAGCGTGGAGGTCGGTTTGAGGGTGGAAGAGGTCCCCCTCCGAGGAACACTGGATATGCGGGCTCGTTTAATCGACGTGACTCGGGGTAGACCTCAACGAGGAGATGCTGGCGAAGGTGGTCAACAGGTGGCAGAGGCTTGCGACAGCCGGGTGTCCTTGCTCCGGCGGCGAGTGAAATGACACAACCTGCTCCTGTGATGCGTTATGTGCCGGTTGCAACTACGGCAACAAAAGAAACCGTGGCTCAGGGTGCGGCTGAAGGTGCAGCATCAAAGAAGGCAAAAACCAAGGGCATGCCTCGGTGCTACCGTTGTGATGAGCCGGGTCATCATGGGAAGGAGTGCACGGTGGATGTTTGTGATATCTGTGAAAGCAAAGATCACACGCCAGAGGTGTGTCCCCTGTTGAGCGCACCAAAACCGCAGGTGATTGTGCATGGGCTGATCAACGAAGGACTGACGTTCTATGAACAGCCGATTACTGAAACTTATAAGCCCAAGATTGATAATGTCAGACTAGCTAGGGTCAGTGTTTCTGGGGGGGAGCTGTCGGCCTCTCAGGTTGTTTTTCAGCTCCAAAGGTTGGTACCAACGACACAGTTTCAATGGGATGTCAATCAGTTGAGCAGAATGTTTTTAAAGTTCCTTTTCCTTCAAGAAGTGAACTAGATCGGCTGGCCATTTTCGGGGCCTGCAAGATTCCAAATAGCGGGTGTGAGATCACAGTGGTGTCTTGGGTTAGTCAAATGGAACCATTTATGCTGCTTCCGAAAAAATGGATTCGTGTAAAGGGGATCCCCACAAAGACGACAGGAGACTTTCTCTCTATGTGGATCTTAGGATCTCTGTTTGGGAAAACGCTTAAGGTGGATATGAAGTTCACACGTAAACACGGGTGCTGCGGATCTTCGTGGGCTGCGTAGATTACACTCTCATTCCATCTTCTTGGTTAGTCTTCGTCAAGGATGGGTTTTATAAGCTGCAATTCTCGTTGAGCATCCGGTGGATGAGGCGGACATGGAAGATGATCCACCACGTTCACCACCACCTGATGATGACAACAATGAAGATGATAAGCCTGAGGTGGACGGTCTCCTTGGACCCGTTTTTCTTTTTGAAAATTCGAAAAAAAATATTTCTAAGTTTAAATAATTCCAAAAAAATCCTAGACGTAGATAATGATTATGTTCTACCGGTATTGTAAAAACCAATATAAAATATTCTGTATTTTGATCTGTGTAAAATGACAAATATCTAGATCAGAGTTGGTGAACAATGTTAGATTCGATTTTTTTAGATTATTCATTTTTGTGTAGGCCGGAATATACGCTATTTCGGGTTGATACACTTAGATTATTCATTTTTGCAACATTTAGGATTTTTTTCGCTTTTTGAAACTTTAAATGTGGGTTTATTTTTTTTCTCGAAAAATGGCTCCATGTGGACGAGCTCCGAAAGGACTTTTTCTTATGTGCTTGGTCTTGGAATTTATTGTCAATAGCAATCACCACCAGATAAAATATTATAACACATTATACAAATTATAGATACTTTTTTTATATGCTCCCATGTAGGCCCATCGAGAGCCCATTGTGAGCTGGGATCTCACAGGCCCTCTTAGTCCTTGTTTACTGGTAGTGTATTTTTACCCCCTAGGGGATTAGTTGAGAGGAGATTTGGTAAAACTCTTGCTTTTACCTAATCCCCACAAATACTTCTCCCCATAATACACTAGCATGGTGTAGAGTTTTAAATTTAGGAAAAATTGAGGTGGTTGGTGGGGATATCTGGGATTATCCCTTTCAAAACCGGACAAGTAAACGGTCTACATAGTTTTTTTTAGGATTCGGGACAATCCCCTCCAATCTCCTAAAATACACTCCGAATATGAGAGAAGTAAACAAGGGCTTAGTTTCACAAATACTTCTCCCCATAATACACTAGCATGGTGTAGAGTTTTAAATTTAGGAAAAATTGAGGTGGTTGGTGGGGATATCTGGGGATTATCCCTTTCAAAACCGGACAAGTAAACGGTCTACATAGTTTTTTTTAGGATTCGGGACAATCCCCTCCAATCTCCTAAATACACTCCGAATATGAGAGAAGTAAACAAGGGCTTAGTTTCACAGCTAATTCACAGATAGGCCTTGTCCAAACTCTACAACTCCCATGGCCCAAGAACAGCCTAAACCGATTCAGTTAGAGCATGCATCCTCGGGAGCTATATTGTGCCAGCATGCGACACGATTCACCTCGGCTGCCTGAAGCGAGTCGCTTCATGGGCCGCTCCAAAGCGGCCCAATAACAAAGCTGAGTATTTTTTCTTTTCTTTTTGCGTAAATCTGAATAAAATTTTCAAATTTGGAAGTTTTCAAATTTCAATTGTTTCAAATGTGATTTTTAATTCAAACATTTTCAAAATCTAAATATTTTTAATTTGAACAAATTTTTTAATTTCAATGTTTTCAAATCTGAAGATATTTTTTACAATGAACAACTTTCAAATATGAATTTTTTTTATCTGAACAATTTTCAAATTTAAACAATTTTTTAGATTTGAATAATTTTCAAATTTGAACATTTGTTAAAATGATTTATTTTCAAAAATCATGCTAAATTAAAAATAAAATTAAAGAAAAGAAAAAATAACACAAAAAAGAAAAAAAAGAATAAGGAAAATTAAAAACAAAAGAAAAGAAAGAGATAAGACAAAAGAAAATAAAAATGGAAAATCCGCCGAAACGGGCCGGCCGAGCAGAGGATCGCTTCAGGCGACCACACATGTGATGAGCGATATATGGAATTCACCCATCCTCGTATGTCTCGAGAAAAGCTGTACACTCCTACGCGTCTCCCAAATTTCGATGGTTCTGCTACAAGAATGTCGATAATCTCGCCAGAGCCGATCGACGATTTAATCGCTCGCACACGTCGCCTGGAATGGAAGAACACCGACTGACACCATGCCGCCAATGTTTCCTGTTAGGCCCATCGCCCTAGGCACTAGCGTCGTTCAGTGTTGCCTTTCTCGGCTGCTCCTTGCAGGCTTGCCTCCTGCCGCCATTCAAAATTCATCTGTTGACTGAAGTTTTGCCCGATGTCTCAACTACCAATCTGGAGAAGTTCTCTTAATTTCTTCCATTATTTTATCTAGTTATCTTGATAAGCCTAAAATGCAGGTAGATAGTCGAATTCACTTCAGTATTATTTACATTATAATTAAGTGGAACGTGTTTTATTTTTTGTTTTTTAGGGACCCATTTTAAGTTCTGCACACAGGCCCCCAACTTGTGGAGATGTCCCTACTCCAATGCAATGTGCTTGATATAATCTGCCCCCAATGTGGAGGGATCCGCCTAAATGCTGCTAAATGTTGTCTAATACTCCAAGCATGAGAGTACTCCACTTTCTTCCCTTCTTGGTTGCATGGTTTCAATGGAAGGACAGCCGAGAATCAAACAATCACAAAGGTGCACCAACACCATATCACATCCGAGCAAAGTGTAAACAGCAAAATATTTATTCCCCAAACGGCCACAATAGCAAACAAGCTGAACATTGCATCGATTCCATCGCATATGTTTGTGGCGAAAGGAAGTGACCACCTAATTCCCATATGAATTTGCGGTAGTACCATTTGTCAAATGCTCGAGTTTAGCATTGCCTGACAGTATTTCCTCAACAGCTTTCTGAAAATAGAGCGACATGCACGTCAGTAGTGGTACACTGGTACATCACACCAATCAAAATACGGTAGTTTGAGGAGCAAAGGAATGTAAGATTTCTATACCTCGATGCATGCCAACGCATGCTGGACATCACTGTCTGAAATTTGGTAGTGAGTCACAAGTCTGACACTGCGAATTACGTTCAAAATAGAAAGTCAAGTTTTTATGCGTACATGATATGATACAAGCAATGCTTAATTTTTCTCATAAAAAGTAAATCCTTAAGTTCAAGTCAAAACGGCATAAGGATGCATACACTAGGCTTGAACTGAATCTAACCTTTTCGAGCTTACTGGCATTGCAAGCACGTTGCGCTGTTCCAGGACTTGACACAGCTTGCCTGGTGATATGTTTGGATCCGTAATGTCGAAGAATACCTTGGGAAAATTGCCACGGTAGGTTGCAAAATGATATTAAAAATCAACATATCAGAAGACAAGGAAACTCTGTAGATGGTAGACTAACCATATTGGTCTTGACTGAAGCTAAATCAAGTGTAAGCTGTTTGATTTTGTTCAGGCCATCTAAAAGATGAACATGAAAAACATGGATTGTTAGCTGATAAAAAGCTTGCGACTCACTTAATTACATATTAATTGAATTCAGAATCCATAGTGGAAAATATCGTATGAAACCTGCTAAAACTTTTGCCCTCCTATGGTCATCGCCAAGCTTGCCTACAGTGTCACGGACGCCGACAGAGGCGGCAGCGCATAGAACTCCCACCTGCCTCATTCCACCACCTAGGGTCTTCCTAAGGATTTTAGCCTGAAAGTGTTGCACAGATTTCCATCATCACATCTTTCCTTGATCAGTATAAACTTGTAAGCAGAACATCCATCATTAATTACCTTATCAATGAAGGCCTTTGAACCAACAATAACTGATCCAACAGGAGCACCTAGTCCTTTCGACAGGCATACCTGCAGTTTTATGTTTAACAGAGAAAAACAGTCATGAACATATGTTACATGTAGCCCCACTTGCATCATTCAGCACAGGACCAAGCAAACCGAAACATACCGAAACTGAATCTGCAGCTCTCACAAGTCTGTGAACAGGAACTCCAAGTGCCTAACACAAGAACAATAATAATTTGAGATAGATACTGGGACGGTACTCGGAGTAAGTTGTATCTGTGCCATCTGCACCTACACTAAGGGATAGATGGTGAGCCTGATACTAAGTTAATAAAGTTTATTTAAAGAAAAAACATGAGTGTAGTACGACATTATACTATTTCACAAAACTATAATCAGACAAAAATATTATTAAATCCCAATTTGAACGGGCATTCAGATTTTTTTTTAGGACCGCAAAGGCCTTTTTTGGACTATATGTGGCCTATACGAAAAGAACAAGTGGTAGAAAATATATGTAAATATAAAATCACTGGCTTTATTTTTTTTGTTTCTCTCAAATAGCACAGTGTAAGTATTTTTTTTTTCAAAATTTTATTGTACCAAATCTCTAATAAAAAAAGTGAGTGTGCAATCCCTCCTGAACTTACCACCGAAGCATTAAAAATGCGAGCTCCGTCGATATGAAGCTTCAAGCCATGGGTTTTAGCAACTTCGCCAACCTTGTCAGTGTATTCTACAGACAGACACTTTCCACCACAACTGCAGCAAGAACAAGCATGAAAGTTCGTCAGGTCAAAACGCAAATAGTACTATGGCTTCTGATGTTCCGAGGTGTGTTCTCAGAGCAAATTACTTTCCATGTGTGTTCTCCAAGCAAATCAGCCTGGTGTGGGATAGTACAGCCCCCCGCCCTGATTCCTAACAGCGGCGACGAGCTTGTCGATGTCCATGGTGCCGTCGGGATTGTTACTGACGGTCTTGGGGTGGATGCCGCCGATGGTGGACATGCCGCCGTTCTCATAGATGTGCATGTGGGAGTTGTCGCCGAGGATGACCTCGCTGCCCCTGGTGTCGCAGTGCACGAGGACCGAGATGAGGTTGGCCATGGTGCCTGACGGCACGAACAGTGCCGCTTCCTTGCCCATCATCCTAGCCATCTCCGTCTCGAAGCGATGCGCGGTCGGATCTGAGCCCAGGACGTCGTCGTCCACGTCCGCCGAGGCCATGGCGGCGCGCATGGCTTCAGAGGGCTTCGTCACAGTGTCCGACCGGAGGTCCACCACCTTGGTCACCATTCTGGTGCAGCAACACTAGTCAGTTACTAGAGCATCTCCGAGTCCCCTATAAATAACTCCGAAAAAATAGTTACTGCGAGAAGATAGAAGATTTTACTAACACAAATTTTTTCTACAACCGTTGACAATATAACAGCCACATGCATCCAGATATATAATTGTAAAACTGCGATCACAGCAACGACTAGGGTTACAAATACAATACAAACGGTAAATGGTAAAAGAACGGGTTACAATTAAAACGAGATGTAAACATTTTTTTGTTTTAATAAAAGAGCAGTGCCTTTTTTCAGTAAGAGCTACAATCACGTTGCAACGGCAGCAGGTTAGATAATCGGATGCTTGATTAGCTAGGGCCTTCAGCTGGACTACGTATAAGCTCACGCATGATGCATGTGATAAGTAGAGAAATCTTAAATATCAATCAGTTAGAGACTACCTTCAATCAGTTGGAGATGGATCTGCAATCGATTCCTGCGGACGGTACTAGATTTGTTGCTCTGCAACCAGCGAGAGACGGGGCTCCGTTTATATAGACTATACAACTTCCTGGAGGAAAATACATAGTTGGTCCGGGCGGCATCTGCTCCCCTGCTAACTTCACGATTTGGAACACCATGTCAGGCCAAAATGGTATCGATCAGAGTATTCAAAGACATGGGGCAGATCTAGCAAACAACCAACTGGTCAAACGACACCAACCGTTTTATACTAATCCTTTTTGAAAATAAAGAAAGTGTGGGGACCCCGGACTAGCTGTCCGAAATACCCGATTATGCTTAACACAACGATCCCGTGATCAGTCTGTCGTTGCACATAATCCGAATTGGATACCAAAGTTTACATCCATTACAGTACCGAATAAAAGTCTTACATAAATGGTCATTTAGACCAAGTTCTTACATAGGTGCCTTCATGGGCCAAACCAAATATATCAGCGGAAGCTACGGCGTAATCGACATCATATTCTAACGATGACGACCCGACAGGCAGCTGACTTGTGGAGATCCTTAGTTGGCGTAGAAGTCGCCATATTCCTGCTCTGCGTAGTGTTCCTCCTCGTAGTCTGGCTAGGACAATAGCCAGGGACGAAACCAATATGAGTACATTTGAATGTACTCGCAAACTATCCCAACATGAGTATGCACCAGTTTTATTTTAGTTGACAACTTTTCTTATTTAAAACATCTCTATATCTTTATTGAAAAAGGTAAGAAGAGCTTTATAACTATCTTTAAAGAAGTCACCTTTTTCATCTGTTTTTCCAAAACTTCTCCTTTTCCCGACCATAGCCCGTCATGGTCCACTTTCATCCCACCACCTCATACCGATCCGTTGGTATAGGTGTAGGAAACATTCTCCACTCCATTTTTCTTTAAAAACTCAAAGCCTTTTTAAAACTTGCACAAGGTCTTAGGACAGTCTCCCAATTGTCCATATCCGAGGACTCGGCTATTCGAATAGTTTTTAACACTCTGCAGAGGTAGCACGCTTTTAACCCACATCCATCCGGCAACTCATCGTGTCTGCCACGTCTCGCCATACCAGTGTATGCGAAGTAAGCCGCCGGCCATAGCCTCTTATTTGCTCATGCTAGTATAGGATCCTTCCCATATGACACTTTCCATCGACACCCAGTCCGGTTTCCCGTCAGAAACCCTAAGTGTGAGGACTCATAGTTTTGTCCGGCGGTTTATGGTGGAACCTTCTATCCTCCCCACCAACTTGTGTGAGGACCCGGGTCAGGGGGTAGATCCTCGGACCATCCCCTCATGCATAACGGAGTCATCTCCGTCGATGAGGTATCCCATACTAATAAGAGCAAACTACATGACTACGCCTTTTCCCATATGTGGTAAATGTGGTCGCACAGGGTAGGATTGGTTTCCATAGTACTAGGACACTGTGCATTTTTCACAAACATCACCATTTTTCCACCTTTCCAACACAGCACCGACATCTCGTCGTTCCATAAACTCACAAGACATTTCAAAGGAGTTTTGAATAAACAACATTGTTTTCCCATCCTAAAGTTTTATATAAACTACGACATAGGGTGGCAAAATAATATCCATATATTTTTGAAATGGGTTTTGTAAATCTTGCTTTGAGAGTAAACATATTATGAAAGTAGATGCATATGTTGGTAGTGCAAGCTCAGAGAATAGCTTGCCTTGCTTGGCAAAGTGATCTTGCTCTTGTTCTTCAAATTCAGCAAACTCTCCTTCCTCGATATATCCGACAACGTTCTCGTCTAATTAACAAACAAACAATACAAACAATCACTAAGCTATACAAGCAATCACCTCAACATAACCATCATTAACATCACAATTGGCTACTGCACACATCAAACTACACAATTTGGTTTTTAAATAAATTGAATTAAACATTATTTAATTAAGTCCAAATTATGGCAGAAACTAGTTATTCATGTTTAATTCCACAACTTGAGTTCTGTTGGTCACAAAAATACAAATTAAAATTCTATGGAAAGCCACTGATGTGTAGAATACAACCCAATTTGAATTGGACCATTTGGAGTTACCAAACTCCCTACACATTGGATTGAATCCAGTAGCTTAATAATCAAGTTTTAGCTACCAATTAAATTATATTGTTCCAAAAATTAAACCCTTTTAGGGGTAACTAAACATGGATATATGTGAGCTAACAAAATTGGTCCTAACTCATTTGGATCAACCAATAAACATATTTGTCTGTTTTAGTCCAGAAGGGTTTATTTTAAAGTCAGCAATTAATATTGCTTAATTAATTCTACCAAAATTAGGGGAGCTAACACAAGGCAGTACTAAGCTAGCAAAATTGGTTTGGAATTATTTGGACTAGCAGAGTATCAGAAACAAACAAGTTTAGAATTTAAACCTTCTGTGGCATTTTCAATAATACTTTTTAACTATTTAATGAAATGACATGGGACCAATTGTGTTGGTTAAACACTTTCATAAGCTTTCCAGAACAGTTGAGTTTGATTTATTTGGATTCCTAAATCTCGAGATATTGAATTTCAAAGTTGATGCCAGTACTGTTTTTCCAGAGAAAAAGAAATAGAAATTCCCTCTCTTCTGGATAATGTTGAGATTTCTGACTAGTGGGGCCTACTGGTCAGTGACTCAGCGTGGACGTGGATTTGATTAAAATACTGACGGGTGGGGTCAGGCCGTCAGTGGCTCAACTACAGCGAAGCGTTACGCGGCCGTTGGATCTGGATCCAACGGTCCAAGATCAAAGGCAACGGCGGCGACCAAAAACTGGCGGCGCCGCCGCGCCGGCGGCACGGTGATGATCGGAGACTCACCTAGAGGGCTCGGAAGATCGCGGAGACGACGCAGATCGACGGCGGAGGCTCGGGGAAGGCGATGGTGCGAGCTGTGCTTGCTGGGGAAGGCTGGTTCGTCGGCGGTGAGGTCGCGCACTTCGTCGGCGTCGGGCAGCAACTTCGGCGGAGCGTCGGGGTCGCGTCCGTGCACTAAAAAGAGGGAAAAAGCTCTCTGGTGAGTGCGGTGTCCACAAGGAAGAGCGTAGAGGGGTCAGAGGGAAGAATGGGGAGGTGTGGCGAGGCGGTGGTGCTCGACCTCAACGGCGGCGTCGGGCACGGCCGTGCACTGCCCTCTGGCGGTGCACAGAGCAAATTGGAGCGAGGGAAAGCTTGGGAGGGAGGTGTGGTGTTCCAGAGAGGCCTCGGGGTGCTTTTTATAGGGCCAGGGCGGTCCACGATGGTCGGGGTCTACGGCGGCGGCCATGGCGCGTCCACGGTGATCAATTCGGCGATTACACGGCGACGGTGCAGAGACTCGTGGTGGCTTGGGGCTTAACGGGGTCCGGCAAGCTTCTAGAGTCATCTAGAAGAACGGTGCGTGTCGGGGAGCTAAGGGGTGGACGAATTTTGCCGGCGCCGTCCAAGTGCTCTACGGCGGTCAGCGGGGAACCACGGCGTAATGGCGACGGGAGGGGTGCCCGTTTTCTTCCCTGCGGGTGCAGAGAGGTGCAGGGGTGCAGAGGCGAGGGAGAGCGCGGCCAGGGGGGTCCTGGCGGCGAAGAAAACGGCGTCGACGGTGAAGGCGACACGGCGACGGTCGTCGGGTCTGAGGTCGATGACCTTTTTGCAGAAAACCCCTTCCTCCCTCTTTTCTTTTATTTTTCAGTTTTATTTCAATATCCAGAAGCTTTTCCTGGATTTATTTGAGGTACTTAAGTATTTTAGAAAATTCTGCAAATATTTGTGGGGCCTCCCCATAACATGTAGAAGCTCCACAAAAATTGGCATTGCCAAATAAAATGTTTGGCAACATTTTCTTTCATAGTACTTGTTTAAGGTAATTTGATTTATTTCTATTTGTTTTTATTTTAGAATTTTAAAACAAGTTCAAAAATAATATTTGAGATGGGAAAGTAGTAAGAACAAAAAGGGAGAGTGTTTACATTGCATCTCCACTGACTTTGATTTGAAAATAATTGAATTTGTCACTTTGAGATTTTTAAAGTGATAACTTGCTATTTTTATTTTCTTGCTTTTAATTTGGATTTTGGTTTCTTTATTTCTTATTAGTGTTTACTAGAGCAAACACTCACACAACCAGCAAGAACAACAACACAAGTAAGAAGAAGCAATTAACAGACAATAAACAACAAAAGTTTTTGTTGGTTCCCATTTTTGGAATAAAATTCTGGATAATAATTTTGGGATGTTACAATCCTTCCCCCCTTAAAATAAATCTCGTCCCGAGATTTGCTAGGCTTAGGTTTTAAGGAGGTCTGGGAATTCGCTTCTAAGATAATCTTCGCGTTCCCAAGTTGCTTCTTCTTCAGAGTGGTTAGTCCACTGGACTTTGTAAAACTTGATCGCACGTCTTCGGGTAACACGAACATCTTCTTCGAGAATTTTGAGGGGTCTCTCACGATAAGTCAGGTCTTGGTTCAGGTCGATGGAGAGGTGGTCGATGTTTTTGAAAACATCAGGCTGGTCAGGAACTTCAAGACACTTCCGGAGCAAGGAAATGTGGAAGACATCATGATAATCTCCTAACTCCTGGGGTAACTCCAGCTGATAGGATACTTCTCCTCGACGAGCAATGACCTTGAAGGGTCCAATATACCTTGGTGCTAACTTTCCTTTGACATGGAAACGCTGCATTCCCTTGAGGGGTGTCACTCGGAGATACACATAATCTCCGATACTGAAAGTGAGATCACGGCGCTTGGTGTCAGCATAACTCTTCTGACGGGATTGGGCAGTTTTGAGACGTTCACGAATAAGCTGAACTTGCTCTTCAGCTTCTCGGAGGGTATCTGGTCCGAACAATTTGCTCTCTCCGGTATCGGACCAATTCAGGGGTGTACGACACTTCTTGCCGTAAAGGGCTTCAAAAGGGGCCATTTGCAGACTAGACTGATAACTGTTGTTGTACGAGAACTCTGCAAACGGAAGACAATCTTCCCACTTGGAACCATAGGATAGAACACATGCGCGAAGCATGTCCTCTAATATCTGGTTCACTCGCTCAGTCTGGCCATCGGTCTGGGGATGATAAGCTGTGCTAAAGGCTAACTTGGTTCCGAGGGCTTCATGAAGGGATTTCCAGAATCTTGAGGTGAATTGCGTGCCTCTATCAGATACAATCTTCTTAGGCACACCATGCAGGCTCACTATTCTGGAAATATACAGGTCTGCTAACTGAGCTCCGGTATGAGTGGTCTTGACAGGAACAAAGTGGGCAACCTTGGTCAGTCGATCAACGATGACCCAGATTGAATCATGGCCTCGGTTGGATCTTGGAAGTCCGGTAATAAAATCCATTCCAATCTCATCCCACTTCCACTCGGGAATTTTCAAAGGTTGAAGCAATCCAGCGGGTCGCTGATGTTCAGCCTTGACTCGCTGACAGATATCACACTTGGCTACGAATGAACCAATCTCTCGCTTCATTCCATGCCACCAAAATCTTCTCGAAGGTCTTGGTACATTTTGGTTCCGCCGGGGTGGATTGAATAAGGGGTCTCATGGGCCTCCTTCAGGATTAACTCCTTAAGTTCCGTGACATTGGGCACACAGATACGGTTATTGAATTTCAGCACTCCTTCAGCATCTTCGGTAAAACCGGGTGCTTTGCCGAGGGAAATTTTCTTCCTAATTCCCTCTATACTTTCATGACCTTTCTGGGCTTCTTTGATTTGATCCACCAGGGTTGGGGTTAACTCTAAATTGGCGAGATAACCATAGCTAACAAGCTCTAGTCCAAAATCTTTGAAGTCTTGAACAAGGCTGGCTGTTCGGCTTGGATCAGGGCATTCAGGGTGCAAGGTTTGCGACTAAGGGCATCGGCAACTACATTAGCCTTTCCGGGGTGATAATGGATTCCAATATCATAATCCTTGATTAATTCCATCCATCTCCTCTGTCGCAGGTTCAGATCTTTCTGGGTGAAAATATACTTCAAGCTTTTGTGATCTGTATAGACCTCGCAGCGATGTCCCGCAAGATAGGGACGCCACTTCTTAAGAGCAAAGACCACAGCAGCTAACTCCAAGTCATGGGTTGGGTAATTCTCTTCATGCGGTCGCAACTGCCGGGACAGGTACGACACAACTTTGCCTTCTTGCATCAGAACGCAACCAAGTCCGAGGCGTGATGCATCGCAATACACGTCGAAACTCTGGGTGACGTCTGGCATGATCAGGATTGGGGCTGAGGTTAGTTTCTTCTTCAGTTCTTGGAAACTATCCTCACACTTCTGAGTCCATTCAAATTTCTTGTCCTTCTTCAACAGTTGGGTCAGAGGTTTGGCTATACTGGAAAATCCTTCGACGAACTTGCGGTAATAACCGGCAAGTCCGAGAAAGCTTCGGATTTCAAAAACATTGGTTGGGGATAACCAGTCAAGAATGGCTTGTATCTTCTCAGGGTCAACAGAAATTCCTCCAGCGGATACAATATGTCCAAGAAATGCCACTTCACTGAGCCAAAACTCACACTTGCTAAGTTTGGCATACAGTTGGTGCTCTTGGAGGGTCTCCAAAACTAGACGCAGGTGTTCAGCATGCTCTTCTTCGGTCTTGGAATAAATAAGGATGTCATCAGGAAAACTACCACGAACTTGTCGAGGTACTCCATGAAAATCTTGTTCATGAGATTCATGAAATAGGCTGGGGCATTGGTCAGACCAAAAGACATCACGGTGTATTCAAACAACCCGTAACGAGTGGTGAAGGCGGTCTTGGGAATATCTGTCTCTCTGATCTTCAACTGATGGTAACCTGTCCGAAGATCGATCTTTGAAAAGACTCGGGCTCCGTTCATTTGATCGAACAGATCCTCGATCTTGGGAAGAGGGTACTTGTTTTTAATGGTCACGTCATTCAGCTTGCGATAATCCACACACAGGCGTGTGGTACCGTCTCTCTTGTCCACAAAAATAATGGGTGATCCCCATGGTGAAGCGCTTGGGCGGACAAGACCTTTGCTTAGCATATCAGCCAACTGTTTCTTCAACTCAACCAGTTCTTCCGGATTCATCCGATAAGGCTTTTGGGATATGGGGGATGTTCCTGGAATAAGCTCAATTATGAACTCAATATCCCTATCTGGCGGCATACCAGGCAATTCTTCTGGGAAAACATCCTTGAACAGATGAACAACACGGATCTCATCTAGGGCGGGTCGAGCTATGCTCTCATGGCAGCCTGGGTGAGGTTGACTAGTTTTAGACACATACTCCACTTCTACTTCTTTGTCGGTGGTGATGGATACAGCTCTTCTGGCACAGTCAATCCGACCATGGTACTTGGCTAACCAATTCATACCGAGTATAACATCGATGCCTTGGGTTCCCAGAACAATTAAGTTTACTGGAAACTTCTCTCCTTTGATCTCAAGGGGTACATCGGAGCAAAACATCTGGGTCTCTACGGTGGATTCTGGGATTTGGACGACCATGGGTTTGGGTAAGAGGCTCTTAACTAAACCTCCCTTAGCAACAAATTCTTGGGTAACAAATGAATGGGTAGCACCAGAATCAAACAGAACAGTTGCAGGTACTGAGTTGACAAGGAACGTACCCAGCACAACATCCGGAGCATCCTGAGCTTCTTCAGCATTGATGTGGTGCAGACGACCCTTGGCAACAGCAGCATTTCCGCGAGGTGCGGCATTCTTGCCATTTCCATTTCCATTGCGGCCTTGACCATTGTTCTGTGCCGGCGCATTGGGGCGTTGGACATTCCTCTTGGGATTGGGACATTCTTTGGAGTAGTGACCCTTGTTGCCGCATTCAAAGCAGATCACATTGGGATTGCGGTTGAAGTTGTTGAAGTTTCCTCCGGGACGGTTATTGTCATTGGGACGGTTGAAGTTGTTTGGGCGGTTAGGGTAATTTGGGCGTGGAGCTTGGGGTGGACGATAGGCAGGCCTGGTGTTCTGCTGAAAGATACGAGGTTTCTGGCTGCTCGAGCCTTCCTGAGCATTCATCCTCCTCTTGCGACCTTCATACATCGACTTGCGCTTGGTCTCCAGCTGGATGGCTTTGTCCACAAGTGACTCCAGTCACGGAAGTCATGGATAACCAAAGCACACTGAAGTTCATCATGAAGTCCACTCATGAAACGCTCCATCTTCTTCTCTTCCTTGTCGGTGTCATCAGGAGCATACCGAGATAAGTCGGTAAACTCCTCAAGATAACCAACCACATCTCTACTTCCCTGCCTCAGTTTGCGGAACTCATCCTTCTTCCTCTCAATAAGTCCGTAAGGAATATGCTTCTTACGGAACTTCTCCTGGAACTCAGCCCAGTTGATGACATGACCAGCTGGCTGGAGAGTCTTGGTAGTCTCCCACCAAGCTCTTGCAGGTCCAGCGAGATAGTGGGTTGCATACAGCACTTTCTCATTTTCTCCCACAGCAGCAACTTCAAGATTATTGCCGATGGTGCGAAGCCAATCATCGGCTTCTAGTGGGTGAAGTCCCTTGGAGTAGGTGGGTGGGTTGGTCTTCTGAAAATCACCCAAGGTAGATCGCTGGTTTCCATCACCATTGCCGTTACCACCATTGTTGTTGTTGTTGTTGTTGTTGTTGTTATTGTAAGCGGCTGCGAGTTGTTGTAAGGCAGCGAGATGAGCTTGGCGCTCTTGCCGGGCATTTTCACGCTCCTCCATGATAAGTGCGAGAAGTTGGGTGGGGGTTGGGTCCGGTGGTGGTGGTGCTGATCCTGATCCTTCCGCATTGCTGCGACGGGGTGGCATCCTGAAGCACACCGGGTATAAGAGACAAGGCAAGAAAAGTTCGACTAAGGGAAAAGATGATCTCTCAAGCGGTTGATTAATCCTAAGAGTTATATGAAAATAGTTCACACAATTTTAAACAAGACAAACATACTTATATTTCACAAACAATACATCAAAGAGTTCACATCAACATCAAGCTTACAACCTCAAGCTTACAACATAATATCTGGTTTCCAAAAGAACCACTGCTACTACTCGACTAGCTATAGGGGGTCAACCTAATCCTGCGGTAGTGATCAAGTCACTCGCCTACTGAGGTGGAACCTCCAGCTCTAACACGTCAGCATCTGACTGGTAGGCTGGCTCCTCGGGATCCTCCTCCTCGTCCTCGAGAACTGGCTCGAGTGGCTCCTCCTCCTCGTCAACTAACTCCTCCTCATCATCCTCCTCCTCACAGTCCATCTCCTCCACGAAGTCATCATCGTCACTGAGGAAAGCGTCGTTCTCCTTGCGGAGATCCTCGCCCTCCTCCTCCATCTCGTCAGTATGGTGCTCAAGATCCTCAATCAGTCCATCCTGCTCTGCCACCTTCGTGCGGAGCTTCACGATAGTCTTCCTCAGCTGGGCCCTCTTCCTGAGAAGAGCAACCTTCTCCACCATCAGCTTCATCTCGTTCTCGCGAAGCTCAACGAGCGACTCGCGGTCGAAGTGGAGCTGAATCCTAGTGCGCAACAGATCATCCTGAGTGCACTGAAGTAAGATCTCCATGTCCATGATGTAGCTCCCAAACATCGGGTGGTAAGGTGAAGGAGTAGGGTGTCCATCACAGTTGCGCCTCCCGTAGAACCGGAACCGGGAGTCTACTAACTCCGCCTTGTGCTCCTCACAAAGTCGGGATAGCATCCTCTGTGTAGCGGTACAGAGACCGTCAACCCAGGTGGCCTCCTTGGTGGTGAAGATGAGTGTCCGGGAATTGGGAGACTTGATGTTCCTGCGAACTGACGATCTGATGAGCCAGCTCAGCCTTCCAACACCGTGAACATCAATCTGAGCTCCCTCAAACTCTGGAGCGGGGCGACCTAACAGCTTGGTCAACTCGAACAAGTCCCTCTCAAACGTCAGCTTGCTGTCCTTCTCCAGCTGAACGAACTCGGTCCAGTGGAGTGCCATCTACAGTTTTTAAGCAAAATTTTAAGTTAGTTAGATGACAAGTAAATCAAAATTTTAATATAATAGGGCAACAAGTGAGTCAAATTTTAAACTTAATGAGAGGTGTACAAAATTTTAGGGATACTAAGGAAAATGTAACAATTAATGAGAGTAAAATTTTGCATGAGTAAGAGGATTGGAGGTAAGCAATTTTCGAAAATACTTCATTCTTTCTTTTTAGAAATTCATCTTTTTGTAACATTTGACAAACGACCATGCTAACTAAGGTTTCCTAAAGTCAGGATGGCTCTGATACCAAGTCTGTGGGGACCCCGGACTAGCTGTCCGAAATACCCGATTATGCTTAACACAACGATCCCGTGATCAGTCTGTCGTTGCACATAATCCGAATTGGATACCAAAGTTTACATCCATTACAGTACCGAATAAAAGTCTTACATAAATGGTCATTTAGACCAAGTTCTTACATAGGTGCCTTCATGGGCCAAACCAAATATATCAGCGGAAGCTACGGCGTAATCGACATCATATTCTAACGATGACGACCCGACAGGCAGCTGACTTGTGGAGATCCTTAGTTGGCGTAGAAGTCGCCATATTCCTGCTCTGCGTAGTGTTCCTCCTCGTAGTCTGGCTAGGACAATAGCCAGGGACGAAACCAATATGAGTACATTTGAATGTACTCGCAAACTATCCCAACATGAGTATGCACCAGTTTTATTTTAGTTGACAACTTTTCTTATTTAAAACATCTCTATATCTTTATTGAAAAAGGTAAGAAGAGCTTTATAACTATCTTTAAAGAAGTCACCTTTTTCATCTGTTTTTCCAAAACTTCTCCTTTTCCGACCATAGCCCGTCATGGTCCACTTTCATCCACCACCTCATACCGATCCGTTGGTATAGGTGTAGGAAACATTCTCCACTCCATTTTTCTTTAAAAACTCAAAGCCTTTTTAAAACTTGCACAAGGTCTTAGGACAGTCTCCCAATTGTCCATATCCGAGGACTCGGCTATTCGAATAGTTTTTAACACTCTGCAGAGGTAGCACGCTTTTAACCCACATCCATCCGGCAACTCATCGTGTCTGCCACGTCTCGCCATACCAGGTGTATGCGAAGTAAGCCGCCGGCCATAGCCTCTTATTTGCTCATGCTAGTATAGGATCCTTCCCATATGACACTTTCCATCGACACCCAGTCCGGTTTCCCGTCAGAAACCCTAAGTGTGAGGACTCATAGTTTTGTCCGGCGGTTTATGGTGGAACCTTCTATCCTCCCCACCAACTTGTGTGAGGACCCGGGTCAGGGGGTAGATCCTCGGACCATCCCCTCATGCATAACGGAGTCATCTCCGTCGATGAGGTATCCCATACTAATAAGAGCAAACTACATGACTACGCCTTTTCCCATATGTGGTAAATGTGGTCGCACAGGGTAGGATTGGTTTCCATAGTACTAGGACACTGTGCATTTTTCACAAACATCACCATTTTTCCACCTTTCCAACACAGCACCGACATCTCGTCGTTCCATAAACTCACAAGACATTTCAAAGGAGTTTTGAATAAACAACATTGTTTTCCCATCCTAAAGTTTTATATAAACTACGACATAGGGTGGCAAAATAATATCCATATATTTTTGAAATGGGTTTTGTAAATCTTGCTTTGAGAGTAAACATATTATGAAAGTAGATGCATATGTTGGTAGTGCAAGCTCAGAGAATAGCTTGCCTTGCTTGGCAAAGTGATCTTGCTCTTGTTCTTCAAATTCAGCAAACTCTCCTTCCTCGATATATCCGACAACGTTCTCGTCTAATTAACAAACAAACAATACAAACAATCACTAAGCTATACAAGCAATCACCTCAACATAACCATCATTAACATCACAATTGGCTACTGCACACATCAAACACACAATTTGGTTTTTAAATAAATTGAATTAAACATTATTTAATTAAGTCCAAATTATGGCAGAAACTAGTTATTCATGTTTAATTCCACAACTTGAGTTCTGTTGGTCACAAAAATACAAACTAAAATTCTATGGAAAGCCACTGATGTGTAGAATACAACCCAATTTGAATTGGACCATTTGGAGTTACCAAACTCCCTACACATTGGATTGAATCCAGTAGCTTAATAATCAAGT
This sequence comes from Poa pratensis, assembly GCA_947311845.1. Classification (NCBI taxonomy): domain Eukaryota; kingdom Viridiplantae; phylum Streptophyta; class Magnoliopsida; order Poales; family Poaceae; genus Poa; species Poa pratensis. The sequence continues at coordinate 24,946,473 of CAMZMU010000044.1, forward strand.
TTTAGCTACCAATTAAATTATATTGTTCCAAAAATTAAACCCTTTTAGGGGTAACTAAACATGGATATATGTGAGCTAACAAAATTGGTCCTAACTCATTTGGATCAACCAATAAACATATTTGTCTGTTTTAGTCCAGAAGGGTTTATTTTAAAGTCAGCAATTAATATTGCTTAATTAATTCTACCAAAATTAGGGGAGCTAACACAAGGCAGTACTAAGCTAGCAAAATTGGTTTGGAATTATTTGGACTAGCAGAGTATCAGAAACAAACAAGTTTAGAATTTAAACCTTCTGTGGCATTTTCAATAATACTTTTTAACTATTTAATGAAATGACATGGACCAATTGTGTTGGTTAAACATTTCATAAGCTTTCCAGAACAGTTGAGTTTGATTTATTTGGATTCCTAAATCTCGAGATATTGAATTTCAAAGTTGATGCCAGTACTGTTTTTCCAGAGAAAAAGAAATAGAAATTCCCTCTCTTCTGGATAATGTTGAGATTTCTGACTAGTGGGGCCTACTGGTCAGTGACTCAGCGTGGACGTGGATTTGATTAAAATACTGACGGGTGGGGTCAGGCCGTCAGTGGCTCAACTACAGCGAAGCGTTACGCGGCCGTTGGATCTGGATCCAACGGTCCAAGATCAAAGGCAACGGCGGCGACCAAAAACTGGCGGCGCCGCCGCGCCGGCGGCACGGTGATGATCGGAGACTCACCTAGAGGGCTCGGAAGATCGCGGAGACGACGCAGATCGACGGCGGAGGCTCGGGGAAGGCGATGGTGCGAGCTGTGCTTGCTGGGGAAGGCTGGTTCGTCGGCGGTGAGGTCGCGCACTTCGTCGGCGTCGGGCAGCAACTTCGGCGGAGCGTCGGGGTCGCGTCCGTGCACTAAAAAGAGGGAAAAAGCTCTCTGGTGAGTGCGGTGTCCACAAGGAAGAGCGTAGAGGGGTCAGAGGGAAGAATGGGGAGGTGTGGCGAGGCGGTGGTGCTCGACCTCAACGGCGGCGTCGGGCACGGCCGTGCACTGCCCTCTGGCGGTGCACAGAGCAAATTGGAGCGAGGGAAAGCTTGGGAGGGAGGTGTGGTGTTCCAGAGAGGCCTCGGGGTGCTTTTTATAGGGCCAGGGCGGTCCACGATGGTCGGGGTCTACGGCGGCGGCCATGGCGCGTCCACGGTGATCAATTCGGCGATTACACGGCGACGGTGCAGAGACTCGTGGTGGCTTGGGGCTTAACGGGGTCCGGCAAGCTTCTAGAGTCATCTAGAAGAACGGTGCGTGTCGGGGAGCTAAGGGGTGGACGAATTTTGCCGGCGCCGTCCAAGTGCTCTACGGCGGTCAGCGGGGAACCACGGCGTAATGGCGACGGGAGGGGTGCCCGTTTTCTTCCCTGCGGGTGCAGAGAGGTGCAGGGGTGCAGAGGCGAGGGAGAGCGCGGCCAGGGGGGTCCTGGCGGCGAAGAAAACGGCGTCGACGGTGAAGGCGACACGGCGACGGTCGTCGGGTCTGAGGTCGATGACCTTTTTGCAGAAAACCCCTTCCTCCCTCTTTTCTTTTATTTTTCAGTTTTATTTCAATATCCAGAAGCTTTTCCTGGATTTATTTGAGGTACTTAAGTATTTTAGAAAATTCTGCAAATATTTGTGGGGCCTCCCCATAACATGTAGAAGCTCCACAAAAATTGGCATTGCCAAATAAAATGTTTGGCAACATTTTCTTTCATAGTACTTGTTTAAGGTAATTTGATTTATTTCTATTTGTTTTTATTTTAGAATTTTAAAACAAGTTCAAAAATAATATTTGAGATGGGAAAGTAGTAAGAACAAAAAGGGAGAGTGTTTACATTGCATCTCCACTGACTTTGATTTGAAAATAATTGAATTTGTCACTTTGAGATTTTTAAAGTGATAACTTGCTATTTTTATTTTCTTGCTTTTAATTTGGATTTTGGTTTCTTTATTTCTTATTAGTGTTTACTAGAGCAAACACTCACACAACCAGCAAGAACAACAACACAAGTAAGAAGAAGCAATTAACAGACAATAAACAACAAAAGTTTTTGTTGGTTCCCATTTTTGGAATAAAATTCTGGATAATAATTTTGGGATGTTACAGAAAGCCCTCTTAGCATTAAACAATGACACCACTAGATTCCTGGCTTCCCTCAAGAGGCATTTGTATGTATGTATTTGAACGACAAGTTGGAAAACAACAGGCCCGGATTTGTTTGAAAGAAAAATGGGTTACGCTTCAAGAGTACCCAAGAGTCGTTTGTAGGACAAGTGTGGACACCAATTACCGTCCTCGCACATCGCCGCCCTCTCTGCCGCTTATCAATTGTAATAAACTCGATTTGTTAATTTTCCTGGAGAGTCCATAGACTGTTCATCAGTCATCACGCGGTACTGCAACTAATAATTGCTGGGAATGGGTAATTTATTTAGTTACCTGGCTGTGTTTCCAGCCACCCACATGCTATTAAGTGTGTTAAACTCCTACAGGTCACAATCTTCTTTCTAGCGTAGCTGTTTTTCCGAGAGTACGCCTCGGCGTACCATATTTTTATAGAAGGGAGAAAACATCCAGGTTACAAATAAGGTGAAAACAACACGCTGCACTCAACGCCTATCACCAAGGGTAGAACAACACCTAAAGCCTACACTCGCGCTAGAACAAGACTCCCACTGGTCTGCATTCTTCCGGAGTTTCCATTCCTCTCAAATCTGCAGAACTGACCCTTACTGTTCTTTGCTTGCTCTTATTGTGGAAAGCTCTCGCATTCCTCTGCTTCCACAGACTCCAGCTATCAGTATGATGAAGTATACAGGTACTTCCTGTTAAGAACGGTCAAACGTGGCGATGTAGTATACCGCCCGTATACATATGTAATTGTATTTGTACTGTCGTGTACACCTTATATAAAGAGATCAAGGGTGCGGGTATTGTCCTCACCGAAAACCCTAAAACCTATTTTAACTTGATATCAGAGCCTCGTGCTCCTTTCCGCGCCGCCGTCGTGTGTGCCTCTCTCCACGCCCCCGCCGCCGTCGCGTGCTCCATCCCGCGCCGCTTCCGTCGCGATGACTTCGTCCGCTCTCCAATCCCACTCAGCCGAGCACTCGCCTACGCCCCGGCTGCAACCCCGACCGCGATCGCGCCGTCGCCTCCCGTCCGCCTTGACTCCACCAACTTCATGCTGTGGAGGGGTCTCACCTCCCAACCTCTCGGCGCCAGCCTCCACGGTACCTCAACGGCTCCAAGGCGCCCCTGCGAAAATGTCAAGCAGGGGACGGGCGAGGGCGGCGATCGACCGTCCCAAACCCAGCGTACCTCGCTGGTGGACAATGGACCAGATGGTGCTCGGGTTCTATTGCTCGGCTCCATGGAGCCCGATTAATCGCGTGCCAGCTCATCATCAGCTGCGCGACGACAGCCGAGGTGTGGGCATCTGTCCCAGCCAATTTCGGCGCCCAAAGCCGCGCTAATGTTCGTCACTCAAGCGCCAGCTTCAACAGCTGCGGAAGGAGGAATGTCTGCAGCGCACACTACATGCACAAGATGAAAGCCTCGCGATGTCATGGCAACCGCGGCTGCCCATCTCGGATGACGACCTCGTGTACTACATCATCACCGGCCTCGGCGACGCGTTCAATGCGATCGCCGCCTCGCTCCCGTACGGTAATTGATACGTCTCAAACGTATCTATAATTTCTGATGTCCATGTGAGGTTAATTATACCAATTGTTACATGTTTTATATACCTTCATAGCATTTTATGCATTTTTCTGGGACTAACCTTTTAACAAGATGCCACAGTGCCAGTTCTTGTTTTCTGCTGTTTTTGTATTGCAGAAAAGCTAGTCTGGAAATATTCTCGAAATTGGACGAAACTTGGACAGAACCTCCTTTTTTTCCAACACGAAGACGGAGTCCAGAGGAGAACGGGAGGGGAGCCACGTGGCGCCCACTCCATGGGGCCGCGCGGGGCCCCCCTGCCGCGCCGTGGTGGGGTGTGTGGGGCCCTCGTGGCTCCGCAGCGCCGCCCTTTCGCCATTATTCCTCCCGACGCGAAAATCCTAAATACCCGAGCCATTATCCACGAAAAGTTCCAGAGACGCCGCCGCCGGCAACCCTAGCTCGAGAGGGTTCAGAATCTCTTCCCGGCACCTGCCGGAGAGGGAATCATCACCGGAGGGCTCTACATCTCCATGTCTGCCTCCGGAGTGATGCGTGATTAGTTCATCTTGGACTACGGGTTCATGGCAGTAGCTAAGATGGTTGTCTCTCCACTTTATGCTATCATGTTTAGATTCTTGTGAGCTGCCTATCAATGATTAAGATTATCTTTATTGTAATGCTACATGTTGTGTTTGCTGGGATCCGATGAATATTGAATACTATGTCAAGTTGATTATCAATCTATCTTATATGTTATTTATGATCTTGCATGCTTTCCGTTACTAGTAGATGTTTTGGCCAAGTAGATGCTTGTAAC
>CAMZMU010000044.1:24950983-25129600 GCA_947311845.1 Poa pratensis
GTGTGGGGGACCCCGGACTAGCTGTCCGAAATACCCGATTATGCTTAACACAACGATCCCGTGATCAGTCTGTCGTTGCACATAATCCGAATTGGATACCAAAGTTTACATCCATTGCAGTACCGAATAGAAAGTCTTACATAAATGGTCATTTAGACCAAGTTCTTACATAGGTGCCTTCATGGGCCAAACCAAATATATCAGCGGAAGCTACGGCGTAATCGACATCATATTCTAACGATGACGACCCGACAGGCAGCTGACTTGTGGAGATCCTTAGTTGGCGTAGAAGTCGCCATATTCCTGCTCTGCGTAGTGTTCCTCCTCGTAGTCTGGCTAGGACAATAGCCAGGGACGAAACCAATATGAGTACATTTGAATGTACTCGCAAACTATCCCAACATAGTATGCACCAGTTTTATTTTAGTTGACAACTTTTCTTATTTAAAACATCTCTATATCTTTATTGAAAAAGGTAAGAAGAGCTTTATAATAACTATCTTTAAAGAAGTCACCTTTTTCATCTGTTTTTCCAAAACTTCCTCTTTCCCGACCATAGCCCGTCATGGTCCACTTCCATCCCACCACCTCATACCGATCCGTTGGTATAGGTGTAGGAAACATCTCCACTCCATTTTTCTTTAAAAACTCAAAGCCTTTTTAAAACTTGCACAAGGTCTTAGGACAGTCTCCCAATTGTCCATATCCGAGGACTCGGCTATTCGAATAGTTTTTAACACTCTGCAGAGGTAGCACGCTTTTAACCCACATCCATCCGGCAACTCATCGTGTCTGCCACGTCTCGCCATACCAGTTGTATGCGAAGTAAGCGCCGGCCATAGCCTCTTATTTGCTCATGCTAGTATAGGATCCTTCCCATATGACACTTTCCATCGACACCCAGTCCGGTTTCCCGTCAGAAACCCTAAGTGTGAGGACTCATAGTTTTGTCCGGCGGTTTATGGTGGAACCTTCTATCCTCCCCACCAACTTGTGTGAGGACCCGGGTCAGGGGGTAGATCCTCGGACCATCCCCTCATGCATAACGGAGTCATCTCCGTCGATGAGGTATCCCATACTAATAAGAGCAAACTACATGACTACTACCCTTTTCCCATATGTGGTAAATGTGGTCGCACAGGGTAGGATTGGTTTCCATAGTACTAGGACACTGTGCATTTTTCACAAACATCACCATTTTTCCACCTTTCCAACACAGCACCGACATCTCGTCGTTCCATAAACTCACAAGACATTTCAAAGGAGTTTTGAATAAACAACATTGTTTTCCCATCCTAAAGTTTTATATAAACTACGACATAGGGTGGCAAAATAATATCCATATATTTTTGAAATGGGTTTTGTAAATCTTGCTTTGAGAGTAAACATATTATGAAAGTAGATGCATATGTTGGTAGTGCAAGCTCAGAGAATAGCTTGCCTTGCTTGGCAAAGTGATCTTGCTCTTGTTCTTCAAATTCAGCAAACTCTCCTTCCTCGATATATCCGACAACGTTCTCGTCTAATTAACAAACAAACAATACAAACAATCACTAAGCTATACAAGCAATCACCTCAACATAACCATCATTAACATCACAATTGGCTACTGCACACATCAAACTACACAATTTGGTTTTTAAATAAATTGAATTAAACATTATTTAATTAAGTCCAAATTATGGCAGAAACTAGTTATTCATGTTTAATTCCACAACTTGAGTTCTGTTGGTCACAAAAATACAAATTAAAATTCTATGGAAAGCCACTGATGTGTAGAATACAACCCAATTTGAATTGGACCATTTGGAGTTACCAAACTCCCTACACATTGGATTGAATCCAGTAGCTTAATAATCAAGTTTTAGCTACCAATTAAATTATATTGTTCCAAAAATTAAACCCTTTTAGGGGTAACTAAACATGGATATATGTGAGCTAACAAAATTGGTCCTAACTCATTTGGATCAACCAATAAACATATTTGTCTGTTTTAGTCCAGAAGGGTTTATTTTAAAGTCAGCAATTAATATTGCTTAATTAATTCTACCAAAATTAGGGGAGCTAACACAAGGCAGTACTAAGCTAGCAAAATTGGTTTGGAATTATTTGGACTAGCAGAGTATCAGAAACAAACAAGTTTAGAATTTAAACCTTCTGTGGCATTTTCAATAATACTTTTTAACTATTTAATGAAATGACATGGGACCAATTGTGTTGGTTAAACACTTTCATAAGCTTTCCAGAACAGTTGAGTTTGATTTATTTGGATTCCTAAATCTCGAGATATTGAATTTCAAAGTTGATGCCAGTACTGTTTTTCCAGAGAAAAAGAAATAGAAATTCCCTCTCTTCTGGATAATGTTGAGATTTCTGACTAGTGGGGCCTACTGGTCAGTGACTCAGCGTGGACGTGGATTTGATTAAAATACTGACGGGTGGGGTCAGGCCGTCAGTGGCTCAACTACAGCGAAGCGTTACGCGGCCGTTGGATCTGGATCCAACGGTCCAAGATCAAAGGCAACGGCGGCGACCAAAAACTGGCGGCGCCGCCGCGCCGGCGGCACGGTGATGATCGGAGACTCACCTAGAGGGCTCGGAAGATCGCGGAGACGACGCAGATCGACGGCGGAGGCTCGGGGAAGGCGATGGTGCGAGCTGTGCTTGCTGGGGAAGGCTGGTTCGTCGGCGGTGAGGTCGCGCACTTCGTCGGCGTCGGGCAGCAACTTCGGCGGAGCGTCGGGGTCGCGTCCGTGCACTAAAAAGAGGGAAAAAGCTCTCTGGTGAGTGCGGTGTCCACAAGGAAGAGCGTAGAGGGGTCAGAGGGAAGAATGGGGAGGTGTGGCGAGGCGGTGGTGCTCGACCTCAACGGCGGCGTCGGGCACGGCCGTGCACTGCCCTCTGGCGGTGCACAGAGCAAATTGGAGCGAGGGAAAGCTTGGGAGGGAGGTGTGGTGTTCCAGAGAGGCCTCGGGGTGCTTTTATAGGGCCAGGGCGGTCCACGATGGTCGGGGTCTACGGCGCGGCCATGGCGCGTCCACGGTGATCAATTCGGCGATTACACGGCGACGGTGCAGAGACTCGTGGTGGCTTGGGGCTTAACGGGGTCCGGCAAGCTTCTAGAGTCATCTAGAAGAACGGTGCGTGTCGGGGAGCTAAGGGGTGGACGAATTTTGCCGGCGCCGTCCAAGTGCTCTACGGCGGTCAGCGGGGAACCACGGCGTAATGGCGACGGGAGGGGTGCCCGTTTTCTTCCCTGCGGGTGCAGAGAGGTGCAGGGGTGCAGAGGCGAGGGAGAGCGCGGCCAGGGGGTCCTGGCGGCGAAGAAAACGGCGTCGACGGTGAAGGCGACACGGCGACGGTCGTCGGGTCTGAGGTCGATGACCTTTTTGCAGAAAACCCCTTCCTCCCTCTTTTCTTTTATTTTTCAGTTTTATTTCAATATCCAGAAGCTTTTCCTGGATTTATTTGAGGTACTTAAGTATTTTAGAAAATTCTGCAAATATTTGTGGGGCCTCCCCATAACATGTAGAAGCTCCACAAAAATTGGCATTGCCAAATAAAATGTTTGGCAACATTTTCTTTCATAGTACTTGTTTAAGGTAATTTGATTTATTTCTATTTGTTTTTATTTTAGAATTTTAAAACAAGTTCAAAAATAATATTTGAGATGGGAAAGTAGTAAGAACAAAAAGGGAGAGTGTTTACATTGCATCTCCACTGACTTTGATTTGAAAATAATTGAATTTGTCACTTTGAGATTTTTAAAGTGATAACTTGCTATTTTTATTTTCTTGCTTTTAATTTGGATTTTGGTTTCTTTATTTCTTATTAGTGTTTACTAGAGCAAACACTCACACAACCAGCAAGAACAACAACACAAGTAAGAAGAAGCAATTAACAGACAATAAACAACAAAAGTTTTTGTTGGTTCCCATTTTTGGAATAAAATTCTGGATAATAATTTTGGGATGTTACAATCCTTCCCCCCTTAAAATAAATCTCGTCCCGAGATTTGCTAGGCTTAGGTTTTAAGGAGGTCTGGGAATTCGCTTCTAAGATAATCTTCGCGTTCCCAAGTTGCTTCTTCTTCAGAGTGGTTAGTCCACTGGACTTTGTAAAACTTGATCGCACGTCTTCGGGTAACACGAACATCTTCGAGAATTTTGAGGGGTCTCTCACGATAAGTCAGGTCTTGGTTCAGGTCGATGGAGAGGTGGTCGATGTTTTTGAAAACATCAGGCTGGTCAGGAACTTCAAGACACTTCCGGAGCAAGGAAATGTGGAAGACATCATGATAATCTCCTAACTCCTGGGGTAACTCCAGCTGATAGGATACTTCTCCTCGACGAGCAATGACCTTGAAGGGTCCAATATACCTTGGTGCTAACTTTCCTTTGACATGGAAACGCTGCATTCCCTTGAGGGGTGTCACTCGGAGATACACATAATCTCCGATACTGAAAGTGAGATCACGGCGCTTGGTGTCAGCATAACTCTTCTGACGGGATTGGGCAGTTTTGAGACGTTCACGAATAAGCTGAACTTGCTCTTCAGCTTCTCGGAGGGTATCTGGTCCGAACAATTTGCTCTCTCCGGTATCGGACCAATTCAGGGTGTACGACACTTCTTGCCGTAAAGGGCTTCAAAAGGGGCCATTTGCAGACTAGACTGATAACTGTTGTTGTACGAGAACTCTGCAAACGGAAGACAATCTTCCCACTTGGAACCATAGGATAGAACACATGCGCGAAGCATGTCCTCTAATATCTGGTTCACTCGCTCAGTCTGGCCATCGGTCTGGGGATGATAAGCTGTGCTAAAGGCTAACTTGGTTCCGAGGGCTTCATGAAGGGATTTCCAGAATCTTGAGGTGAATTGCGTGCCTCTATCAGATACAATCTTCTTAGGCACACCATGCAGGCTCACTATTCTGGAAATATACAGGTCTGCTAACTGAGCTCCGGTATGAGTGGTCTTGACAGGAACAAAGTGGGCAACCTTGGTCAGTCGATCAACGATGACCCAGATGAATCATGGCCTCGGTTGGATCTTGGAAGTCCGGTAATAAAATCCATTCCAATCTCATCCCACTTCCACTCGGGAATTTTCAAAGGTTGAAGCAATCCAGCGGGTCGCTGATGTTCAGCCTTGACTCGCTGACAGATATCACACTTGGCTACGAATGAACCAATCTCTCGCTTCATTCCATGCCACCAAAATCTTTCTCGAAGGTCTTGGTACATTTTGGTTCCGCCGGGGTGGATTGAATAAGGGGTCTCATGGGCCTCCTTCAGGATTAACTCCTTAAGTTCCGTGACATTGGGCACACAGATACGGTTATTGAATTTCAGCACTCCTTCAGCATCTTCGGTAAAACCGGGTGCTTTGCCGAGGGAAATTTTCTTCCTAATTCCCTCTATACTTTCATGACCTTTCTGGGCTTCTTTGATTTGATCCACCAGGGTTGGGGTTAACTCTAAATTGGCGAGATAACCATAGCTAACAAGCTCTAGTCCAAAATCTTGAAGTCTTGAACAAGGCTGGCTGTTCGGCTTGGATCAGGGCATTCAGGGTGCAAGGTTTGCGACTAAGGGCATCGGCAACTACATTAGCCTTTCCGGGGTGATAATGGATTCCAATATCATAATCCTTGATTAATTCCATCCATCTCCTCTGTCGCAGGTTCAGATCTTTCTGGGTGAAAATATACTTCAAGCTTTTGTGATCTGTATAGACCTCGCAGCGATGTCCCGCAAGATAGGGACGCCACTTCTTAAGAGCAAAGACCACAGCAGCTAACTCCAAGTCATGGGTTGGGTAATTCTCTTCATGCGGTCGCAACTGCCGGGACAGGTACGACACAACTTTGCCTTCTTGCATCAGAACGCAACCAAGTCCGAGGCGTGATGCATCGCAATACACGTCGAAACTCTGGGTGACGTCTGGCATGATCAGGATTGGGGCTGAGGTTAGTTTCTTCTTCAGTTCTTGGAAACTATCCTCACACTTCTGAGTCCATTCAAATTTCTTGTCCTTCTTCAACAGTTGGGTCAGAGGTTTGGCTATACTGGAAAATCCTTCGACGAACTTGCGGTAATAACCGGCAAGTCCGAGAAAGCTTCGGATTTCAAAAACATTGGTTGGGGATAACCAGTCAAGAATGGCTTGTATCTTCTCAGGGTCAACAGAAATTCCTCCAGCGGATACAATATGTCCAAGAAATGCCACTTCACTGAGCCAAAACACACTTGCTAAGTTTGGCATACAGTTGGTGCTCTTGGAGGGTCTCCAAAACTAGACGCAGGTGTTCAGCATGCTCTTCTTCGGTCTTGGAATAAATAAGGATGTCATCAAGGAAAACTACCACAACTTGTCGAGGTACTCCATGAAAATCTTGTTCATGAGATTCATGAAATAGGCTGGGGCATTGGTCAGACCAAAAGACATCACGGTGTATTCAAACAACCCGTAACGAGTGGTGAAGGCGGTCTTGGGAATATCTGTCTCTCTGATCTTCAACTGATGGTAACCTGTCCGAAGATCGATCTTTGAAAAGACTCGGGCTCCGTTCATTTGATCGAACAGATCCTCGATCTTGGGAAGAGGGTACTTGTTTTTAATGGTCACGTCATTCAGCTTGCGATAATCCACACACAGGCGTGTGGTACCGTCTCTCTTGTCCACAAAAATAATGGGTGATCCCCATGGTGAAGCGCTTGGGCGGACAAGACCTTTGCTTAGCATATCAGCCAACTGTTTCTTCAACTCAACCAGTTCTTCCGGATTCATCCGATAAGGCTTTTGGGATATGGGGGATGTTCCTGGAATAAGCTCAATTATGAACTCAATATCCCTATCTGGCGGCATACCAGGCAATTCTTCTGGGAAAACATCCTTGAACAGATGAACAACACGGATCTCATCTAGGGCGGGTCGAGCTATGCTCTCATGGCAGCCTGGGTGAGGTTGACTAGTTTTAGACACATACTCCACTTCTACTTCTTTGTCGGTGGTGATGGATACAGCTCTTCTGGCACAGTCAATCCGACCATGGTACTTGGCTAACCAATTCATACCGAGTATAACATCGATGCCTTGGGTTCCCAGAACAATTAAGTTTACTGGAAACTTCTCTCCTTTGATCTCAAGGGGTACATCGGAGCAAAACATCTGGGTCTCTACGGTGGATTCTGGGATTTGGACGACCATGGGTTTGGGTAAGAGGCTCTTAACTAAACCTCCCTTAGCAACAAATTCTTGGGTAACAAATGAATGGGTAGCACCAGAATCAAACAGAACAGTTGCAGGTACTGAGTTGACAAGGAACGTACCCAGCACAACATCCGGAGCATCCTGAGCTTCTTCAGCATTGATGTGGTGCAGACGACCCTTGGCAACAGCAGCATTTCCGCGAGGTGCGGCATTCTTGCCATTTCCATTTCCATTGCGGCCTTGACCATTGTTCTGTGCCGGCGCATTGGGGCGTTGGACATTCCTCTTGGGATTGGGACATTCTTTGGAGTAGTGACCCTTGTTGCCGCATTCAAAGCAGATCACATTGGGATTGCGGTTGAAGTTGTTGAAGTTTCCTCCGGGACGGTTATTGTCATTGGGACGGTTGAAGTTGTTTGGGCGGTTAGGGTAATTTGGGCGTGGAGCTTGGGGTGGACGATAGGCAGGCCTGGTGTTCTGCTGAAAGATACGAGGTTTCTGGCTGCTCGAGCCTTCCTGAGCATTCATCCTCCTCTTGCGACCTTCATACATCGACTTGCGCTTGGTCTCCAGCTGGATGGCTTTGTCCACAAGTGACTCCAGGTCACGGAAGTCATGGATAACCAAAGCACACTGAAGTTCATCATGAAGTCCACTCATGAAACGCTCCATCTTCTTCTCTTCCTTGTCGGTGTCATCAGGAGCATACCGAGATAAGTCGGTAAACTCCTCAAGATAACCAACCACATCTCTACTTCCCTGCCTCAGTTTGCGGAACTCATCCTTCTTCCTCTCAATAAGTCCGTAAGGAATATGCTTCTTACGGAACTTCTCCTGGAACTCAGCCCAGTTGATGACATGACCAGCTGGCTGGAGAGTCTTGGTAGTTCCCACCAAGCTCTTGCAGGTCCAGCGAGATAGTGGGTTGCATACAGCACTTCTCATTTTCTCCCACAGCAGCAACTTCAAGATTATTGCCGATGGTGCGAAGCCAATCATCGGCTTCTAGTGGGTGAAGTCCCTTGGAGTAGGTGGGTGGGTTGGTCTTCTGAAAATCACCCAAGGTAGATCGCTGGTTTCCATCACCATTGCCGTTACCACCATTGTTGTTGTTGTTGTTGTTGTTGTTATTGTAAGCGGCTGCGAGTTGTTGTAAGGCAGCGAGATGAGCTTGGCGCTCTTGCCGGGCATTTTCACGCTCCTCCATGATAAGTGCGAGAAGTTGGGTGGGGGTTGGGTCCGGTGGTGGTGGTGCTGATCCTGATCCTTCCGCATTGCTGCGACGGGGTGGCATCCTGAAGCACACCGGGTATAAGAGACAAGGCAAGAAAAGTTCGACTAAGGGAAAAGATGATCTCTCAAGCGGTTGATTAATCCTAAGAGTTATATGAAAATAGTTCACACAATTTTAAACAAGACAAACATACTTATATTTCACAAACAATACATCAAAGAGTTCACATCAACATCAAGCTTACAACCTCAAGCTTACAACATAATATCTGGTTTCCAAAAGAACCACTGCTACTACTCGACTAGCTATAGGGGGTCAACCTAATCCTGCGGTAGTGATCAAGTCACTCGCCTACTGAGGTGGAACCTCCAGCTCTAACACGTCAGCATCTGACTGGTAGGCTGGCTCCTCGGGATCCTCCTCCTCGTCCTCGAGAACTGGCTCGAGTGGCTCCTCCTCCTCGTCAACTAACTCCTCCTCATCATCCTCCTCCTCACAGTCCATCTCCTCCACGAAGTCATCATCGTCACTGAGGAAAGCGTCGTTCTCCTTGCGGAGATCCTCGCCCTCCTCCTCCATCTCGTCAGTATGGTGCTCAAGATCCTCAATCAGTCCATCCTGCTCTGCCACCTTCGTGCGGAGCTTCACGATAGTCTTCCTCAGCTGGGCCCTCTTCCTGAGAAGAGCAACCTTCTCCACCATCAGCTTCATCTCGTTCTCGCGAAGCTCAACGAGCGACTCGCGGTCGAAGTGGAGCTGAATCCTAGTGCGCAACAGATCATCCTGAGTGCACTGAAGTAAGATCTCCATGTCCATGATGTAGCTCCCAAACATCGGGTGGTAAGGTGAAGGAGTAGGGTGTCCATCACAGTTGCGCCTCCCGTAGAACCGGAACCGGGAGTCTACTAACTCCGCCTTGTGCTCCTCACAAAGTCGGGATAGCATCCTCTGTGTAGCGTACAGAGACCGTCAACCCAGGTGGCCTCCTTGGTGGTGAAGATGAGTGTCCGGGAATTGGGAGACTTGATGTTCCTGCGAACTGACGATCTGATGAGCCAGCTCAGCCTTCCAACACCGTGAACATCAATCTGAGCTCCCTCAAACTCTGGAGCGGGGCGACCTAACAGCTTGGTCAACTCGAACAAGTCCCTCTCAAACGTCAGCTTGCTGTCCTTCTCCAGCTGAACGAACTCGGTCCAGTGGAGTGCCATCTACAGTTTTTAAGCAAAATTTTAAGTTAGTTAGATGACAAGTAAATCAAAATTTTAATATAATAGGGCAACAAGTGAGTCAAATTTTAAACTTAATGAGAGGTGTACAAAATTTTAGGGATACTAAGGAAAATGTAACAATTAATGAGAGTAAAATTTTGCATGAGTAAGAGGATTGGAGGTAAGCAATTTTCGAAAATACTTCATTCTTTTCTTTTTAGAAATTCATCTTTTTGTAACATTTGACAAACGACCATGCTAACTAAGGTTTCCTAAAGTCAGGATGGCTCTGATACCAAGTCTGTGGGGACCCCGGACTAGCTGTCCGAAATACCCGATTATGCTTAACACAACGATCCCGTGATCAGTCTGTCGTTGCACATAATCCGAATTGGATACCAAAGTTTACATCCATTACAGTACCGAATAAAAGTCTTACATAAATGGTCATTTAGACCAAGTTCTTACATAGGTGCCTTCATGGGCCAAACCAAATATATCAGCGGAAGCTACGGCGTAATCGACATCATATTCTAACGATGACGACCCGACAGGCAGCTGACTTGTGGAGATCCTTAGTTGGCGTAGAAGTCGCCATATTCCTGCTCTGCGTAGTGTTCCTCCTCGTAGTCTGGCTAGGACAATAGCCAGGGACGAAACCAATATGAGTACATTTGAATGTACTCGCAAACTATCCCAACATGAGTATGCACCAGTTTTATTTTAGTTGACAACTTTTCTTATTTAAAACATCTCTATATCTTTATTGAAAAAGGTAAGAAGAGCTTTATAACTATCTTTAAAGAAGTCACCTTTTTCATCTGTTTTTCCAAAACTTCTCCTTTTCCGACCATAGCCCGTCATGGTCCACTTTCATCCACCACCTCATACCGATCCGTTGGTATAGGTGTAGGAAACATTCTCCACTCCATTTTTCTTTAAAAACTCAAAGCCTTTTTAAAACTTGCACAAGGTCTTAGGACAGTCTCCCAATTGTCCATATCCGAGGACTCGGCTATTCGAATAGTTTTTAACACTCTGCAGAGGTAGCACGCTTTTAACCCACATCCATCCGGCAACTCATCGTGTCTGCCACGTCTCGCCATACCAGGTGTATGCGAAGTAAGCCGCCGGCCATAGCCTCTTATTTGCTCATGCTAGTATAGGATCCTTCCCATATGACACTTTCCATCGACACCCAGTCCGGTTTCCCGTCAGAAACCCTAAGTGTGAGGACTCATAGTTTTGTCCGGCGGTTTATGGTGGAACCTTCTATCCTCCCCACCAACTTGTGTGAGGACCCGGGTCAGGGGGTAGATCCTCGGACCATCCCCTCATGCATAACGGAGTCATCTCCGTCGATGAGGTATCCCATACTAATAAGAGCAAACTACATGACTACGCCTTTTCCCATATGTGGTAAATGTGGTCGCACAGGGTAGGATTGGTTTCCATAGTACTAGGACACTGTGCATTTTTCACAAACATCACCATTTTTCCACCTTTCCAACACAGCACCGACATCTCGTCGTTCCATAAACTCACAAGACATTTCAAAGGAGTTTTGAATAAACAACATTGTTTTCCCATCCTAAAGTTTTATATAAACTACTACATAGGGTGGCAAAATAATATCCATATATTTTTGAAATGGGTTTTGTAAATCTTGCTTTGAGAGTAAACATATTATGAAAGTAGATGCATATGTTGGTAGTGCAAGCTCAGAGAATAGCTTGCCTTGCTTGGCAAAGTGATCTTGCTCTTGTTCTTCAAATTCAGCAAACTCTCCTTCCTCGATATATCCGACAACGTTCTCGTCTAATTAACAAACAAACAATACAAACAATCACTAAGCTATACAAGCAATCACCTCAACATAACCATCATTAACATCACAATTGGCTACTGCACACATCAAACTACACAATTTGGTTTTTAAATAAATTGAATTAAACATTATTTAATTAAGTCCAAATTATGGCAGAAACTAGTTATTCATGTTTAATTCCACAACTTGAGTTCTGTTGGTCACAAAAATACAAATAAAATTCTATGGAAAGCCACTGATGTGTAGAATACAACCCAATTTGAATTGGACCATTTGGAGTTACCAAACTCCCTACACATTGGATTGAATCCAGTAGCTTAATAATCAAGTTTTAGCTACCAATTAAATTATATTGTTCCAAAAATTAAACCCTTTTAGGGGTAACTAAACATGGATATATGTGAGCTAACAAAATTGGTCCTAACTCATTTGGATCAACCAATAAACATATTTGTCTGTTTTAGTCCAGAAGGGTTTATTTTAAAGTCAGCAATTAATATTGCTTAATTAATTCTACCAAAATTAGGGGAGCTAACACAAGGCAGTACTAAGCTAGCAAAATTGGTTTGGAATTATTTGGACTAGCAGAGTATCAGAAACAAACAAGTTTAGAATTTAAACCTTCTGTGGCATTTTCAATAATACTTTTTAACTATTTAATGAAATGACATGGACCAATTGTGTTGGTTAAACACTTTCATAAGCTTTCCAGAACAGTTGAGTTTGATTTATTTGGATTCCTAAATCTCGAGATATTGAATTTCAAAGTTGATGCCAGTACTGTTTTTCCAGAGAAAAAGAAATAGAAATTCCCTCTCTTCTGGATAATGTTGAGATTTCTGACTAGTGGGGCCTACTGGTCAGTGACTCAGCGTGGACGTGGATTTGATTAAAATACTGACGGGTGGGGTCAGGCCGTCAGTGGCTCAACTACAGCGAAGCGTTACGCGGCCGTTGGATCTGGATCCAACGGTCCAAGATCAAAGGCAACGGCGGCGACCAAAAACTGGCGGCGCCGCCGCGCCGGCGGCACGGTGATGATCGGAGACTCACCTAGAGGGCTCGGAAGATCGCGGAGACGACGCAGATCGACGGCGGAGGCTCGGGGAAGGCGATGGTGCGAGCTGTGCTTGCTGGGGAAGGCTGGTTCGTCGGCGGTGAGGTCGCGCACTTCGTCGGCGTCGGGCAGCAACTTCGGCGGAGCGTCGGGGTCGCGTCCGTGCACTAAAAAGAGGGAAAAAGCTCTCTGGTGAGTGCGGTGTCCACAAGGAAGAGCGTAGAGGGGTCAGAGGGAAGAATGGGGAGGTGTGGCGAGGCGGTGGTGCTCGACCTCAACGGCGGCGTCGGGCACGGCCGTGCACTGCCCTCTGGCGGTGCACAGAGCAAATTGGAGCGAGGGAAAGCTTGGGAGGGAGGTGTGGTGTTCCAGAGAGGCCTCGGGGTGCTTTTTATAGGGCCAGGGCGGTCCACGATGGTCGGGGTCTACGGCGGCGGCCATGGCGCGTCCACGGTGATCAATTCGGCGATTACACGGCGACGGTGCAGAGACTCGTGGTGGCTTGGGGCTTAACGGGGTCCGGCAAGCTTCTAGAGTCATCTAGAAGAACGGTGCGTGTCGGGGAGCTAAGGGGTGGACGAATTTTGCCGGCGCCGTCCAAGTGCTCTACGGCGGTCAGCGGGGAACCACGGCGTAATGGCGACGGGAGGGGTGCCCGTTTTCTTCCCTGCGGGTGCAGAGAGGTGCAGGGGTGCAGAGGCGAGGGAGAGCGCGGCCAGGGGGGTCCTGGCGGCGAAGAAAACGGCGTCGACGGTGAAGGCGACACGGCGACGGTCGTCGGGTCTGAGGTCGATGACCTTTTTGCAGAAAACCCCTTCCTCCCTCTTTTCTTTTATTTTTCAGTTTTATTTCAATATCCAGAAGCTTTTCCTGGATTTATTTGAGGTACTTAAGTATTTTAGAAAATTCTGCAAATATTTGTGGGGCCTCCCCATAACATGTAGAAGCTCCACAAAAATTGGCATTGCCAAATAAAATGTTTGGCAACATTTTCTTTCATAGTACTTGTTTAAGGTAATTTGATTTATTTCTATTTGTTTTTATTTTAGAATTTTAAAACAAGTTCAAAAATAATATTTGAGATGGGAAAGTAGTAAGAACAAAAAGGGAGAGTGTTTACATTGCATCTCCACTGACTTTGATTTGAAAATAATTGAATTTGTCACTTTGAGATTTTTAAAGTGATAACTTGCTATTTTTATTTTCTTGCTTTTAATTTGGATTTTGGTTTCTTTATTTCTTATTAGTGTTTACTAGAGCAAACACTCACACAACCAGCAAGAACAACAACACAAGTAAGAAGAAGCAATTAACAGACAATAAACAACAAAAGTTTTTGTTGGTTCCCATTTTTGGAATAAAATTCTGGATAATAATTTTGGGATGTTACAGAAAGCCCTCTTAGCAATAAACAATGACACCACTAGATTTCCTGGCTTCCCTCAAGAGGCATTTGTATGTATGTATTTGAACGACAAGTTGGAAAACAAACAGGCCCGGATTTGTTGAAAGAAAAATGGGTACGCTTCAAGAGTACCCAAGAGTCGTTTGTAGGACAAGTGTGGACACCAATTACCGTCCTCGCACATCGCCGCCCTCTCTGCCGCTTATCAATTGTAATAAACTCGATTTGTTAATTTTCCCTGGAGAGTCCATAGACTGTTCATCAGTCATCACGCGGTACTGCAACTAAATAATTGCTGGGCATGGGTAATTTATTTAGTTACCTGCGCTGTGTTTCCAGCCACCCACATGCTATTAAGTGTGTTAAACTCCTACAGGTCACAATCTTCTTTCTAGCGTAGCTGTTTTTCCGAGAGTACGCCTCGGCGTACCATATTTTTATAGAAGGGAGAAAAACATCCAGGTTACAAATTAAGGTGAAAACAACACGCTGCACTCAACGCCTATCACCAAGTTGGTAGAACAACACCTAAAGCCTACACTCGCGCTAGAACAAGACTCCCACCTGGTCTGGCATTCTTCCGGAGTTTCCATTCCTCTCAAATCTGCAGAACTAGACCCTCTACTGATCTTTGCTTGCTCTCATTGTGGAAAGCTCTCGCATTCCTCTGCTTCCACAGACTCCAGCTATCAGTATGATGAACGTATACAGGTACTTCCTGTTAAGAACGGTCAAACGTGGCGATGTAGTATACCGCCCGTATACATATGTAATTGTATTTGTACTGTCGTGTACACCTTATATAAAGAGATCAAGGGTGCGGGTATTGTCCTCACCGAAAACCCTAAACCTATTTTAACTTGATATCAGAGCCTCGTGCTCCTTTCCGCGCCGCCGTCGTGTGCCTCTCTCCACGCCCCCGCCGCCGTCGCGTGCTCATCCCCGCGCCGCTTCCGTCGCGATGACTTCGTCCGCTCTCCAATCCCACTCAGCCGGAGCACTCGCCTCCTCCCCGGCTGCAACCCCGACCGCGATCGCGCCGTCGCCTCCCGTCCGCCTTGACTCCACCAACTTCATGCTGTGGAGGGGTCTCACCCTCCCAACCTCTCGGGCGCCAGCCTCCACGGCTACCTCAACGGCTCCAAGGCGCCCCCTGCGAAAATGATCAAGCAGGGGACGGGCGAGGCGGCGATCGACGTCCCAAACCCAGCGTACCTCCGCTGGTGGACAATGGACCAGATGGTGCTCGGTCTATTGCTCGGCTCCATGGAGCCCGATATCGCGTGCCAGCTCATCAGCTGCGCGACGACAGCCGAGGTGTGGGCATCTGTCCACGCCAATTTCGGCGCCCAAAGCCGCGCTAATGTTCGTCACATCAAGCGCCAGCTTCAACAGCTGCGGAAGGAGGACATGTCTGCAGCGCACTACATGCACAAGATGAAAGCCCTCGCCGATGTCATGGCAACCGCCGCTGCCCCATCTCGGATGACGACCTCGTGTACTACATCATCACCGGCCTCGGCGACGCGTTCAATGCGATCGCCGCCTCGCTCACCGTCGGTAATTGATACGTCTCAAACGTATCTATAATTTCTGATGTTCCATGTTGATATTATACCAATTGTTACATGTTTTATATACACTTCATAGCATTTTATGCATTTTCTGGGACTAACCTATTAACAAGATGCCACAGTGCCAGTTCTTGTTTTCTGCTGTTTTTGTATTGCAGAAAAGCTAGTCTGGAAATATTCTCGAAATTGGACGAAACTTGGACAGAACCTCCTATTTTTCCAACACGAAGACGGAGTCCAGAGGAGACACGGAGGGGAGCCACGTGGCGCCCACACCATGGGGCCGCGCGGGCCCCCCTGCCGCGCCGTGGGGTGGTGTGGGGCCCTCGTGGCTCCGCAGCCGCCGCCCTTTCGCCTATTTATTCCTCCCGACGCGAAAATCCTAAATACCCGAGCCATTATCCACGAAAAGTTCCAGAGACGCCGCCGCCGGCAACCCTAGCTCGAGAGGGTTCAGAATCTCTTCCCGGCACCCTGCCGGAGAGGGGAATCATCACCGGAGGGCTCTACATCACCATGTCTGCCTCCGGAGTGATGCGTGATTAGTTCATCCTTGGACTACGGGTTCATGGCAGTAGCTAGATGGTTGTCTCTCCACTTTATGCTATCATGTTTAGATCTTGTGAGCTGCCTATCATGATTAAGATTATCTTATTGTAATGCTACATGTTGTGTTTGCTGGGATCCGATGAATATTGAATACTATGTCAAGTTGATTATCAATCTATCTTATATGTTATTTATGATCTTGCATGCTTTCCGTTACTAGTAGATGTTTTGGCCAAGTAGATGCTTGTAACTCCAAGAGTGAGTATTTATGCTAGATAGTGGGTTCATGCCTCCGGTAATCTGGAGAGTGACAATAACTTCTAAGATTGTGGATGTGCTGTTGCCACTAGGGATAAAATAACCGATGCTTAGCTTAAGGGTACGCCGTTAGGTCTAATGCATTTGTTTACTTTACGCACATTACTTAATGCAATTATCTGTTGCTTGCAACTTAATACCAACGGGGAACTCGGTATGACAACCTGGCGGTGGATTATTAGTCATAGACGCTGTTGGATAACGGTCTATGTATTTTGTCGTAATGCTCACATGAATATCATAGTAATCATCATGTCATATATATTCATTGTTATGCGCTCAATATTTTGTCAATTGCCCAGCTGTAATTTGTTCACCCAGCATGTTAGTTATCTATTATGGAGAGACACCACTAGTGAACTGTGGACACCGGTCCATTCTTTTACACTGATAATACAACCAACTGCAAACACTGTTTCTTTTCATTCTCTGCAATTTACTACTGTTTTCCACACCATACGTTTAATCCTTTGTTTTCAGCAAGCCGGTGAGATTAATAATCTCACTGTTTCGTTGGGGCAAAATAGTTTGATTGTGTTGTGTGCAGATTCCACGTCAGCGCGCCACTGACAACCTTCCGAAGTGATTTCTTGCTCCTACTGGTTCGATTAAACCTTGGTTTCATACTGAGGGAAAACTGCTGCTACACTGCATCATACCTTCCTCTTGGGGTCTCCCAGCGAACGTGTGATCCACGCAATCAGTAATCGCTCGGTATCATATGCCGATTTTTACTCTCTCATCCTCTCCTTCGAGGCCCTTCAGGTGCAGCAGGCTCAGGCCGTCGAGTGGTCGTCCTGGGCAAACGCCGCATCGCGGCCCGGCTCCTTCCCCAACCCTAGCCGGTCGCGGGCTCCAGACTTCTCCCCGTCCGTGTATGGCGGGGGTCGCCCCGCTGGGAATCCCTCCTACCAGCAGGGACAGAACCGGCCGTACAACAGCGGTGATGACCGCCAGCAGTCCGGCGGCGGCTACGGTGGCGGTAACGGTCACCAGAACACCGGGCAGAGCACCGGTCGCAAGAAGCAGCGCCCCCGCTGCTAGATTTGTGGCAATTGGGGGCACATGGCCACCGACTGCCGCAACCGCTACAACCACGACTTCCGCCCCAACAACAACAATCTGAGGACCCCCTTTTAGAGATTTGGTATATGGGCGCTAGGAGGATCTTGGCGAGTACGAGAACGATGCGGAAAGTAATACACAAGCAGTTTATCCAGGTTCAGTCCTTTGTGAAGCGTAAAACCCTACTCCTGCTTGTCTGCAACTCTGCATTGATGGTGGTGAAGTAGGATTTCTATACACATATTAAGATTTCTCAAGTGGAATAAACACACTTGACATGTAAGGATACTGTCATGAATAAATATATTCAGCATAGTTGTGACTTTTATTTTATTTAATTATCATGCGTGTAGACCATGGAAAACCTGAAATTACGTTTGTTATTGAACAAACAACAATAAGCACACCTAGAAAACCAGATTTTGGGTTGAGGTAAGAGATTGAGGACGAAAGTCGAGTACCACGAAATCCCGCTCCCTCCGCTCCGATGAGCCGATGCTGAGCTCCCCCACTCTCCCCACCGCCGGCCACCTGGCCACGGTGTCCACAGCCCAACCGCTGTAGGCCGCTCCGGCCTTCGGCGCCCAGTTCCTCGTCGCGCGTCCTTTCACGCCGGCGTCTTTCTTCCTTTTTCTCCTTTTTCTTTCAGATCTGAAGGCGGCTTCTTTGTCCCATGGCGAGCACTCCGGGCTCTGGTGCGGCGGTGAGAGCCGGAGCGGTGGGGTCGCCGGCAAGCCCAGGGTCGTCGTCCTCAGCCAGGCCGGTGGTGTCGGGACTGGGGAATGTCCACGGAGTCGCTTTCTTCTTCGACAGAGGCGAATCGATCGGTCAGCCCTGCTGAGCGGGCGGGCAGCTCGGAGCCGCCACAGAGGGTGGCGGAGCCGGCGATGCTGCGGCGGCCGGTGCAGGAAAGGCTGGGGTGGAGACAGCCCAAGCCTTCAAGGAAGGCGCTTTGGCGTCGGCGGAAACAGCGGCAGCAACAGATGGCGGCTGGCCCAGCTCGCCCGAGCTATGGCTCGGTGTCGCTGGCAGGGAAGTCCTTCAAGTGTCTCCGGGCGGGGCACTACAAGCGTGGGTGCACCAACGAGCAGGTCTGCATCCGTTGCGCGGAGGAGGGGCACGGCTCTGGTGGCTGTAAGCGCCCGCGCAGTCCAGAGTCGGAGGACGAGCTGCGCAAGAAGGCCATGGCGGCGGTGCAAGCCCGGGTCAGGGCAGCTGGGGGAAGTGCGGGGGGCGCGCAGCCTGGTGGAGGAGGTCAGGGTGCGCCTGCTGCTAGACAGCCTGGCGCGCCGGACTTGCGTACGCCTGCTGCGCCGGCCAGGCATTCCGAGGCGGCGGGACGTGCCGCCGCACCAGCTGACAGATCGGCAAGGCTGGTTGCTTGGCAAGCAGTTCGTCCGGCAGTGCTGGAATCTCAGGAGGAGATGGAGCCGCCGCCATGCATCATAAGGCGCACAGCGCGCATGGAGGACATGGAGAGGCGCCTGCAATTCGCGCTGGTTGCGTACGTCGGCGGATCTAGGCCGGCGGTGGCGCCAGGCCAGGTCGAGGATGCGCTAGTGCTGAAGGCGGGCATACCCAGAGGCACGTTCTCGGTGCATCTGTATAAACCGGAGGACTTTCTGGTGGTGTTCAACACGCAGGAACATCTGAGGATGGTGACGGCGAGGCCGTTCGTGGAGCACGACTACTTCAAGCTGTTCTTCCGGCAATGGACACGACAAGCGCATGCAACTCAGAAGGTCATGAAGTCAAGAGTGCAGCTTGCCATTGAGGGCATCCCTCCTCATGCCTGGGAGATTGACACGGTTCAGAGCCTGCTCGGCATGACGTGTTCCCCTGTTGCAGTTGCACAGGAGACGGCAAGCCGCGAAGACCTGGGAACCTTCAGAGTTGATGCTTGGTCGGTGTGCCCGGAAAAGATCCCTCCACTGCGGAAGCTCTGGGTGCCGGAGCCGGCGCCGGGCGTTGCCTTTCCACCACCGGCGGCCAGGAAGGAACAAGGAGTTGGGGTTACTCATGTATCGTGTGCTCATACACATTGAGAGGGTAGAAGAATTCTGCTTTCTTGATGACCCGGGATTTGGTCAACAAGGATCGCCGGGCAGCGACAGAGATGGGTTGTCGGAGGAAGATGATGGCGAGCGTGGCGAGGAAGGTTTCTGGACCTCGCACACGAGGAGCTGGACTGCAGGAGTCCCGGACAGCAGGGGTCCGTTCGCCGGAGACGCCGGCGGCGGGCGTCGGCACAATGGTGGCCAAGATAGGGTTGCGGAGAGGAGGAGTGGACCGCTGTTGGATTGACGTTTGCCCCGATTGGATGGTTCGATTGCGGTACGAGACAAAGCTACTTCGGGTGGGGCCCGGACGAAAAGAAGCCAGAGGATTGCCCAGCGCAACAGCCTGTGATTGGGCCACTGCTAGTCGACAAGGAGCCTTTGGCAGCGACAGTGGATCCCGAGGCGGCGACCGTGGTTGGCACTTTGGTAGTGGGCACAACGGCCGCTGCGAGCCTGGAAGCCAATCAGCGCTTGCCTGCTTGCAGCCTATCCAAAGCAGCTGAGGTACACGACACAGAACTGGTGGACAAAGCTGATCTTTCTGTTCCAGAGCTGAGATGTGGCGAGGTGGACGAAATTGAGCCACAGCTGGGAACCATGAAGCGGTTGGCGAGCGAAGAAAGGCTGGAGGTGGATGGCACGGCGCCGCCAAGTCTGAACAAGGACAAGAACGCCCTCGAGCAGTTCTTCCAAGCCTCCTTGACCGAGTCTTGTGGATCTGCGAGGGGCCCACAGTTGCCACAGCATGAGGCGGCGGGGCCCGCGGTGATGGAGGAGGGAGAAGTGAGCAGCGCAGCGTATGTGCGAGTTTCGCTCTCTGATGGCATGGTAAGTGAGCAGGCCCAGGTGGCTGGGCCGAGGATGGGCCAGCTCTCGATGGAGGCCCAGGATGAGTTGAGTGTGGGAAATGGATCTGTGCAGCCCCTGGTCTCGTTCCATGGGCCTAACGATCAGATGCAAGGAGTGATAATGGACTCTGAGAGAAGGGCATCTCTTGCGGTGGAGGAGATGGCGGCGTTGGGGAAAATGCGCCGTTTCTGCGCCGGAATACTCAAGAAGCTAGCCCCGCCGCTCCTCCGTGAGATTGAGTCCAGTTCTGCACCAGTGATCCAGGATCTGGTCACGCCAAGGAGAAACACGAGGGCATCTGGACAAGGTGCGGTGGTGGCGCCATTGAATCGAAGACCGAAGAAGGCTTCAGTTGCGGATTCCACGCTGTTAAAGGCTTTGGGAATCTCACAGCCAAGCCTAGATGTGGATGATTCTGCTATGATGGAGTTTCAAGGTCTGTTTGATTCGCCGGTCCAAGAGCAGCATCTACGGACAATGGCGGCCATTTTTGGGAAGTCAATGCCGGGTTGCGGGGCAGGTCTGGACCACGGCCTAGGAGGGATTGCAGCTCAGTAGCCACTGACACTAGTACAGAGCGACACTATGGCAACGGGCGCAACCCCTCATTAGTGACGGAGAATGGGTCCGTTGCCCCGCGTCCGATACTGATGTGAACCCCTCCATATGCAACGGTTATTTTAACCGTTTCCTTTGAGCGCCAGGAATATTAAAAAAAAAGCTAGGCCACCGGCTGTTAGCCGGTGGCATACGGTAGCAATAAATGATGCACAAATGTCTTCCGCAGTGTATACAAGTCAATATACATAATAATTTACATCATTTTACTACTAGGTCACACGATTCAAAATGCAAGACAGATTCAAACTACCCAAACAAACATCACCTAGTGTCCTCTTACAGGGAATCCAAAAGAAACTACAACTAATTAGCAGCAATATACATACATCTCCTGCTTCCAAAATACAAGAGATATATGTCGAGTCAGAAGCTTGTGGAAATGTCCAGGCCGATGTTGTACGCGGAGGGATGTTCGCATCATCATGCCAGGTTCTGCAGACATGCAAATAGCAAAGCTGATACCATAGTTCATCAATTAAAAAGCAAGAAAATCAATAGTACTAGATTAGCATACTGGTCTAACCTACACGTGATTTAAGAAGCAAGCTTGCGAGAAGAATAAACCTGATACGGTATACATACAGAAGCATCAAATCCTTCACGCACAACAAAATATAACGTTATCCGGAGGAATCTCAACATGCATACAACCAAATTCGAAAAGTTCTACCTTTTGTTTAACCACGCATGCGTACTACCAAATGTGAGAGCAGGAAAAAAATTGTGGGAAGGAGCAAACCACACGATTAAAAAGCCAGAGCAGGAAAATCTTTGGGAAGGAACAAATCACACGAGTCATGCATATGCTAATAAAACTGTAGATCTGGCCGGGACAAAATCCAGCGCCGCCGCGGTCCAGTAACAACCCCAACACCCTACCCAGAGCCGATCTCACCGCGGAGTGTCGCCCCATCGCCGGGCGGCCGGCCGCAGCGAGATCTATGAGAAGAGTGGGAGAAGGGGATAAGGAGGCGTGCGGCTGCTAAGAGGATAAGGCAGAAGATAGATCGAGAGAAAGAGGCGTGCGGCTGTGTGAGGACTAGGTTTCGTGGACTATTTATTGGAGATGTGTAAACAGGCTTTTTGGGTCCACATCATTTGCATACGGGTGGACTTTTTAACCGTGGCTGATATATAGGATACGGTGAAATTTACGTGACCGTTTCCTTTGTGTCGCGCACATATTACTTAACCGTTGCCATTGTGAGTATACTGTAGCAAACACTGTCGCCTTTTATTTTCCGTTTCCATAGAGGGGTATCCATTGTGTCGTTCTGTACTAGTGTGAGCGCTGGGAGGCTGAAGAACAAGGTTAGTTAATGGATTATTGTCCTGAGATCTTGAGCCTTAATGCCAGAGGGCTGAATGATTCTGGTAGGAGAGATTCGATTAGGGAGTTTGTGGGTACTGTCGATGTCAACTTAGTCTGTATTCAGGAGACGAAGATGGAGATTATCGACAGCATTGTAGTTCTGCAATGTCTAGGCCCTAGATTTGATGGTTTGAGTTCCTGCCGGCTCAAGGAACTAGAGGAGGCATCCTGATTGCGTGGGACACCTCGGTGCTGAGGCTGTCGCGCACATCCAGAGACTCTTTTTCCATAAATGCGGAAATTCACACACTCAGCAATCTCAGCTGGTGGATGACGGTGGTCTATGGGCCTCAGGGCAATGAGGAAAAATTGCAGTTCTTACAGGAGCACAGGATGCTGTGTCCGGGGCCGTGGATGTTAATTGGAGATTTTAATCTCATTCTCAATGCTGCTGACAAGAGCAATACAAACTTGGATAGGAGAATGATGCGCAGATTTAGGGAGTTTGTTTCTTCTAATGAACTCAAGGACCTGTATATGCATGGAAGAAGATTTACCTGCTGCAAGCCTTGGCTTCCTCGATCTCGGATCACGCACCTCTACACTTATCTTTGAGTGCAGGATTTAGGCCCAAGCAAAGGTTCAAATTTGAAATTTTCTGGACGAAGCTGCCGGGTTCTTAGATGTGGTGAAGGAAGCGTGGGTGTGCGAACCCAGAATTGATGATCCTTTTAAAAGACTTGACCATCTGTTTAGAGTCACGGCTAAGGCAATGCAGTCCTGGGGTCAGAGAACAGTTGGAAATATCAAGCTGCAGCTTGCTATGGCAAATACCATCATTATGAGGTTTGATGTTGCAGAAGAGCAGAGGCAGCTAACTGAGGATGAAAGATGGCTGAGGAGCACGCTCAAGGCAACAGTTCTTGGCTTGTCATCGCTGGAACGCACCATTGCAAGGCAAAGATCCAGATTGAGATGGTTGAAGGAGGGGGATGCTAACACCAAACTGTTTCACGCAGTGGCAAATGGCAGGAAAACGAAGAACTTCATCCCAGCGGTGCAACTGGGTGATCGGATTGTCACGGAGCAGCAGGAGAAACAGGAGGCTTTCTTCCAGGTTTACAAGGAACTGCTGGGGCAGATAGTGAATAGGGAACACACGTTGGACCTGCAGGCTCTTGGCCTTCAACATCGAAAACTGCAGGAGTTGGAAGCTATGTTCACCGAGGAGGAAATTTGGCATGTCATTCAAGAAATGCCAGCAGACCGAGCACCGGGGCCAGACGGATTCATTGGGATGTTCTATCAAAAAGCTTGTCCAATCATCAAAAATGATATTTTGGCAGCTGTTTTTAAGCTGGCAGTGGGAGATGGGCGTGGGTTTGGGAAGCTGAATAAATCTCTAATAACACTGATACCCAAAAAGCCGGATGCTATCGATGTTGGTGATTTTAGGCCAATCAGTCTTGTACACAGCTTTGCCAAGTTGTTCTCCAAACTTTTGGCAATCAGGCTGCGCAGGGTACTAGGTGATCTGGTCGGAGCTAATCAATCAACTTTCATAAAGGGAAGAAGCCTGCATGACAACTTCGTGTTAGTCAGGCAAGTTGCTAGAACCATAAAAACCAGGAAGCAAAAAGGGGTATTCCTAAAGCTGGATATTTCAAGAGCATTTGACTCCTTGTCTTGGCCGTTTCTTTTTGAGGTTCTCACAGCGCTAGGGTTTGGAGTGCTTTGGAGAAAGTGGGTCTCGGTTTTACTCTCGACTGCGAGCATGAAGATCCTTGTCAATGGAGAGCCAGGAAAATCTATCAGATATGTCAGGGGCTCGAGACAAGGCGATCCGACATCGCCCCAACTCTTTGTTCTGGTTATGGAGGTGCTAACGCTTCTGGTTATGAAGGCTGTGGAGTTTGGACTTCTGTCTGGGATCCGAGGCTGCAGTGGTTTGCAGCGAATTTCAGTATATGCAGATGATGTAGCTATGTTCATTCAGCCTGTTGTGCAGGATGCAGTGGTAACTAAAGTAATCCTGCAACACTTTGGAGCAGCTTCAGGACTGCGGGTCAACTATGCAAAGTCAGCAGCCACTATCATTTATGGTGATGCCACTGATGGTATGATTGTTAAACACATTCTAGGGTGTGAACTGGGAGCTTCCCCTGTAGATATTTGGGACTGCAGTTGGCCACTAGGCAACTAACCAAAGCTGAATGGCAACCTATCATCGATCAAGTGTTGAGCCTAATGCCAGCTTGGCAAAGAGGTTTGTTGCAGAGATCCGGAAGACTGACCTTGATCAAGTCAGTTGTCATGGCTAGACCGGTGCACCAAATGCTGGTAGCTGATGCTCCGCCTTGGATGTTGGAGGAAATAAATGCATGGCTTCTTGCATTCTTCTGGGCAGGCAAGGAAGAGGTAAACGGAGGTCAATGTCTGGTGGCTTGGAAACAGATTTGCAGGCCGCTGGCGTATGGCGGGCTAGGGGTCAAGGACTTGTATCTGCAAGGTCTTTTGCTTCGTGTCAGATGGGAGTGGCTGAGAAGAACGGATCAGAATAGACCGTGGCAAGGATTGCCTATGTTGCAAGACAAAAAAGCTTTCGAAGTGTTCAGCAGGCTGGTGGAGATCAAAGTTGGTAATGGTGCTGACACTTTCTTCTGGAGGGATAAATGGTTGGGAGGGCGTGCTGTCAAAGATCTGGTGCCGCTGGTTACTTCAGCTGTTAGTGCTGCAATTGCCAATAGAAGAACTGTGGAGGAAGCTTTGCATGAGCACAGCTGGATCAACGACGTTAGAGGGGAGCTCTCGGAGGAGGGAGTGGTGCAGTGCATGCTGCTTTTCACCAACCTATGCAGGATTGCCAGGGATGCCACAGTGCCGGACCAATTCAGATGGCCGTGCTCGACCACAGGAAGCTACACAGCAAGGGACACTTACAAAGCGTTGTGCAAGGATTTTGAGAAGATGGAAGGAGCTAGCTGCATCTGGCGCAGCTGGGCACCTCTCAAGTGCAAATTTTTTATGTGGCTGGCGCTCAAGCTTATGCTGTGGACCTCGGATCGAAGGGTAAGGCATGGCCTGCAGGATGAAATGTCTGCCTGTTTCACATGTCTTCAGGAGGAAGACACAGTAGCTCACATTTTCATGGGATGTGTGTATGTGAGGCAGGTTTGGTTTGAGTGTGCCCAAAGAGCAGGGGTGCAGATTGGGCTACCGCAGCTCACTGATTCACTGCAAGCCTGGTGGTGCAGAGAGCGTAGGAAATTCAGCAAAAAGGAAAAAAGAGGTTTTCATAGCTTTACAATCCTTGTTTGCTGGAGACTTTGGAAGCAACGGAA
Source organism: Poa pratensis (assembly GCA_947311845.1). Lineage (NCBI taxonomy): Eukaryota > Viridiplantae > Streptophyta > Magnoliopsida > Poales > Poaceae > Poa > Poa pratensis. Next base: position 24,976,623 of record CAMZMU010000044.1, read on the forward strand.
TGCTAGAGCATTTCACAATGCTAGAGGACAGTTTTCGGTGATGGCCTTGGTAGAGCAAATTTTTGCAGATTGGGAACTTTGGAGGCAGGCTGGACTAGGAGGGAGCAGCTCTTTCGCGAGAGTAGTCCATTAATCTTTTTGTAGTGTGGAGTGGAGTGTGTTACATTGACAGACTGAGTGTAGTCTGTCAGCTATTGTAACGATTGTTGTAATCCCCTATAAACCTATGGTACGCAATTGCGTACTCTAAAAAAGAAAACCAGACTTTATTGCCCTGCTTTAAGAAAGCACAAAGTTTACAATAAGCACACCTGACATGTAACGATACACGATACGAACAAAGTGTATGGAACCAATGCATGACATTACTTATTTATATCTGCACTGTATCGATAACCCTTTTCCCTTGAGAAAAACGATTGTAAAGCCCGGCAATGTAGTCCTTGACCTTCACTTTTCTGTACAACGCCGGTCTCTTCTCACTGACCAGTTGAGTGCATGGCTCGATTTCTCTCTCGGGGTCTACTGAGTAGTCCAGAGCCACAGATAGCCTCTCTTTGCTTGCATTCGTCAGGACCCTATGCACCGGGCTCTTAAAGATCCCATTGCTCATTATCTGTGTCACACAAGTTTTAACTCGATCAGCCCAAAAGCTTTTAAACGGTTGGCAATAAATCACAAATTTGACTCTTCTGTTTTATATGGACATGGTAGAATAGACTTATAAATTTCCGTTGACAATACAAGTTTTGTTTCTACAAACGTACCTGAGTTTGATCTCCTATAATGACCACCAGTGTGTGAGGCACGACGGGTACATCCCACCAGACCCCATCCCTGAGAACTTGCAGGCCACCGACGGTGTCATCGACCATGAGGACTGTAACAACTGTTCCATCGGAGTGGGGCTTGAGGCCAAACACGAGCTCCGGCCTCGGACACTCGGGTAGTAGCTGCATCTAGCGTGAGTTGACGCCCTCTCCCCAAGCTGGTTCACAAAGTAGTCGTCGTCGTCAAGCTCGAGTAGCTTCGCCATCGCCCGGAGCAGGCCGTCCTTCACTTCCCCGCAGTTCTTTGTGAATTCGTGCAGAGCATCCCTGCAACGCAGCAAATAATAAATATTTGACCTAGCTGATGATGATCCTTCAACCAATCGGCCTCCTTCGACATCGCTCTGTGAGATCGATCAGCCTCTCACCTGAATGTTTCTGGATGCGCTGGCCAGAGCGCAATGTACCGCTCGTCCTCTGGCTCCACCTTGAGATATATGCGGTCGGACCAGTCCAGGATCTGATCCGGCGAGCGCACCCGGTCGTTCCCGTACCCCTCGAACTGGAACTGTTTGCCGCCGATCAGGTTGGTGTACCTCTGCTTCTCTTCGAGCGGCCGCCGGAAAAACTCCCTCGACGCGGCTCTCATGCCATCCATGACGGCGGCGTCGACGCCGTGGTTACTGGCCTGCAGGAACATACGTGCGAAGCTATTGACCGAATGCATGCTAGATTCGTCTTCAACAGGCCGGCAACAGCTGACAGCATTGTTACTTACCAAGATGAGGCCCCAACAATCGAACGCTGACCGGAGCTTCTTTGCCTCGTCGCCGGCGCCGTCCTGCTTGAAAAGGCGACCCAGGTCGATGACGGGGATCGGCGCCGTGACGGTCGAGACAAGCTGCTCGACGTTGTGCCCGCGCACGACGTACTGGGTTGGCACGTCGGGCGTGACGAGAGCGCCAGCGAGCTCCTGCACCGTCATCGCCATGGTCGTACTTGCACTTGGAAACAGAAACAATCTGAAATGTTGTCAAATGCTTTTTTTTTTAATGTCTCGCTTTTTTTCTGAAAAGGGAAACTCAGCCTCTGCATCGTGATGCACACGGCTTTTATATTAAAATAAAAATAGCAATGTAGTATCATCCAATTATTACAACTCAAGGATCGGCCATAATAGCCTCAAATATCAACCAACGAAAATAGCCAAACAAGAATGACTACACATGTTTTAATGTCTCGCTGGATAACAAACCGCAAATCAGGCGCATTCCCTAAATCGTTTAAATAAAAGAGATTTTTCTTTTACAACCATGCATGAGAGCTACATGTTACTCCCTCCGTTTCCAAATATAAGAGGTTTTAGACTTTGTTCACATACACATGTACACAAATATATTTAGACACATTTCATGTGTATGTTCATTCATTTGTGCATGTATCTAAACAACATGTGTAACATCTAAAACATTTTATATTTAGGAACGGAGGGAGGATATATTAAGAGAGAGGAGGTTTAGGTCATATAAGACCAAAGTACAGCATACAAAAGAGCTACAATCACGTACTAGTACGTTTGCAATCGCGGCATGTTTGAAAATTGTGTGCTAAATCGATCATGAATGATGCATTTGATAAGTAGGAAACACTTACAGAACACTTACAGAACAATCAGATGGAGATTACCTTCAATCAGTTGAAGATGGATCTGCACTCAGTTCCTCCTGCCGGTACTAGATTTGTTGCTCTACAACCAGTAATGTGCAACTTAATTGTGGAAGATTCAGCAGACGGTGCTTCGTTTATATAGACTGTTGGGGTAATAGGCTAGCTAACACTACATGTTTCTTTACAGCAACCTTCCTCGTGGAAAATGCATAGTTTGTCCGGGCGGCATCTCCGCCCTTGGTAACTTCAGTGTTCGGAACACCAGGTCAGGCCAAAATGGTATCGCCCAGAGTATTCAAAGACAAGGGGCAGAGCTACCAAACAACCATATTGGTGTCAGATACTCGAAATAGGATTTCGCCCCGCTATATTAATATAGCAACCACACGATACAATTTTGAGTCCACTGCTGGGGCAAACAGCACAGTCAAACCCAAAAGAAAAGAAATTAAAAAAAGGAGAGAAAACAATACCGACATCGGCGGATCAACGAAGTCGAAAATGACTCGTAACCGCTGCGTCCTCTCCGGAGAATTCCCACCACGAACCTAGCACTCTGAATCGCCGCGTACCAAGCAGCACCTCCAAGAAGGAAAGCGACGACGACGACGCTACTGCCCGGACTGGTTCTAGGGTTTCCATCGGTACGCTCCGAGGAGTGGGGAAGAGGTACACCCAATGCCCTTCAGGAAGGAAAGGTGACACTCTCAAGCGTCACCGCGTCGGTGCCAAACGACAGGGATTTCTCTCGACTCCGCAAAAAACCACATCCCGGACAATCTGTAGCGCTCCACCAATCTTGCCATCCACCAACACACGTCACACGGTCTTGTAGTCACCATCGTCGTCTCACCATGGCAAACGTTGCAAGGCCGGCCAGCCCGAGACGAAGAACCCGTAGACAAGATCCGGTAGTAGCACAACCACGCGGGAGGGAACAACCTCCACCGTCGTAAATGGTAGCCGACCGGACGCAACGACAGGAGCACACCGAGCCATTGAAGCCGGAGGGCGGCGACAACACAACCACCTGGAGGACGTCCTCCACCGCCATCGGCGGGTGCCGACCGGACACAGCAGCAGGGACACACCCGGCCGAGGAGGCCCGGCCGAGCCCATATTGATGTCAGATACTATGAATCGTTTGGTACTAATCCTATTTGAAAATAGAGAAAAGCTCTTAGGAATAAACAATGACACCACTAGATTTCGTGGCTCCCCTAAGTGGCTTTAGCACGCATTTGAACGACAAGTTAGGACAAGATGGGTACGGCTCATGGCTAGTACTCAAAAGGCAAGATGTTTCGGAATGCGATAAATTAATGAAAGACAAGTTGGGATACCATTGCCTCCCCTTGAATACGTAAATTTTTGCAACCGTTCCATGCATGTTCTTGTAAAGACAAGCTTCCAAAAATAAACAACACGGTACTTTCTATTATTCATGCATGTTCTGCATGCTCTCTTTTTTGCGGTTTTTTTTTTGCGGGTATAGTTCATTCTTGTTCTTCACATCCACACGAGCGTAGAGATATGTCAGAGTTCTTCCAGCTACTGGCTACTGCCGTCCTGAAGAATCGCCACAAATCATTTGGAAATAATCTCGTTAGGTGATTTTGCCCTGGAGAACGCATATACTGTTCATCACGTGGTAATGCACCTAAATTATTTCATATGCGGTTTCCCGCCCTCCATCGGCATGTTACAGTGAGCGTTCGAGCTGGTAGCGGGCCGACATGGAAAACGCACAGAACATCACGCCAGCGAGTGACATTCAGATCAGAACAGGAGGATTCAATGAAAAACTTGCTGGGGTCGCAGTTCCAAGTTCCAATAAGCCGTTGATTTTATTTTTTTCAAACAGGCTGCCATTGTTATCCGTGGTCAATCTTGTTTACTTTGATGTTAAGTCATTTGGAACGTCTTTCATAACCAAGATGACACATGCTACGAAGTTGCAAGGAAACAATCAAGCAATGTATACATGATATGATTAAAGGAAGACTAGATGAGAGTCGTGCAAGACTTGGTATATATCCCGTATAAATGAAGACTAAAGGAGAGTCCTGCAAGACCTGGTCAATATCCTGTATAAATGAAGACTAAATGAGAGTCCCTGCAAGACTTGGTATCTATCGTACTGTATGTGAAGTGATCGCATCTTATAGGTAACTGAATCTAAAACTGATCTATATCTAATGTCGTGCTCTACCTCGCTTGCTATTGTCCAAAGATGTGTTGTTGGTTTGTGTTTGTTGTATACTCCTCTTCCTTAGGGAGGTGGAGCCGTCCCCCCCCCCCCCCTTTTCTTTTCTTTTTGAGTCATTGTACTCCTTTACTCCTACTACTCCTACTATATGAACGAAATCAGGGGGGGGGGGGGGGGGGGGGACGGCTCCACCTCCCTAAGGAAGAGGAGTATACAACAAACACAAACCAACAACACATCTTTGGACAATAGCAAGCGAGGTAGAGCACGACATTAGAGATCTCAAAGGCCTTCGGTTTCCATCATCATCTAATCAAGCAAGGCAAGCAACTTGGGCTTGGACGCCTGATTGCCAACCGCCAATACCCCTCAAGGAGAGGGAGAGGCGTCACATAGGAATGAGGTGAACCAAAGAGGATCACGATCGCTAACTCGACTTCGGATGAAGACTTCAGACCTAACCGAGATCACACCGGCGAGAGCCACCTACGACAACCACCAGCTACAGGTCTCTCCAGACGGTGCCGACTCCAAAAACAAGGGACCAAGGGGTGACCGGTGAGTGATGCTTGACGCCACCCTTGTCTGATCCCAAGAGGGATCTGAGGTTTCCCCGGAGTTCTCCTGAGCGGAGGGGCATGCTACTGCCTCAACGATGCCTTGAAGACCGTGGCAGCACTAACAAGCGCCTCCGTCCTAGCCAAAGGTCGCGAGCAAGGCCTTATCCTTGTGTTGCAACACACCTACCCTCGGAACGTGCAACAATTGAACTTCCACCATCGTTCTATGCCCGACATGGCCGACCCTTGCGCCGCTGCCACCTGAAGATCTCAGCGTCGGGGCCTAGACCCACCACACAACTAGCCGAACCATAGCCCGGTGTGGACCTGGCTAACCTCGTTGATTGCCGAGATCATCAGCCACCATTCAGAGCCACTAAACCACTAGGCGGGCACCACGCCGGACCAAACGTCAGTCGAGCCCTCTCTCCATGCGTGACAGGGCCCAGCCACGAGCCCTCCAGCTGGAGCCAACACGAGAAGTCAAGCTCAACCGGCCATCCTCACCGTCACCGGCGCCGCACACCATCAAAGTCAAAGCCGCGCGCATAAGACGTGGCGCGTGAAGCCAACACCGGGCCCAGATGGTGACCACCATCATATCAAGTGACCACCTTAGCTCTGCATTATCTCGACTTGATGCTTTGGCTGCCCTAATGTTGTGCACGCCACCGCCACTAACCACACCGCAGCAACCGCACGCCGGCACCGCACACAATAGGTTTTTGTGGAGAGTATTAGTGACTTGGATACCTCATAAAGAACTAAGAGATCTTTATGAAATATATTTTTACAATTCAAGTCATTTGGATTATCACCTTTCTAGCTTGTATCCAATGTGGCTCTTTCCGATAACTTGTACTTAATTTATTGACATTGAAAGTTGCGTGCAACTTTGTATTTTGGTTTTGTTCCTAGAATGCGTCTGGATATATTTTTCTTCATATTTGCTTAATTTGGGTAATAAAGCATGTGTAATTATGTTTGTGTATCATTTACTTGTTTGTTCTGGTTTAAGCGTTTATTTCAACTTGACTATATCGTATTTGGTTCTTCCGAGATGTTAATAGATCATCCCGTTCTGGGGAGTGATATGTTTTGTTCACTTCACAATCTTTATAAATGTGTGTATAAAAGAATGCCACTTAGTGTTGATATTGCAATATTTTCTAATTTATATGTGGTATGTCATATACTCCCTCCGTTCCAAATTAGATGACTTTCATTTGTCCACATACGGATGTATCTAAACATGTTACAAGTATATATACATCCGCATATGGACAAATGGAAGTCATCTAATTTGGAACGGAGGGAGTAAATAAGAAGTTCAAATTTTACAAATATCCATTAATTTTGTCTAGTTTAAATATATTAATCTCTTAAAAAAACCAATTATCACATTATAGAGCTGTATATATGTATATTAAATATAGAAAATGTGAACAATTGACATAAAACAATGAACAACTGAAGCTCTGCACAACCATGCCACCTCCCACCAAGACGGCTGCTCTCACGCAAACCGTGACCATATGAACAGAGCCCAACTATCAGCTATGGACCAAGTGCAACTCTAGTGGCCTCCATGCATGCCGCCCCTTCCATATACGTGCACAGACAAGCATCCACAACTCACCATCGCTAGTTGGTCTCCACGCAGCACCATCTCCTGCTCTGCGACGCCACCGGCACCACCACCACCTTAACATCTACTCCCTTCATCTTTAAATATAAATTTCCTTTAGCTTCTTCTATATTTATTTATGTATCTAGACACATTTTAGTTTGTATGTTCACCCAGTACATTACATATCTTGATCATATTTAAAATAGTTAAAACATCTTGGCTACAATGACAATTTCTTCCTGGTTTCCTAAGCCGATGATGCTCTATTGTTGAACTATAATATACACAAATAATGTGAACATCTTAATGACTCGAAGGCCTTGTGTTCATACAGGCTGCCGGGGTATCATTAGAAGTTTAGAACCAGATTGTCTTCCGTGTTCAATCTCGTGCATTGACTTATTCTGAACATTTTGCTAACACGCATAACCACGATGACACATGATGTCAAGTCGCCCAGAAAATAATGTTCCATAACACGGCATGTGCACGATCGTGCACGGTTTACACGATATGGCAAGAAACTGGTAAACCGAGACTGAACGACAGTCTCAGCAAGACTTGGTATATATACATATATGAAGTCTTTGCATCTTACGAAGCCAACTCTAACAACTGATCTGTGTCTGATGCAAAACAAAACCTAACAGCCACCCCCTACAAATAAGAGCAACTTGCTCTCCCAACTTGCTTCCGTTTACTACAAGTAAATGATGCAAGACGGACTTGACATCTACAAGCACGTTATTGGCTGCAATGACATTTCCTTCTCGGTTCGCTAAGCTGATACTGCCATTGTGAACTATTGTTCTTACAGGCTAGCTAGCTACCCTTTATGCAAGATGGCTTACCGTTTCTTATGGCAGTTTGACGAGCCCTTTGAAACTGAACTATAGGGGCCTGCATATAGTCAGCTTCCTATCATCGAGTTAGCCTACGCTCAGGCTCAGCCCAACATTTGGCCTAAATTCGGATGTTTGTGGGCGCACAACCCAGATACATTCGGACAGGGGTGTAACACCAAAATCCCACTTATAGTTCAATTTGTTGCACTAGAAATAACAAATTGAAATATAAGTGAGATTTTGGTGGAATCCCACTTGACACCATATATTCAGAGAGACGACTGCATTCAACAAATATGAACAGAAAGGAGGAGGGATACGCTCCCTTCTAAGGGCTTGTTTGATTTAAAGGAATTGCATAATTTTTTTGAAGAATTCAATCCTATAGGAAATTTTTCTTTCTTACCTGTTTGATTTGTAGGAAGATTAAAGTAGACTTAATTTTCAAATGGAACATAGTAGAATGACCAAAATTATAGTACCTGGGTAGATGAATAAATATATCTGATTGAGAAGAAACTTGTCCAAAATATATCTGCATTTGATAAATGATTTTTTCACGAGACTTCAAGATATGACAAAGAAAATGATACATATATGTAAAGCCTACATAAACACTAGCCACTATTTTTATACGATTTCATCTACTAGCCATAAGTTTTGTAAAAGAATAGAAGACAATTTTATGGAATTACCGGTGAGACTGCGGAAAAATTGATTCTGCACAATTTTCGATTGATCTAGGGCAGGGCATGCCACGATCGACGTGGGTCAAGAGACTAACTGAACGAAGAAGTGATAGGGCTGGGCGATGGGCGGTGATCGCCTGCTCGGAGGAGCTGCCGCCTGCCGATCTGCAGGCCGACATCTCGATGATCGCGTGGAGACTTCGATCGTGCGAAGCGACGTTTGTGCGGCTTTGTACGAGAGGACGTCGTATACTGGTATGTACCGTCTGCGGACTATGGGGCTCGTTCGGGATATGCTGGACTGGAGCTAGCGTCCTTGAGCGCTAGAAAAATGGGCCTCACAGTCTGACCTGATGCACAACTTGCAGCCCAGCCTAATGCACATGCATGCGGTTATGAGATGGTAAGCACTAGTAAAAAAATAGATCGAACCGTAGTCATGTGCATCAGGGTCTGGACATTCAGAGCATCTCTACCGGCGGAAGCATCCCAGAGACCCATTGGGTACCGGACAGCAAATTCGCCCCACCGGCACCCCATCGGTCCGATCCGACCTAAATTCGGTCCGGCACGCTCGACCAGACCCTCAACTTTAGAGACCCTCTCCGAGGTGTCGGACATTGGACGGTCAAGCGCCCTGACAGGCGGGGCCTGACTGACAGTGACACATACCGGGCGGCCAAATTTCTTTCCCTTCCCTCTACATTGGCGCGCCGCCCGTCAAAACTCTCAAACTTGTTCCCTCTATTTATCCTGCGTTGGCTCGTCCGCCCCAAACCTCCCATTTGCCGCTGCAGACGCAATCCTCCTCCATCACCGGCCAGGAAGAAGTCGTCGGGGCGCTCGCTGTCCAGGGGAGGCTGATGAAGACAGAGGAAGAGGAGGTGGTGGTGGCGGGCTTCTTCTCGCCGGAGCAGATACACGCGGCGAACGCTTTGAGCAGCACCGGCCGGCGGCAACGTGCGAAGACGAGGAAGGAGGCGGAGCAAGGCGTTCTTTCAGCCGCCAAAATTCTTGGCAACCCGAGCCAAGGGAGCTCGACGGCCGCCCCTGCCTTCAACGGTAGTACGTCGCCGCCTACGTCCAGGTGGACGCCGATGGCGCCGAGGATGCCGACGACGCCGAGGGCGATAAGGTAGACTTGCAAGACGTTGAGACCGGCACTGTTTCGAAGAAACCGAAGGCGGGCAATAGAGGGAATTCATGGTTAGTGGAGGAGGACAAATTGTTGTGCGACGCTTGGATGGCAATAAGCCAAAAAGCCACTACCGGCACACAACAAACCCGGGACTCCTATTGGAATAGGATTCACAAGGATTTCAAAGAAAATAAGGAGTACCCGCCACACAACGTCATATACAACAAGCGGAATGCTTGATCAATCGAGAAGCGGTGGACGTCCATACGAGACTGTTGCAACAAGTACCACAGTTGTGTGGACCAAATCATGACAAGAAACCAAAGTGGAAAGAATTTCGACAACAAGGTTGATGTGTTGCTCTACATGAACATGTACTCTCATATTCCTATGTTCTCTCATGTCAACATGTGACCATTTGTGAAGATCTTGGATGCCGGCATCATGTACAAGGAGATGTTCAAAAAGACCTTCAACATGTCACATTGTTGGACACGACTCCAAAATTGTCCAAGTGGAAGACACTCCGGCTCTCAATGCGCCGTGAAGGAAGCAAGGCCGGCCTTCTTGATGAATCCCAGCTGTCGGGCCAAGGCGTCCTCGACCGGCCGGATGGCACCAAGAAAGCAAAGGCGGCCAAGAAGGCGTCAGCAACATCTGTCGCCTCCCTCCAAAACTCGATCGACTCCTACATCAAAGAGGTCACGTCGAACAAGACTCTCAAGGCAAAGATGTACGAAGAGAGCAAGGAGAGGTGGGACACCTACTTCAACGTCCAAGACCAGAAGCTCAAGGAGGCGCAACTCGATAGGGAGACGAATATCAAGGAGGATCAACTCGATATGGAGCTCAAGATCCTCTCCATCGACACCACACACATGAGCGAGGCTCAACAAGCTTTCTTCACCGACGAGGTTGAGCGCATCATGAAGGAGAGGAGGGCAAGGGCCGAGGATGCCGAGACCAAAGAATGATCGCCATGTTCTTGACTTATTTTGGGTGCTTTTTGGTGGCCGGCGTTGTTGTTCGCCGAGACATTTGCTCGCCGGCCTTGATGAACATTGAAACATTTACTGTCCGGTCTTGATAATGGCCGGCCTAGATGATCATCGAAACATTTACTGTTCGGCCTTGATGATGGCCGAGCTATTTGGTGGCCGGGATGTTGGCCGACACATTTGGTGGCCGACACATCTTGTGGCCGGATATATGTACATTTTGGTAACCTATTTGATGTGTTTTGTTGGGATATAAAATTTGGGTGCTGCCGTTCGTGGGTGCCGGTGGGGGAGGTGACCTAGAAATGGCCGGACACGTGACCAGCAACACCGAAATAGTGTCTGCTTTGAGTGGTGCCGGACCAGAGCCGCCGGTGGAGATGCTCTCAGCTCCGCATAACGGATGAGCAGCAAGAGAAGCTGATCCGTCGCCAAGCAACTCCCAATATGGACACTTCAATCAGTACTTTATCTTCTAAGTACTTTATTTCATTTGCTAATCCACGTATAACTTTCTCAGAAAAAAAGATCCACGTATGACTTCAAACTTGAATAGCGTTGGGGTTAGTCTGGGCGAAATGAAAGTAAAATTAATGTATCTGCAAAAGCTTTTTAAACATATGTGATTGACCGTCTTAAGATATTTTCACAATTTTAGAGTAATAAGAGCATCTCTAGCAAAGAGCCGAAAACGTAAAATAACTGCCGCTTACGGTTTTCGAACCGAAAAAGTGCCGAAAAAGTGCCGAGACAGAAACCGTAAACCACACCAAACTGAACAACTTTTTACGGACACCCAGAAATTTCCCCCTCAAAACCGAGAATGACTAGTTTTTGTGGCCGAATCGAGGGTGGCCTGTAAACCGCACGAGGCGTTGACGGGTTGAACCTTCAGTCACGGAACTCGCCGGAATTCGGCCGTTCTCCGCCAAACTCGCTGGAACTCGCCAGAAACTGGAGCCGCAGTTGTCAGCGGCTGCTCGCCGGCCTCGGGGGCCTCTACGCCGGCCCGACACGGGGGGCTCAACGTGGCGGCGGCGACCACGAGGAGGGGTTCTATTCGCCGATTACCCTCCACTCTACCTCGCTGGACGCGGATGTGCTGTAGGAGGACTCGCTCTTCCCGGGCGTCGTGGAGGCGCGCGGGCGAGCGAGCTTGGGCAGCCGCCGGTCGCGAGTTCGCGGGCGACCAAGCTCCCTGCCTGCAGGCCGTCGGTGCGGGCGTGGGCTGCGCGTGGCCGGCCGCTCCATCGATCTATCCATGCAGGGCCGGGCCGGCAAAATCCGGGGCCCTGTGCGAAAATCTAAAATGGGGCCCTACCTCACACGAAAATTTGAACTAATAAATAATTGTAATGTATACGACATAATATTTTACGTAACAATTGAATATATTGAGAATCATACCTATTTTACTCGAAGTCCCATAATGTTTATTTAAACATCATCATTCTTTTTGTGTTCTTTGAAATGAAATCTTCAATGATATCTTTATAATTAATCTTCTCCAACACTTCGCTCTCAAGTGCTATTGTGGCCAAATCGTTGAGTCTTTCTTGTGTCATTGTAGTACGCATATAGGATTTCAATAGCTTCAACTTAGATTTAATGAATTTTTTCCTTTTCTTTTCTCCTACGCTTTTGGAAACTGGACTGATATTTCCCCATGATGAAGCAAACCTGTATTATTGAAATACAAGATACAAGAGATGCATAGAAATTTTTAAGTGAGGATGCGATCATGTGAGCGGAAATTGAGGAATCAACAAACCTGACTGCACGATGTGCGTCGGTGGGTCAGTGCGTGATGTGCGTCACTGTGTCGGCGAGGGGGCTGTGAATCGACAAATCGTCGAAGGCGTTGCGTTGGCGTGGGAGAATCGACTCAATCGAGGATGGCGTCAACGAGGGGAATAGGAACCTAGACGAATCCGTTCCGTGGCGTTCGCCGTTCCTTATTCGCGATTCCCAGAATCCATCGACGGATCGAATCGATACGAGTTAGGAATTAACGAATCGACGCACGCGAGCCCACACGAGGAGTTAACAAATCAGTGCTAGCAGGCCTGCTTGGCTCCTTCATGGGCCACTTCCTCATCCTGCTATACAAATATACATAAGGATAAAAAAAATTGGGCCCATAAATATCATGGGCCCTGTGCGGGCCGCACCACTTGGAACCACTGTGTGCCCGGCCCTGTATCCATGCTGTACCAGTACCAGCTAGCTACTCCTATCAATGAATCGTTCGATCCATGCATGTGCCTGTACTAGTATGAACAAGCATGCACGGGAGGAAAAAGATTGGGAAAAAGGAGAAGAAAAAAATCAGAGAAATATTTGGAAATATTCTATTTTACGGTTTGCATTTTCGGTATTTGTTCTGTCCGGGTGGTTTTCAGCCCTTAAGACACGTTTTTTACGAACGGTAAACGCGGTTTTCGGTTTGACCTTTTGCGATCACTGCTAGAGAGCTCTAAGGCTATCACATAACTTGATGATAAGGAAGCGGATGCCCTTTATGAAGGTCAGTTGCTATCTCATCTCGCAAATGAGATCCTGGAAGTGGGTCTAGAACTCTAGATGAGGCTCAGCTTTGATCGTCATGTGATCTACAAAAAATTAGCTGAAAATATAATCTTTCTATAAAAGAGAGTCAAAAACTGCCTAAAATAGCGAAGCTATCAAAATCTTGAGTTGGTTTCCCATGAATGACATAATTTATCAATAGAAGGAATCTTCACGATTTGGTTAAACATTTACATATCACCGATTGTGTTCGGATTCGCGAGTTGGATCTTGTTACGATTTCAGAAGCTGGTAGAGGTGAGTTCCCGGTGCATGCATGTTCTAAACTAACAATTTGACGAGGTTTTGACATAGAGGCACCATTTAACCACATAAATCCGGCGGAAACCTTAAACGGCTGCCGCAAAACCCACTTAATTGAGATGTGGCCGAAGCAGCTACAACCTAAATGTTTCGAATACTCCAAGCATGAGAGCACTCAACTTTCTTCACTTCTTGGTTGCATGGTGTCAGCGGAAGGACAGCCAAGAATCATACAGTATCAAATGTGCACCATATCACATCCGAGAAAAGAGTAAGCAGCCAAATATTTATTCTGCGAAGTTAATTTGTTCTTAAAACAAGCACAATTGCGAACAAGCTTAACACTGCATCGACTCGGTTGCGTAAGCGGGGCCAAAAGAAGTGACCCCGTTGTTCCCATATGAATTTGTGGTAGTACCATTTGTCAAATGCTCGAATTTAGCATTGTATGACAGTATTTCCTCAACAGCTTCCTGGAAAAAGAGCGACATTTCAGTGGTACCACACGACAATCAGACAATGGGTAATGGAGGGGCGAAGGAATGTAAGGTTTTTGTACCTCAATGCATGTCAATGCATGTTGGACATCCATGTCTGAAATTTGGTGATGAGTCACAAGTCTGACGCTGCAAAACATGAAGTTAAAAAATGGAAGGTTAAGCTTTGATGCATACTACATGATATGAAATAAGCAATGTAACTTTTTCTCAGAAAAATAGAGTCTAAAGCTTTGATTTAGAGACTAATATGTAGTCATAAGGATATATACACCGTGCATTTGGGTTTCACAGCATTGCAAGCATGTTGCGCTGCTCCAGGACTTGACACAGCTTGCTTGGTGTTATCCGTGGATCCGTAATGTCGAAGAATACCTTGGAAAATTGCCACGGTGGGTTACAAAGTGATATTAAAAGGCAACATATCAGAAGACAAGCAAACTCTGTATATGCTTTGTTGGACTAACCATATTGGTCTCGACTGAAGTTAAATCAACTGTAAGCTGTTTGATTTTGTTTAGTCCATCTAAGAGAGAGTTAATAGCACCAGCGGTCACACAACTCGTCGTCGATATGCACTTAAGTCACACTTCTCCAGAATGTGATTATTTGGTCACACAACTCGACAAGTGCGTGCACGCAGGTCACTGGCTCCACTTGTCAGTCCGTTTTGGACGATCGACCATTTTGTAAAATTAATATTACTCCAGGGGTTTTCTAAAAATTTATCGTCCAAAACGGACTGACAAGTGGGGCCAGTGACCTGCGTGCACGCACTTGTCGAGTTGTGTGACCAAATAATCACATTCTGGAGAAGTGTGACTTAAGTGCACATTGGCGTCGAGTTGTGTGACCGCGGGTGCCATTAACTCTCTAAGAGATTAACATGAAAAAACATGCATTGTTAGCTGATAAAAAGCTTATTACTCACTTGAATACATATTAATTAAATGTATCTTGAATTCAAAGTGGAAAGCATCCTATGCTACCTGCTAAAACTTTAGCCCTCCTATGGTCTTCGGCAAGCTTGCCTACAGTGTAGGGCTGGACATAAAGCTCGATTTTCGTTAAGCTTATTGAACACTCGTCAGCTCGGCTCGTTTGAACTCGACTCGTTTTGTTAATGAACCGAGCTGACTTTGAATTTTAGCTCGCTAACACTAACGAGTTAAACAAATGAACTAATGAGTTTCACGAACAACTCGTTAAGCTCGCCAATATTTCCTGCATAGCCTCGGTGATGCTTGATGTCGATGTTTCACGAAGAATTTTAGCTCGCCGTCGATGTTTCACGAAGAATTTTAGCTCGCTGATCGATGTTTCATTGTTCAAGTACTTCTATATAAGTTAATATGTTATATTTTACTCATGTCCGGGTGATGCTTGATGCATTTAAGTAGTTGACTATTTTAATACATCTCCTTAACGAGTTTAACGATCTGTTCGTGAGGCTCGCGAACAGATAACGAACCGAGCCGATCTTTGAATTTAGCTCGTTATCCTTAGTGAGCTTAATGATCCGAGCCTTAACGATCACGAACTATAACGAGCCGAGCCTTAACGATCCGAGCAGCTCGTTAGTCCAGCCCTAGTACCGTACATGAATGCTCGGTCCAGCACGTTGTAGTTAATACTCCTTACTAGCTAGCGCTGCTGGCTGCAAATGCATACTGGCCCTATCACTTCCTCGTCTTCTACAGCAACCTAGCCCTAGCACGCCGTACCTGTAACTTCTCCGTGTAGTAAAATAGTGAAATTGGTCCCACGAACGACTCGATCGACCGGCAGGTCACGCTGCTGCACAGATTGCAGCTGTAGAGCTGCTCGTCAGTGTCGATCGTGACACATCAACACCATAGGTTTTCCTGTTTTTATCCAATGACTTGAATATAGGCCGCCGGTGACACCTAGAAAGAAAAGGAATTAAAGTTTTGTGTTGCACTTTTTGTCAAGTTCTTTCATATTAAGTCATAGAGAAATCGTGCTATCGAGATCTAGCGGTTCTGGACCCGAACGAGAAGTTAATGATCTTATTACTAAGTAATCAAAAGGTTTTGCTAAAATATCCATATGAAAATATCTCTTTCTCTACTTTCGCATAAAGCACGAAATCAATGGAGATTAGTCTGTCGGAACTTCTGAAGAGACATTGCGGAAAGCATAAGCACGAGTCCAAAACAATCGAGTTAGTTCGTGGAATTAAGCACTCTACTCATGTGCAAAATATGAGTAGTCTTTGTTATGTCCGGAACATCAAACTGCAGCGGATCTGAAGCTTTTGAGCTTGTTATAACATTCAAACGGATTCAAATTTGGAAGAAAATGCCAATGGGTTCATGTCTATAGCCTCTCTATTGTAGGGGGTCATCCTCTGCTAGTAAACACTAGTTAATGCTCTCTCTGTTTCTAAATATAAGAAATTTTAGTCTTTTCTTGATTCGTACGTATCTAGATATATTTTAGTGTGTTGATTCACTCATTTTAGTTCGTATTTAGTCCATATTAAAGTGGTCAAAACATTTTATATTTTGTAATACAAGTTTTATAGTACTTGGTAATATTGGCAACGGTCCATTCGCTCTAATCCAACGGTGATAAAATTAGAGCTACCTGAAACTACCAGATTAAAAGAACCTGAAACTACCCGAAACTACCAAATAGTTTTTTATTTTTAATAAAACGTAAAAGGTTATTTGCGTAATTTTGTGTCAATGACCCCACGGTCATTATCTCCATCCTCAGACCGGGGCCTCCATGCATGCCCCGCTCTTCTCACTCTCTCACGAGGCAGAACATTTGGAGGTAATCGGCGACGCGGCGGAGCCCTTGCCGGTGACGCGGCGGTGAGGGTCTATCGGGGCCTCCATCCCCGCTCTTCCCACGCAGTGAAGATGTCGCCCGCCGCTCCAATGGCGGGGAGCACGGAGAACGTCGAGAATCCAGGGAGCAAGAAGGAGGCGGCTTTGGTCGGGGGCACAAGGTCAAGCTTTGTTTGTTGAACGCAAATCAGGTGCAAGGGCTGGGCGGCGAGGTTCATCTTCACGTCGGAGCATTTGACGGGGTCGTTCAGTCCACGCGTGTTCTAGGACGCAAGGAGGAGCTGCTTGAGACGGTTTATCTACTTGGGAAACATGAGCACACCAGCAGTACAAACACAGAAGCCACGGACACTGAAACCAAGCTACAGCTAACAGGAACATCACGACCCTTTATACAAGCAAGAACGCACGCAAAATACAGAGATAATACACAGCAAACTCAGGGCTACGGGGCTCACTAGCACTACTGGAGCCACGATCACTACTCTGAGCAACACGATCGGAGGACGAAGCCGCGGACGGGCGTGCAGACGAACAAGTCAAAGCAGCACCAGGGGCAAAATTGCGGCGGCGGCCCGGCAGTGGTGTGGACGCATCATGGGGCACCCTCCGGGACCCTGACGGCACGCTCCAGACGGCGCATGTCGTCAACTCGTCATACGGCAGCTGGCACGCACTCGCCATGGCCAGCAGCTCCTCTGCACGGAACGGGGAAGCGACGGTCGGCGTGGAGGACGAGACACCGTCTTGATCCGCACAGCACGATCCATCACACTCTCGAACAGGACCCCGCCCTTCGCGCACAGCCGAGCACTAGTACGTGGAGGCGCCGCTGGAACACGGGCGACAACGGCGTCTTGGGTGCGCTTGCGCTTGCTCGCGCGCTCGCCAGGGACGTGGGGCGTGTCGGGTCAGGACCTTGCAGCGGGCGGTGAAGGAGCAACAACCACCGGGGACGAGTCACAATCTGCAGGCACAAACAACAGAGGGTCGACGCAGACGACGACGTCGGCAAGCACATTGGTAGAGACGAGGGAGGCCAAGCCGGGAGCGAGGGTAATGGTGTCGATGACGCCCACGGCCCCGGTGTCCAGGTTGATGTGTGGGAGGGCGCGTGGCACCAGGAAGTACCCAAGTACCCAACCTCCCCGTCACCGCCGCGCAGCAGCAGATGGAAGAAGGTCGGGCACCCGAAAGTACCCAACCTCCCGGCTAAAATTTTAATTTAACGGCTGATATAATTTAGTGGGGATAGAGTCAAATCTAACGGCTAAAATTATTTAGGTCGAGAGCTACCGGAAACTACCTATGGTAGTTTTCCAAGCACCGTAAAAGAACTCATTTTGTAAAGGAGGGGATACTAATTTAATGAAGGATTTTATATGTTTCATTAGGGTCAGATAGCCCCCATACCCTCAAGGCAGCTCCTTCCCTCCATTCAAATGGAGTAAGGTGGAACTTCCAGCGTTAGGTTCTTTGTTGGGGAGTGTCTAACCAACAGATGGCTGAAAATGCAATTCGGCTTCAGACACATTTTTAGCAGTCTAATACTCATTTCCTCTCATTGACCAGCCCATCTTCATTCTTCGGTCAGTCCACCACCCTGAAAAGAAAACCCTCCGACGAAACCACAGCCCATCTCAGTCCGGTTTTTTTCTAGCCGGTTTTTTCATTCTAGCCCTATCGTGATGCTTCCCTCCCTTCATTTGAGCCCACAAAAAAGTGGTACCGATTCCTTGCTGGGCCTCGTGAGCTAGCTACACCAGGAAAAACAACGTGACCATCTTCTTCCTTCAAGCGCACCTGCACACAAAGAAACAAGAAATGCAAAAGGCTGAATACATTATCCTTCAAAACCTTGTCATAATCTAGCACAAAAAACTTACAGTGTGATTTTACTGAGGTCATGTTTGGAAACTGCTACAACTGACAAAAAGTGCTAACTGAACCAAATTCTTGATTTTTCATCAATGACACAAACAAAAAACAGCTTGGTTCAGGGGTTCTCTCACTTGATGTCAGTGACGACTTCTTTTCCCAGGTACACGGTGTTTCTTAAGTTGGTTCGCCCCCTCCCCACCCCCCCGATCTCGCAATCTTTCAAACATGCACAAGAAAAAGATAAAAATGAATTACACACAAGTGTTTTTGGAGCTCTAATAAAAGTTATTGGTTGAAAATTGAAATATGCAGGATACTTTCTCATACACTGATTTCCTCATGGGTGCTTTCAAAGATCCTCTGAACCATCAGCCAAGCAGTAAGCAGGTATATATAACCATACCTCCATGTTTTGTCTATCTGCTAAAACAAACGGCGAAACAAAACTGATAAGAAGCAGCAAGGTATGAAGCTATGAAACATGAAAACTTGGTATTTGCTACATAACGATAACTTTGTTACAACTTATTACTTCATGTCAGGGAATGAAGCTGCTACCACCGAGAAAAAGAAAGCACCTGTTAGAAGAAAGAAAAAAAAGAAACAAATAATCTTGGTATGAACCAGGGAGAGGAAGTTGATGGTATGAAACTAAGTGCATGACAATGTTATTTTAATTATTTACAAAAAAAATCCCACGATTGTAATGCCTTACTATTGACTCACTATGCTGTCAGGTGGTACAGCTCCCATCACAAAGAAGAAGAAAGCAGCAGGCAAGAAAAGGAAACAAAATGAAGCAATGACAATGAATGAACAACAATGTGGCGAATGAGGATGACAACTACTGTAATAGAAGAGCTTGTAGTTCTATTTTCATAGTGCAACGGCTACCATCATAAGAATGTAACAGTTATGGGAATTACAAACTGTTTACGAGAATTTTCTTTCAGTACCTTGCCATTATTTACTACCACTGTGGAAAACTATCAGCTCACCGACTTTCCAAGAATCAATAACCTGCAAAACAAAAAAAAGGGGTCCTCCTCCTTTATCCGGGCTTGGAACCGGCTACCAAATTGGTAGGCGGAGTTACCCTCGCCCCAAAAACAACCCCAAGTCAAAACGAAAAATGAAAACTGCCAGAAAATGAAGACAAATAAATCTGAAACACTGAAACACTGCATCGCTGCCCCCTAAAACATTTGTCCCTCCTCCTTTTTACCGGGCTTGGGACCAGCTATCCAAATAAAACTTGGATAGGCAGGGTTACACATGTTGACCGCCTATACCCCAGCAAAAAACCAAAACTAAAGATGAGATACAATATAGACTGAAACAAAACTGAAACACTGAGATAGCAGACACATAACTGAATCAATGAGCAAGATAGCACTGAAACAAAACTGAAAGACTAAGATTGCTGACATAAAACTGAAACAATGAGCAAACTAATGAATCAATGTCATAAGGACTGAATCACTGAGGAAAATGAGAAATAATGAGACTAAATAAAATAAGGAATGAAGAATCAGAGGAGATAATGACAAAATCAGAGAAGATAATGAAGAAAGAATGAGCAAACAAATAAGGAGAGACTAATACTGATAAAGGACTAAGAATGATCAGAGAAGATAATGAAGAAAGAATGAGCAAACAAATAAGGAGAGACTAATACTGATAAAGGATTAAGAATGATCAGAGAAAATAATGAGAGAATAAAACAGAGAGACTAATACTGAGATTAAAGGTTAATGAACAATAATACGGAGAGACTAATACTGAGAGTAAAACTGAAGAATAAAGGAGAGACTAACACTGAAGAAAGATAATACTGAACAATAATACAGAGAGACTAATACTGAGAGTAAAAATGAGCAATAATACAGAGGGACTATAACTGAAGAATAAAGGAGAGACTAAAACTGAGAAGGACTAAGAAGAAATGAGGAAATGACTGAGATACAAATTACAATGAGAGACTAAATAATGAGACTGAGAAAGATAATGAAAAAATAGCTAAAAAGGGGGCTAAGACTGAGAAAAAACTAAGACTAACACTGAACAAAGATACTGAGACTAAGAAAAACTGAAGAAAACTAATGAAAAAAGAGGAACAAGAATGCGACACTGAAACAAGACACAACAAAGACTAAAAATAATAAACAAGACTGAGAAAAGACTATGACTGAGAAAATAATTTGACAGAGAAAAGAATTAGACTAACACTGAAGAAAGAATATGAGAAAAGAAGAATGACTGATGAAATAAAAAAAGGGGTCCTCCTCCTTTACCCGGGTTTGGAACCGGCTACCAACTTGAAAAAATTGGTAGGTGCAGTTACCCCCACCCAAAACAAACACCAAAAACAGATGAAGAATGAAAATTATTAATTAAAAATGCAAAAGTAATATAGAACAAAAAAGTAGGACTGATATACGATATAACGGTTCAACATATGATTGTTCCATCCAGTACTATATAAACAAGATTACTAATATAGAAAACAAAACTATGTTCACGATGATGAAAAGATGACACAAAGATGAACATATGTATGAGCGAATTTGCGTCGACAGTCTTGATCAGTGTAGCCAACGCGTCTTGATCAGTGTAGCCGGCGCATGAAGGATTCATAGGGATAGGAAAAAATGTAAAATAACAGCTAATGAAAGAATAAGATAGGGTAGTAAACAGAAAAAATAGGGATATGAGCTGACAAAAGTGAAACTACCTTGTCGTAAAAATTTGTAACCAAGCTAAGATCCGTTTTGTTACCACGGTGGAAAAAGAGACGGTTCGCATACTGGATACGAATGTGAGGGATGTCATCCTTGCGAAACATATGGGTTAGGTCTTGTTGGGGTCAAAGTACTCCATAGCCATCATTGTCATGACGCCACAATCATGACTGACAAAAATAAATTATAAGGTTTTTGTAAAGTATAGTTTCATAAAAAAATTGAAACATATGAGAGACAACCAGCGAAAACCACAATTGCTTACGGGTTGTCTTGCAGAGGGATCTTGCCATCCAAGACTTTAAACTTGCTGAAATCAGGCTCGTTGTCTGAAAAATATCATTCCAAAGAGTCACAAAATTATTCCTCTGAACAAAAAAGAAATAAAAGGAGTATGTTCTTCAGCAGCAACAAAAACAACATATATTGCATTCAAAATAAAACAGCCAGACACATTTACATGAGTAGAACAAAAGAGGCACAAGCATCCATTCTGCTTCCAACTAGGATTACAGCTCGTAAAAACACTAAAATGCTAGTATGTATTTCCGAACACTAACAAAATAACACAACAAAATTCGAGGAACAGAGTTCCCCAACCAAAATTCCTGCTAATGAATCGACCTAGTGTGCATTTCTAAAACCCCTAAACAAAAATAGACACTCACCAAATGAAAATTAGCATAGTTCCCCAACCAAAATTCCTGCTAATGAATCGAGCTAGTGTGCATTTCTGAAACCCCTAAACAAAAATAGACACTCCCCAAATGAAAATTAGCATAGTTCCCCAACCAAACTGGACAGGCAAACCAGCCATTTCGCATCCAACAAAACAGCCCAGCACGACCTAATTCATCTCGATTTGGAATCCCTAGAACAATCGAGCATTCTGTGAGATGACGGGATGGGGGAACAAGCTCGTGGGACGACACAGAGCTACATAGATACATGGCGCGCAGGGCTCCCACACTGCAGAAACTGAACACAAAAATAACGAGCACAGAGGGGACGGGGAACATGTACCTGTTGCGACGTTGGCGATGCCGCTCACGGCCGGCTCCGCCATTGGAAAACCTAGAGTCTCGACAGCGTCCGGTACCCATCCGTTCCTCTCCAAGCTCGGGTACTGCTGCTGGGCGGCGAAGGAGAAGAAGGACACGAGTAATGAAGGAGAACGCCGGAGACGAGCACCGCCGATCCCCCGAATCGCCTCCGCCTCTGCTGTCGCCTCCGAGCGGAGACAACGCCTGGGCCCCCTCGACACCGCCTGGGCACGAAATTCCAAACGACGAAAGCGGATAATGCCGGAATATTCCGAACCGGAATAAAAACCGAAAAAAACCAGACTGAAACGGAACAAGTGGCGAGGCTGACAGCCATGCTCCAAGATTCGCGCCGGGACGGAACGGACGGCAAAAGATCCGTCTGAAGACGAATTGAGATTTCAGATGGCTGAAAAATAAAAAAAGTGCTTTGTTATGGACATGAATGTGCAGTTTCCCTAGAACCTCTGAGCATTCTCGTGATGCCACTTGCGAGGTGTCAAGGATTCCCTATCGCCCACCCCTCGCCGGTGATGGCTGTGAAAACCCTGGACGAAGCCCAGATTCAGCCATATGCGCGTTTGCGTGTTCTGTACATGGTGTGTCACTGCTGTAAATTATACCGTTTATTTTATATCAAAATATAAATTTAACGGTATAAATTCTGTGATATGTAATTCATATTTCATTGGTCAAATTGATGGTATAAATTAGATCCTAAAATGCGTGTGCAGCTAGCACCTAAATGGAGACGGCGGAGTATCTTAAAATACGATTAAATCAACTTCTAAATTAACGACACTATTAGCTTAGCACGTTCGGAATCTTCGGATTATTTCCAACATGTTCCAGCAATTGTGATGCATCTAGCCGTCCTCCAGGCTCAAGTTAACTAATGGATCTCATTCGCCTGAAGCACACTAGTAGTACAGTCTACGGGACGGGTAGATCTCATTCATCGAATGAATCACACGATGGCTGGGGCCTCCGACTTGTCCAGGCATGGGGCGTCGGTGACGCTGCCGTAGTCTTCCACCGACGCACCGACGGCGACGGTCACCGGCCAGCAGTAGTACGTGACGACGATGCTGGTCGTGACGTCCCCTCTCGCCATCGCCACGCGGCTGGCAAATAGCCCGGTCAGCTCCATTTGGGCGCCGGCGACGCCGCGCCCCTCGAAGAACGCCTGCACGTACCGCATGGGCAAGTCATCTCCCGGCGTCAGCGTCAGCGACACCATCGTCTCGCGCGCCGTCCGCTGCATCACCGAGATAGACTGCGGAAGCCCGAACTCGGCGATCTGTGTTGGCGCCGGCGAGGACAATGCATCCGTGAGCCGCACGGTGATGTTGGTGTAATACACGGAGGCGCGCCCGCTGGGGTTGTTGGCCCAGAGGACGAACTTGAGCCTAACGATGTTCCCCGGCGGCGGAAGCGACGGTATATGGTCGACTTCCACGTGCCCGCCGGAGAGCTTCAGCTGGAGCTTCTCGGGGCGGAGCATCACCACTACGGCACGGGCGATCACCGCCACAGCCAACACGGTCACCACAGACGCCACCGTGCACCGCGCCACGTAGAGCCACCGGAACCTCGTCCAACTGCTGGTCGTCTTGCCATGGTCGGCAGCTGCTGCCATATGCATCGACGTGCGCGTACAACCGGCAACTCTATTGGCTAAGCTAGAAAAGTACTTGTCATCAATTAGCTAGCTATCACAGCTGCCTCCGTCTTCGTGAAAGAAATCCTACTTCATGTACCTATTTATCACTTGGAGCGCTGCCAACCGGCATGTAAAAATTGTAGACAAGACAAAAGAGAAAAGGCGATCTAGAGACGATTAGGGTTTTCGCCCCGTCACCATCGACACCGCCGGTTCGTCCCACCTCCGATGACCCTTTGTGCCTTAGAAGTGCGGCGGAACCCGTCCCCTCGCCGGCGGGAGTGTTTTCATTTTTTATTTAGTTTTAGTTTCTTGTTTGGGGTGCGGAGACGGAGACGACATTACAGAGGAAGAATAAGGTTCGCCCCTCATATCACAGCTCTCGCAATGCGCCTAGCGTCGGAGGGCGTGGGGACTTGTGTTTCTGGCGGATCTCCTGAGATCCACTCAGCGTCGGTTTCTGGCGAATCAACATAGATCCGTTTAGGTGATCATATTCATTTATGAGTTTGTGGGTATAGCCGTTTGGATCTAATTTTCTCATTGTCAGTTGTTCGTTTGGGGACTTGGCACGACGACTTTCTCGTGCTCTACAAGGTTTGCCTGACTCCAGTGAGAGA
Organism: Poa pratensis; assembly: GCA_947311845.1. Lineage (NCBI taxonomy): Eukaryota > Viridiplantae > Streptophyta > Magnoliopsida > Poales > Poaceae > Poa > Poa pratensis. The sequence continues at coordinate 25,001,226 of CAMZMU010000044.1, forward strand.
GGGGCGATGAGGCTGGCACTCCTTCGATTTGCTCAATTGCTAGTAGTCGTTGATACTTGGTTCAGTGAGCTCATTATTGTAATTTGTGTTACTTAGGGTTCTTCCCAACTGCTCTTGTTGCTTATTTTTAACAGACCGTTTCTGAATTTAAAAATAGAGAACTACCTGGCATCCATTAGTTAGCATACTTAATTTTTCGGTTTATAATTCAAAATATACAAGCACACCCCCCAGCTACCTTCTTGCTTAGATATGCCATTTAGGCTAGCTCGCTTGTTATTTGTAAGTGAACGTTCAAATATTTTTAAATGCATGATTACCACAAATATATATGATCGCCAACTCAAAATAGTATCATGCATCATACTTGGCGTGAAGTTTTTGTGAGCATTATAATTTTCTGAACTTCTAATATAATATTCATATGGTAAATAACGACACACTGAAGACCGTACACATATCTCTAACTATACGAGAGGTGAGCGTTTTCGCGCCCTGTGGTTGATCGGGCACTGTTCAACACTGTTCCTAGTGTTTCGATCTGCGCCGTCCGCTGCCGATCCGACGGCCTGCACACACGCCCCCGCGACGTTTTTGCAAAAACGTCCCTCGCTTCCGACAAATAGCTCCGTGGTCCACAGTTTTGCGAGGAAAAGGACCTATATAAAATTACAGCAAAACCGAGGGTGTTTTCTGGAAAAATGTCACCACTTCCCCCCTTCTCCTTCTCTCCCGCGCGGCGCCGGAGAACTTCCACCGCCGCCGACGCTCGCCGCCGAAGCTGTGCTCCTCCACGGACAAATCCAAGCATGCGCCCGGCTCCGCCGCCTTCTCCTCTCCATCCTCGCCACAAATCGCGTGCCGGTACGCCGTATGGCCGCCGGTATCATCATCGGCGTGGTCGCGCCGTCCGCCGCCGCGGATTGGTCGCCCCGGCCGCTCCGGCGACCTACGCGGGGCGGCGCCGCCACATACGGGCGCCCCGCGCCCGCGCGCGTCCGCGACGCCCCCCCCCCCCCCCCCCCCCGTGCCTCCCAGAACACGGCAGCGCGCCGCCGCTGTCGTCGTCGCCGCCGCGGGAAGCTGCGGCCAGACCCGGCACTGGTGACATCAGCATGACGTCACCGTGGCGGTGGGCTGGGCTGGTTCGTGGGCTGGGTTTTTTTTTGTTGTCCTTCTTCGCAAAACTTTTGCAAATTTTAAAATACAACTCCGGATCAATTCAAACCAAATTCAAAAAATTTGTGGAAAACAAAATAGCCATTTCAAATACTTTGGGACCTTTTCCAAATTATTTCAAACCTGATTTACATCAAAGCTGGTGGGCCCCACTGCCTGAAACAAATTCAAGAAAAAGGAAAACAAATTACAAATTCAGTAGCTTTAAATTTACACACCATAAAAATGCAGAAAAAGTAAAGCAAAATGGAAAAATAAAACGAATGGTATCTACGTACGAACAAAATTTTAAATTTGAATGTTCCTAAAATTTAAATGTCCCCCAAAACTTACCGTTTCGTGAATGCTAACCGAATTACAATCTGAATATCTTCCCAATTTACCGAATTTTTTAAATCCAACCAGCTTTTAAACATAAACTTTTTTGCAATTCCAATAATTTCCAAATTCGTAGAACTTTCAAATCTAAGCGTTGCCAAATTTAAAAGTATTTCCCCTAATTACGCTGAATCAGATTTGATGAATGCTCACAAATTGCGTTCTCCCTAATTATATCTCTAGATATTCGAAATGAAAATTGCTTCTTTTCGTTTACATGTTTTCATTTTTTTCTATTCTCTTTTCTTTTTCATTGCCTTCTCCCATTGTCACCAGGCTTACATATTCATTGACAATTCATCTCCTTACAGATTTCACATTTCAATTTGGAACCATAGTTCACGATTTCAATTACACTAACATGTTTAGAGGTAGTATAACTTAAAACTGTCTAATTATGTAGTTAAATTTTAAAAAGCATGCCCTCATAAATATTTAAAGAAAACGCAAATTCATTTTCTCTAATTACGGAATGAATTTTTAATTGAACTTAATGCATGCTCACACAATGTATTCTCACCGATTGTTGAATTAAATTTGCTATTTAAGAAAACCCTTAAATACATTATATGAAACCAAAAAGATTAATACTTAGAAACAATACTACACCTGAGCTTCTTACAATTATGCAGCTGAATCTAATAAATGTTCATATCGAACTAACCTTTCTGTAATTTGACAGTTAAATTTACATAGATGAAGAAACATACCACAAAATTCGCAACAAAAAATAATTGCTGAGTACTTATGATATGCGATCCAATTTCGAATATGAATGTTTAGAAACTACAAAGCATTTTTAAAAGCGCACATTTCCAAAATTGAAATTTACCACGCGAGCACGGCGTATGCCGCGGGAAAAAAAAACAATCGCAACAATACAAATTTCAAAGCATAAACAATTTTTTTAACAGTAAATCTTATTTGCATTCCCAAATTTTTTTTAAACAGTAAACTTTATTTGCATTTCCAATTTTCCGTAATCGATTAGTTAACATGGTGGTCAACCGTATTATGAAAAGCAGGAAAAAATCATTGGGTTGCCAAATTCTTTATCGATCCGTGAAAAACAAAGGATACGACAACGAAAAAAACCCTCTTTAACCTGAATTCTGATTAATTGGATATCCCGCATAAGGAATTGAAGAAAGACGCGACGTATTATTCCAGGGAGTTTTCAATAGGGTTTAGAGCATGACATCAGTTGTTGACCCACAACTCAGATTTCTTTTTTTCTAGCAACGATTCCAGAAATTGGTAGAATTCAGGCAAGTAAGCCTACTTTAGGGTTTAGGGTTTGAATGTACACATTTTCAAATTTGAAGTTTTTCACCAGCTATTCACAAATATGACAAACATATAGACATTAACACACAAAAAAACGACGACTATTTACGTCATTTGATCAAGGTTCAAGTTTAAAATCATTAAGATTTCCAATGCCTTCCAAATCTTACCATTTAAAAACCACTAAAAGAAATCACGTATGAACAACTTCTAAAAATTTAGAAATTCAAACAATTTGTAAATGTAAATTTCTCCTTTCTAATGTCGATACATTTAAATCCAAACAAATTTTGAATGTACACAGCTTCAAATTAAAAAAAATTCCCACCACGGTATTCAGAAATATCACAAATATATCAACATTGACACGGAAAAATAAATGTTAACTATTTATGCCATATGATAAGATTTCTAATTTGGAAACTTCAGAAATTTGAACGGCTTCCAGATCTGAAGATTTCAAAAACCAAAAAAAATAATATAAAAACAGCTACCCACTTACACCAATTTTTGAGATTCAAACAAAGTATAGATCGAATCTCTGAATATATCCGTTGGAAAAATACAAATAATATATCAAAACAATCATAAAAATACGTACAAACTACTTATGCTAAAGATTTTTTTTGGAATATTCAAATATTGTCACCATTTAGAGGTAATTCAATTGCATCTTTCCTGAAATGAATTAAATATTGCCGCTAAAATTCGAACATATTCGACCATTTCAAGCTACTAAATATTTGAATATTACACATAATGTATAAAAAATGCTCACAAAAAATGCTACCTGTTCAAATATTGTCACCATTTAGAGGTAATTCAAATGCATCTTTCCTAAAATGAATTAAATATTGCCGCCGAAATTCAAACGTATTCGACCATTTGGAGGTACTAAATATTTGAATATTGCACAAAATGTATCAAATGTTGGCTAACTTGCCGAAATGAAAGGGCACTACATTCAAATTAGAAATCAAATTCTAAAATAAAGCATGTTTTACATAATTTAGAGCACTTTATAGATATTGATTTATGATATTTGAACAATTTTGCAAAACTATTAAATTCTGAAATGACTATTCTAAAATAAAGCATGTTTTACATAATTTAGAGCACTTTATAGATAGGGATTTTTACCCCCAATTTTCAAGCAAACATCACCTTCAACAAAGACACGACATAGGCGCGTCAACCTTATGTGATCAGAAATCTTGTGTTTTCACTGGAGTAGACACATATTTTTTTTGTTTAAGCTGGCGGTGCGACCGCTATGGGTTGCTGATGTCTTGTTAAACAGATACCATTAGAAAATATATTGGAAGCACTTAGTGTCTAATAGGATATTGCTTCGAGTCGCTCGACCTTCGATCCAGATCCAGCTCCAATGGTGACAAAGCATCGTCTTCCAACTAACACCAACAAGATGTTAGGCGTGACGACTCTCGCATGAAAATCCTATTGGAGCACCTACCGAGACGTATCGAATTCAATTTGGAGATGGAGGTCACATCCGATACCGTCGACGTCTTTAGAAGCTCCACAGTCTATGAAAGATTGTGCAGCTTAGAAGGACGTCACCATCTTCAGATTCAGCCGCCGCTGTATCTGAGCGCATGTTGTCATGTTTTGTTGTCGATGTGATGAAGCCGACCCATGCAGCCTTCGCCACCAAGTAGTCGTGGCGAGCCAAAGATACCGGCATCACACATACAACCGGTTGCCGGGGGGGGGGGGGGGGGGAGAGGCACAACGAGAAAATTAGGACCCACCGTTACCGTCACCGCATGGGGCCAGAGGGAAAGCATCAGTGGAGGAGGAGGTGGCAGCGTGTTATTTGCTCTAAATGGAGTTCTACAAAACTTCCAACCAATTCTGACTTATGGCAATCCTTTGAACTATTTCTGGCCCCTTGGAGTCCCGGCAAGCACAGTGACGTATTTAGGGGAAAGTGTCTTTTGCTCCCGGGTACCAGTGCTCCTGTCACTTAATTTTTTTAAAAAATTGTATTTCCCAGTGTCAAAAAATTATGAACAAAAGTCTGGATGTAGGCAATTGGGTATCCCACAAATGTGTAAAATATCAATTTTAAATAATTTGTATTATAGGCTACATATATATGACAAAATCTGTTAAAATTTAGAGATTTGAAACTATTCATACACAAATCTACACTTTTATCATTTTTGTGTAGCTTAGAATACAAAGTATTTCAAATTTAACTTTTCCACTTTTGTGGGATACACCGTTGACTACATTCGGTATTTTTTCGGATTCTTTTGAAACTTGTAAATATAGTTTTCAATTTTTTTAAGTGGCAGGAGCACTGGTGCATGAGAGACAAAAATCTGCATTCCCTTTTTAGACCGTATAGACATGCCAACGTATTTGGCTAGATTACAACTATTTAGGAATGAACTGGACATGCACGTTGACGTGTCTATGCTGTAAAAAACACCACTGTGCTTGGCGGGATACGACATGATCAAGTGTTTGAAAGTTTTTCCACGGGACGAAAGAAGAGGCTGAAAGTTTTACAAAGGGCCGTTTAAGACAAATTATACCGTAGCAGCCGACGGGTTAGGGGAACCGCTCGAGTTGCCCTAGTAGAGCGACGGAGGGTGTGTTAGGAAGTGAAGAAAATGGCGATCGAGGAGAGGTGATAGATCGATGCAGATTGCATGCGTGGACAAGTAGCCATTGGCTAGTTAGCATTGATCTCTCTGCTCGCTCGAGCAGTTGATGCTTGCAGTTGCAAGAGTTACGGCTAGCACTGGGTACTAGCGTACGAAGGCGTAGATCGGATTGAAGTATGGAACCCTAGGTCACACACAGAACAGCGCCCACAGACAGATAGGTCACAAGCTACCACTGAGCCACTGATCAGTACAATTTCCTGCTCCTCATTTCTCGGATCTCGGAGGCCCAGTGGTTCAGCAATGGCGCGGGTACGTGGTCAGCATTGTGTGGAGATGCTTGCAACAACAAGGACACGACATAAGAACCCATTAATGGTAGCTGCTCATGCCGCCAAACAGGGTATACGTACGTCGTACGTGCTACTGTCATGCATGCAGGCATGTCGCGGCGTGTCCAAAAACGGCGACGTAAAGGGGTCCTATAAGTTCACACTGAAATAAAGTTACTTTCTGTTTGCTAGATTGTGATGTCTTCAACTCATTTTACAATCTCCCACGAAAAAGTAACCATGAGGGCAGAAAACTTTAGTTTGCCAAAATAAATGGGTATAATTTACCGTAAAGCTGAGCACAAAATTTAGAAGTACATGGAAGATGCATTTTCACGGACACGGCGTTTCGGGTCAAAGCTCTAGATGCACTCATTATGAAAAATATTTTTAACTTTTTATAACATGTCAAAAAATTCGAAATAAAATTTCAGATATACATCAGAACATTTTATATTAACACAAAAAGTTTCACAAAGAAAAGACATTTTTTGTGACCTGCACAAAAAAGACAAAAAAATGTCGCGTACAAAGTCATTTTGATGCACCCGGATTTGTCTTTTTTGCACAGCCCACAAAAAATGTCTTTTCTTCACGAAACGTTTTGTGCTAACATAAAATGTTGTGTTGTATCTCCAAAAAATTTACTAGGAATTGTTTGACATTTTGAAAAATGATTTTCGGGCAGTGGGTGTATCTACACCTATGACCCAATATGGATTTCCCCATTTTCACCTTTTATTATCAGAGGTGATGCTAGTTAGTTGTTCCGAGTATATTGGCGTGCAAGATTCTATAAGATCACTATATCTAATTGACGTGGGGTTACCATGGCAAATCCCATGGTTAGATCACCTAGGGTTTCGTAAGGGGGAGAAAGGTGGTGGCGCTGGTAGATCCGTCGGCTGACAAGCAAGGTTACCCAGGTTCAAGCCCCCGGAGGGTAATACCCTACTTCCTGGTTGTCTGGTTATTGATGTCGAGGTGTCTATAGGTTACAATGGCGATCCCGACAAGAGATATGATCTCGCTTGGGCTTGGTGTATGGATGAAAGCGTAACCTAAACCGGCGGCCCTCCCAGCCATTATATTGTAGGCTAGCTCTTGGGAGTTCGCATCCGATTAGGTTTACATGTAAGAAATGTCTAAACCGCCATAGGTTGCGCTTGCCTTGAGGCTCAATCTTCGTTCTTGGGCCTCTTTCTTAGGCCACTCTCGCAGGTTATATGGGGCACCCGGTGCGTTGTAGCTAGATTGTGCACCAGGTATACTCACGATGGGGCACCCCAAAAGGGTACCCCCGTCACTACTAGTAGAATTATCCACGTATCAAAAGAGATAAATTCATACAATTACAAGTACTATTTGAAGTAACACGTGTTCCCAGTTGGAGTAACGTTCTGTCTGAAAAGATAGCGACCACGGTCCGCACATTAATATATTTTTTTAAACAGGGCAAAAGATTTGCCATTTCATTAATTGAGGAAAAGTTTAAGAGGTGTTACGAACGACACGGTCAAGGAAAAATTCAACACCAATCCTTGACCCGAAGAATGGCAGTCCAATTCGAGGGGAAGATGTCACGTATGCCCGCCCAACCAAGATTTCACCAAAGTCCATATTCTCGCCGAGAATCTACATTGGAAGAGAAGATGCGCCGCCGTTTTTAGAACTTGGTCACACTTGCACCGGCCATAATTATCATATCCTCTACGCTCCCATCTATCCGCCGTCCAAACTCTATTTTGAATGATCAACCGAGCGAAAATCTTGCACTTCAGAGGTGCCCATGGCTTCAAACTATTTATTTTTTTGAATTTTCTGTTATATAAACTGCAAGAGTGAAAAGTTCAATACAATCGCGGTCGATCATGCTCACCACGCTGGGCGGCGCTGAACCAACCAAAACACCTTCACCTAAACCTGACCGAAACATCCTAGCAAGCTCATGAGCAACAACGTTTCCAGAACGGTTAACCTTCGACACCTTGTATCCTTGCAAAGATCCTAACATGCATCTAATATCCATGACAACTCCAGATATCACCGATTTGCTACAGCCTTCACCTTTAAGTTCAAAAATAAGAGAGGAGCAGTCATTTTCTAAATGCACCAAGCCCGCATAGCTTGGTAAGATTGACTTGACACTTTGGAGGCACGCAATAGTTTCAGCCATTTTAGCATCTGGACAATTTTCAATTTTACCCCCACACAGTCAGCAGAATTTTACCAGTGTCGTTTCTGATAACAGCGCCCCAACCTCCTCTATTTTCATCTTCCCAAAAACTTGCATCCCAGTTAAGCTTTGCCCAGCCTAGTTCTAGTTCTTTTTCAAAAGTGGTCCTATAATTTGCTTCTGAATTAATTGGCCATTTTCCTTTTGGATTAGTCGGAACCTCTATGTTCCTTTTATCCTGATTTGAATCTAGTAGACTGCAGAAAAAAGGAATTTCTAGGACCACATACTGGAGCGTGCTAATCACTTAGAGAGTTTCAATCAGTATTAGCATTAGTTTATGAATTTCTAGTGACGGACATAAAAGGTAAAAAATAAACTCAGAGCAAAAAGTAAGTGTATATGAGACCATGAATGTGCTTACATGTAAAGAGATGAATGGTCATAGCTTGATCTGTTTGGTTCGTCCGCCACAACTCACCGTAGAGATGAGGTGGAACTTTGAGGTCCCATATGCTGCCGCACTTAGCATATGTAATCTTAACAGTACAGAAAATCATAATACCTGCTCTATTTTGCAATGCCAACAGTTCCATGAAGCAATAAAATTTGAAGTGTACATGACATCAAGGATGTTTGAACTGCATCCTTTGTGGAAGAATTTTTTTGTTTGCACGGTAATGGTGTTCTGACCTGCAGCAGCAAAATAACATATGGACTTCTAGTGACTCACAACCAAAACCATTTAGCTGATTCATAACATTTCAGATCAACCAGTTAAAAAACAGAATAAGAGACATGTCAATTTTTCTGGTACAGTACAACCTATTAAACTACTGAGGTCTTGTAGATATATCTGTACATCATAAAGCTGAGGCCAACATTTTCCTGGCACTTGAAAAGGATAATAATGCAAGTTGAAATGCTGTCACCTGACTGAAAAGAATAAAGGGGTATTCACTAATCAGTGAACTTGTGGAATTGCTACAATCAAATTAGAAATCGTGCAAGCTGAGATCCATATCCTCTCAATAGTCCCTCAGGAGAAAATATACTTGAAGCGAAACTTGAAACTGGGCGCTGACCTACAGTCCAGTTCTAATATACTTCCAACAACGTTATCTCGAGGTACCAGAATAAATCCCCAATACAGTGAGCTGAGATACCAATCTAATCCGGATCTTCTCCAAATCTCTACATTGCCAATTCTGAAATAGCATCAATTCAGCTGAGAGGAAGGGACAAATAGAGGACATGTACGTATGGTGATGTCAACACATACTGGGGAGGAGTGTGGAGGCCTGGGTCTGGAGAATGAAGGAAAAATGATATGCACGGAGAAGAGAGTAAAATGAAACCTAGTAGCGCATATGATATCCTTAGAACATAGGAAAATGAATAGGTTGTAAGACGGCTGGAAGGAGATGTAAGAGCATGGGGTGTGATGACTGGTAAGGAGTGGTGGAGCCTTGGTGGAGACGATGATATCTAGGAAGCAGGGAGATGAACAACGTGATGCAAGTGGGAGATATAAAAAGGCACCGCGAGTTAATTCTGGCATGTGAGGGGGTCAAATTTTGGTGGACTCTTCAACTGAACATGGTGACGTTTCGTCATAAGAAAATGTCTAGTGCCGTGGATGGCCGAGAACACAGGAAAAATATGTTAGTGGGGACAATGGAAATGGACGGACAGATCATCGAAATCAAATGGCTGTGATCATGTGATGATGTGGCTATGCTGCATGTAGAGATAGAAAAATCATAAATGAACTTAGTGGGGTTTTGCTTTATAAGAGGTATAGATATCTTAAGGTGTGTTCATCAGGTAGATACCATTCTTTTCGCAGACATTGCCGAAGAGCTTTTGCTTTTGTACAATTTATCATAGCATGGTAACTCGTTTCTGGGCGAATAGCTCAGATACTACATCTTTCTGAGGAATTGGCTCTGCATCGACATATTTCTGAATAATAGCTCACATGCGGCATCTTTTCGAGCAGTAATTGCTCTGCGGCGACATGGCCGTCAAGTCATGTTCCCCACGCTGTAAACCAGGTTTGACCGGTACATGGAGTAGTTTTTCTCGAGTGGGACCCATGCGTCAGCGAAACCGGCCTCTGTTCGTGGGGGAACCGTCTCTGCCACGCGCCGGCGTCCCGCGGAGCTCACTCCTCACTCTGTCCCGTCGTCTCGGTTTCTCCGGGCTGGGGAAAATTTTCCTGGCGAAGGCGAGTCGGCGGCAATGGAGCGGGCGACTCGAGCTGTGGCAAAGAAGCGGGCGATTCGAGCTGTGGGAATGGAGTGGGCGAGTAAAGCTGCGGCGAGGGGGCGGGCGACTGGAGCACCGGCAATGGAGTCGAGCAAGCTGGCGGCGAGTCCTGCGGCGGAGGGAAGAGCGGCCGCGCGAGTCCAGCGGCGGCACCCGGAGTCGAGCAAGCTGGCGGCGACGCAAGGCTTGGGGTGGTGCGTCGAGGGAGCGGCGAGGGAGGATGGAGGATGGGGTGGTGCGGGTACACGGTCGCAGAGGCGACCGGCGGCCCGATTTGTGTCTCGTGCAGCGGCGAGGGGCTCCATCTATCTCGACGGCAAGCGACCCTACCGGATTTCAGTCCAGCAGGTACTGAAGAAGGCGTGGAAGCGTCACGGCTACTACAGCTCCAAGGGTTTTCCGCTCGGCGGTGATTCGCCGCCGATGACGAGGCAGAGGTTTGCCTCGATGCACAAAATTGTTGCGTTCGACGACAGCAGCTCGGGCGGTACTGCGGGCGACGAGAGCAGCTCGGGCGGTGCTGCGGGCGACGAGAGCAGCTCGGGCGGGAGCTCATCGAGCAGCAGTTCAGCAAGCTCAACCCCGAGCGTGGACTTCGATGCCGCGTTGAGCCTAAAGGCTTTCAGCCTAGTTGCCAGGATGGCGGCGGATAGATTGTTCTGCTCCGATATCCTCTGCGAGATGAAATCGAGCTAGAAGATTGTGCTGCAGAGCCATGGCGGAGGGAAGATTGTGCTGCAGAGCCATGGCGGAGGGAAGATCGTGATGCATTCTGTAGATAACTAGTGTAGTGAATTTTGTTAGGTGCCTGAAACCATTTCAGGCAGTGTTTGCCCAGCGCTGGGAGCGTGTGGTGGTAGTTTTTTTTGCAGTACGTCGAACACCTTGGAGGCGTGCTGTGGACGTGCCCTGAACGTGCTCTGGACGTGCCGTGGTACGTTTCGGTAGGTGAAACCTAGTTTTTGTAGGTGAAACCTTGTCGAAAAAATGTAAATTATTGTCTTCCTTGTTTTAGTGTTCTTTGTGGCATTCGCACGCCGTGAGATTCGCACGCCGTCGGATTAAAAACGAGTTGAAAGAGTTGAAACATTGTCAACTAGGTAGAGGCTTATGTCATCTATAGACAAAATGCTTTAATTTTTTATTTAACTTACCAAAATTTAAATATTGCTAGTGTTGCTAGTGTTGCTAGTGTTGCCAAAATGTAAACATTTGTAACTATTACCTCCAAATGGTGGTAGATTTTTCGCAAACAGAGGCATAGCCTCGTGGCAAAGGGTTGATGCTCCCTTTGCCCACCTAAGTTCGAGTCCCCTTACTCGCAATTTAGGTGTTGCACATTATATGTCCTAGTCCAGTAGCTTTGTGGGTCGGGCATCTCATTATTATAGAATTTCTATAATAATGAGTTGTCCCATCCATTAAAATATTGCACTTGGACAAATTCTTTTGAATTTTTGAATGTTTTTTATATTTTGATTCAACTTTGAATATTTGAATTCAACTTTGATGTACATGTTATTTGTGCTAGACTTGGATGTTGCAATGATTTCATACTATTATGTAGTAGGTTGATCTAACTTGGTCATCCCCATTTCTAATCCTGTCATTTTTCACATCGGTTCTCCAAAATGAGCTACAAATGAGCCCCAAAGGTAGCCCAAACAGCCCCATTTCTAATCCTGTCATTTTTTCGACCTTCTCCAAATGATCTCAAACTCTAGGGTTAACATATATTGCACTAATATAGTGTCCTAGAACAATTTTTAACTCAAAACTTGTTTAAAAGTTGGTTTGATTTTAGTTGACCAATTTTTGAAATATTCAAAAAATATTCAAAAAACATCAAAAAAATGCAAATCCAGTGCACATGGTATTAGTTTATCATGTACTAACAGCTCCAACTGATAAACAAGGTCTACATACATATTAAACAAGAAATACTTCAATATGTTTGAGTTGTGAGATTTCATACCATACTGAATCATTTCTTGTTTAATATGTGTCTAGACCTTGTTTATCAGTTGGAGATGTTAGTACATGACAAAATAAGACCATGTGCACTGGATTTGCATTTTTTTGATGTTTTTTGAATATTTCATGAATATTTCAAATTCGGCCAAACTCAAACCAAATCAGCATTTAAACAAGTTTTACACACCAAAATGGAAAACTAAGCCTGGATCATTCTTAGTCACACCAAAATGAAGGTTTGGTGAGGATTTGGACAATTTCATGTTGCAAATCTCAAACCACCTCTCTTCACACATAGAGTTCATTGTTTGAAATGTGTGATTTCACACCATAATGAAGCATTTCTTGTTTAATATGTGTCTAGACCTTGTTTATCAGTTGGAGATGTTAGTACATGACAAAATAAGACCATGTGCACTGGATTTGCATTTTTTTTTATGTTTTTTGAATATTTCATGAATATTTCAAATTCGGCCAAACTCAAGCCAAATCAACATTTAAACAAGTTTTACACACCAAAATGGAAAACTAAGCCTGGATCATTCTTAGTCACACCAAAATGAAGGTTTGGTGAGGTTTTGGACAATTTTATGTTGCAAATCTCAAACCACCTCTCTTCACACATAGAGTTCATTGTTTGAAATGTGTGATTTCACACCATATTGAAACATTTCTTGTTTAATATGTGTCTAGACCTTGTTTATCAGTTGGAGATGTTAGTACATGACAAAATAAGACCATGTGCACTGGATTTGCATTTTTTTTGATGTTTTTTGAATATTTCATGAATATTTCAAATTCGGCCAAACTCAAACCAAATCAGCATTTAAACAAGTTTTACACACCAAAATGGAAAACTAAGCCTGGATCATTCTTAGTCACACCAAAATGAAGGTTTGGTGAGGATTTGGACGATTTCATATTGCAAATCTCAAACCACCTCTCTTCACACATAGAGTTCATTGTTTGAAATGTGTGATTTCACACCATAATGAAGCATTTCTTGTTTAATATGTGTCTAGACCTTGTTTATCAGTTGGAGATGTTAGTACATGACAAAATAAGACCATGTGCACTGGATTTGCATTTTTTTTTGATGTTTTTTGAATATTTCATGAATATTTCAAATTCGGCCAAACTCAAGCCAAATCAACATTTAAACAAGTTTTACACACCAAAATGGAAAACTAAGTCTGGATCATTCTTAGTCACACCAAAATGAAGGTTTGGTGAGGTTTTGGACAATTTCATGTTGCAAATCTCAAACCACCTCTCTTCACACATAGAGTTCATTGTTTGAAATGTGTGATTTCACACCATATTGAAGCATTTCTTGTTTAATATGTGTCTAGACCTTGTTTATCAGTTGGAGATGTTAGTACATGACAAAATAAGACCATGTGCACTGAATTTGCATTTTTTTTTATGTTTTTTGAATATTTCATGAATATTACAAATTCGGCCAAACTCAAACCAAATCAGCATTTAAACAAGTTTTACACACCAAAATGGAAAACTAAGCCTGGATCATTCTTAGTCACACCAAAATGAAGGTTTGGTGAGGTTTTGGACAATTTCATGTTGCAAATCTCAAACCACCTCTCTTCACACATGAGAGTTCAAATGAGCTCTAAAGGTAGTGTAAACGGCTCCATTTCTAAGCAAGATTTTTTTTCCACATTCTCTAAATCAGCCAAATAACTATCCTACACATCTACTCTATATATAAAAACCATGTGCACTGGAATTTCATTTTTTTGATGTTTTTTTAATATTTTATGATTATTTCAAATTCGGCCAAACTGAAGTCAAACCAACATTTAAACAAGTTTTAAACATGAAAATGAAAAAATAAGCCTGGATCATTCTAAGTCCCACCAAAATGAAGGTTCTGTGATTTTTTTAATTTTTTCTGAATTAGTTGGTCAACCCACACAAAATCCTATAAAGCTTCTGTGATTTAACCCTGGCCGTCCGATCATGCCTTCTAGAAGGAAACCCCCCGATCCGCGCCAGTCCCAGTTCTGCGCTCTGATTGGCTGTTGAATTTTTTTAGCTGCAGTGTTTCGAACGCGCATAGGCCACGGCCCAACAAACTCCACGGCCCAACAAATTTTTTTAGCTGCAGTGTTTTATTAATTTCAAACACGCATAGGCTACGGCCGACGGTCCAAAATTCCCACACTCGCCATGTCGTGCCCTAGCTATTTCTCTTCTTATCCACTAACCCTGTCGTGCCCTAGCTATTTCCCCCATTCCCCACCCTCGCCGCCGCTCGCATTAGCTCGCCGCCGGTGATCAAATCGAGCTACGCCAGTAGATCCAGCTCCGCCGCCCGCCGATGTTTAGGAGGGGAGGTCCAATCGCCCGCCGCGGTGGCCATTCCGGCGTGGCGCCCCTTTTGAATCTATGAGCCACGAGCTTCTGTAATGTCGAGCTTATGTGTAATATAAAGTTTATCTATTGTTTATGTTTTGTCTTCATTTATTTATGATTTGCCTCGCCGGCGTTGCCGCGCTGCGTCGATGTCGCCGGATAAGAAGAAGAAGAAGAAGCAGAGAAAGCGCGCGCAGGGGAAGAGATTAAACGGTCGTCGTTGCTGACGTGGGCAATTGTGGGTCCCACCCGCCTGCCTTTAATCCTAACTGACTGCGATTAAGAGCAATGAGTTAGGGAAGATAGTTGAACTCAACGAGACGTCGCATGTGAGCTATTTCATCGAACGATGTCGTTCTCCAGTGAATAGCGTGAAAAGATGTAGTACCTGAGCTATTCGCCCCTCGTTTCTGGCTCCATACCACAGATTTGACATGTAGGAATCTGATCCATGCTCCTTCTGCATCTGTGAGCTTGTACACCTAGGGTGTCAGTAGCTAATTTCCACCCAAACACCCTAACTTTAGGTGGAACCTTTGCTTTCCAGATCAGGCTCCACAAATCTCTTTCTCCAGCACTCTTTTTACTCATACCGGCCTCACACTCCTTGGATTTAATTTTCATGGCTAATTTGTACGCAGAGAAGAGGATGACACCTCGATCGGCCTACGAGAATCATCGCTTTGGGCTCAACAGCCGGTGAAAATGGACCAATTTGATCCAAACTATAAATCAGTTCTGGTTTCTTTTTCACAATCTTACCATCCATTTTACATAGCGCCATATATATATATACCCACGGACCCATGCATGGTTACATAGCAAGGCGCCATTGGCGTCGTGACTTGCGACATTGACACCATGGCGTCCTACATGGTGCCATGCCATGTAAGTTGTAACCATGCGTCCCATACGCATACAAAATGTATATTGTTCCTTCCAGGTCATCCCTCCTTTCTTCCCATTGGCTCCTGAGTTGGGATCAGCAGTGCCAAGAGCATATCGGGTGATTGATACCACATTTCAAAAATCAAATTTGCAAGTTTAAAAAAAAATCCGAACTAAATATGTGCCTGATCATAAGATGTGTGTTTACGAATGCTAAATTTTGCATAACCAAATTTGATATACACGCAGAGAGGACAAATTCATCATGAATAGTGTCACAAAAAGATAAAACCGCAAAATGATACTATTCACATAGCAATTATTTCGAATTTGGTTTTTCAAATTTTAGGGAATGTGAACACATGTCTTGTGAACGCCCACAATTATTTTCGATTTTTTTAGCCCTTGCAAATTTGAATTTTGATGGCTGGTATCATGGATCATCCAATTAGTGGTATCACTAGATATTTTCCCAGCAGTGCCCTAGTTCCAGATATTCCCCCTAGGTTTGCCTATGCCTGGACTGATGCACATAATCATGATTATTACAGATATCTACTAAATCTTATGATCGATGTCCAATAAATAAGTTACAAAAATAAAGGAAATTGTTAGCTTGACTGTATCTTCACATACCCATCACGAACCTTATGACATATGGTTGAACAACGGGAAGTACAATCATACTAGGCAAAACTTTCAATAGGAAATCGTTGGCACATGTGTCGATAATGACGATTCCAACAAGCTCGGACTCGAAGTTTTCACCGCCGAAGCTGAGATTCAATTCATCAGCTTACAAGGACTTAACAAACATACTTTGGCATTGCCTGACCAAGATGGAAGGAGCTATCATGTGTTTTCACCCGAGGTACGCACATACATCTAGTCGAAACCATGAAATCCAAGAACTTGTCTACGGGCTGACGATTTCTCGCTAGCCGGATCCCCATGCTACGAGGGTTCCATGCCCACCCATGAGGCCATGACAAACGATTAAGAGACCAATGTGTTGTTGAGATTAATTTATGGCAAGGTACAGTAAAGATAGGGCCATCATCCGGGTCCAGGATGCCTGGTGGAGTGGCGTCCAGTTTCAGTGAATCTGTTAGAACTTATTGTGAATCCTTTGCCGGGGCACACTGTAAATTAAGATCGATCCAGTAGATAGGGAAACTCTAATTTGCAACTAGTTGCGCCCACAACTTATTCTCGAATACCCCATTTCCGTTTGTCTAAATGTAAATGTATCTACGCATGTAACACAAATAGAAGTTATCTAATTTGAAACGAGAGTAAAACTGTCGTAACGATCCACTTGGGAGAAGCAGCTCAGGTCAGGTCACTTCCTCGGCCGTCTTTAACTACTCACTGCCGTACAGTACTCAGCAAACAGCAGTGGATTGTACCGTACATGAATGCTCGGTCCAGCACGTTGTAGTTAATACTCCTTACTAGCTAGCGCTGCTGGCTGCAAATGCATACTGGCCCTATCACTTCCTCGTCTTCTACAGCAACCTAGCCCTAGCACGCCGTACCTGTAACTTCTCCGTGTAGTAAAATAGTGAAATTGGTCCCACGAACGACTCGATCGACCGGCAGGTCACGCTGCTGCACAGATTGCAGCTGTAGAGCTGCTCGTCAGTGTCGATCGTGACACATCAACACCATAGGTTTTCCTGTTTTTATCCAATGACTTGAATATAGGCCGCCGGTGACACCTAGAAAGAAAAGGAATTAAAGTTTTGTGTTGCACTTTTTGTCAAGTTCTTTCATATTAAGTCATAGAGAAATCGTGCTATCGAGATCTAGCGGTTCTGGACCCGAACGAGAAGTTAATGATCTTATTACTAAGTAATCAAAAGGTTTTGCTAAAATATCCATATGAAAATATCTCTTTCTCTACTTTCGCATAAAGCACGAAATCAATGGAGATTAGTCTGTCGGAACTTCTGAAGAGACATTGCGGAAAGCATAAGCACGAGTCCAAAACAATCGAGTTAGTTCGTGGAATTAAGCACTCTACTCATGTGCAAAATATGAGTAGTCTTTGTTATGTCCGGAACATCAAACTGCAGCGGATCTGAAGCTTTTGAGCTTGTTATAACATTCAAACGGAGACAAATTTGGAAGAAAATGCCAATGGGTTCATGTCTATAGCCTCTCTATTGTAGGGGGTCATCCTCTGCTAGTAAACACTAGTTAATGCTCCCTCTGTTTCTAAATATAAGAAATTTTAGTCTTTTCTTGATTCGTACGTATCTAGATATATTTTAGTGTGTTGATTCACTCATTTTAGTTCGTATTTAGTCCATATTAAAGTGGTCAAAACATTTTATATTTTGTAAAGGAGGGGATACTAATTTAATGAAGGATTTTATATGTTTCATTAGGGTCAGATAGCCCCCATACCCTCAAGGCAGCTCCTTCCCTCCATTCAAATGGAGTAAGGTGGAACTTCCAGCGTTAGGTTCTTTGTTATGGACATGAATGTGCAGTTTCCCTAGAACCTCTGAGCATTCTCGTGATGCCACTTGCGAGGTGTCAAGGATTCCCTATCGCCCACCCCTCGCCGGTGATGGCTGTGAAAACCCTGGACGAAGCCCAGATTCAGCCATATGCGCGTTTGCGTGTTCTGTACATGGTGTGTCACTGCTGTAAATTATACCGTTTATTTTATATCAAAATATAAATTTAACGGTATAAATTCTGTGATATGTAATTCATATTTCATTGGTCAAATTGATGGTATAAATTAGATCCTAAAATGCGTGTGCAGCTAGCACCTAAATGGAGACGGCGGAGTATCTTAAAATACGATTAAATCAACTTCTAAATTAACGACACTATTAGCTTAGCACGTTCGGAATCTTCGGATTATTTCCAACATGTTCCAGCAATTGTGATGCATCTAGCCGTCCTCCAGGCTCAAGTTAACTAATGGATCTCATTCGCCTAAAGCACACTAGTAGTACAGTCTACGGGACGGGTAGATCTCATTCATCGAATGAATCACACGATGGCTGGGGCCTCCGACTTGTCCAGGCACGGGGCGTCGGTGACGCTGCCGTAGTCTTCCACCGACGCACCGACGGCGACGGTCACCGGCCAGCAGTAGTACGTGACGACGATGCTGGTCGTGACGTCCCCCCTCGCCATCGCCACGCGGCTGGCAAATAGCCCGGTCAGCTCCATTTGGGCGCCGGCGACGCCGCGCCCCTCGAAGAACGCCTGCACGTACCGCATGGGCAAGTCATCTCCCGGCGTCAGCGTCAGCGACACCATCGTCTCGCGCGCCGTCCGCTGCATCACCGAGATAGACTGCGGAAGCCCGAACTCGGCGATCTGTGTTGGCGCCGGCGAGGACAATGCATCCGTGATCCGCACGGTGATGTTGGTGTAATACACGGAGGCGCGCCCGCTGGGGTTGTTGGCCCAGAGGACGAACTTGAGCCTAACGATGTTCCCCGGCGGCGGAAGCGACGGTATATGGTCGACTTCCACGTGCCCGCCGGAGAGCTTCAGCTGGAGCTTCTCGGGGCGGAGCAT
Source organism: Poa pratensis (assembly GCA_947311845.1). Classification (NCBI taxonomy): domain Eukaryota; kingdom Viridiplantae; phylum Streptophyta; class Magnoliopsida; order Poales; family Poaceae; genus Poa; species Poa pratensis. Next base: position 25,020,272 of record CAMZMU010000044.1, read on the forward strand.
CACCACTACGGCACGGGCGATCACCGCCACGGCCAACACGGTCACCACAGTCGCCACCGTGCACCGCGCCACGTATAGCCACCGGAACCTCGTCCAGTTGGTGGTCGTCTTGCCATGGTCGGCAGCTGCTGCCATATGCATCGATGTGCGCGTACAACCGGCAACTCTAGGCTAAGCTAGAAAAGTGCTTGTCCAGTTAGCTAACTATCAGTCACAGCTGCCTGCGTCTTCGTGAAAGAAATCCTACTTCATGTATCTATTTATCACTTGGAGCGCTGCCAACCGGCATGTCAAAATTGTAGATAAGACAAAAGAGAAAAGGCAATCTAGAGACGATTAGAGTTTTCGACCCGTCGCCATCGACACCGCCGGTTCGTACCACCTCCGATGACCCTTTGTGACTTAGAAGTGCGCGGAACCCGGGCCCTCGCTGGCGGGAGTTTTTTCATTTTTTAGTTAGTTTTAGTGTCTTGTTCAGGGTGCGGAGACCGAGACGACATTACAAAGTAAGAATAAGGTTCTCCCCTCATATCACAGCTCTCGCAGTGCGCCTAACGCTGGAGGGCGTGGGGAGTGGTGTTTCTGGCGGATCTCCTGAGATCCACTTGGCGTCGGTTTCCGGCGAATCGACATAGATCCGGTCAGGTGATAATATTCATTTATGAGAATTCGGGTATAGCCGTTTGGATCTAATTTTCTCATTTTCAGTTGTTCCATTAGGGACTTAGCACGGCGACTTTCCCGTACTCTACAAGGTTTTCCAGTCTTCAGTGAGAGAGGGGCGATGAGGCTGGCGCTCCTTCGATTTGCTCCATTGCTAGTAGTCGTGGATACGTGAATAAGCTTACGAAAATATGTTGTGACAGCCCGTTGGCTATATCACCCCTCTACTTGTCGTTGGATCAATCATAAGATTCGGAATTGGCCTCCGCTTTCCATTCTCTTAATTAGCATAGCTTCTGCAAACTAACTGGCGCATTGACCCATCATGGCAGCATGCATGCATCCTCGACTGGGAGAGAGAACGAGGCATGCATGGTCACTGTGTAGGTAAGAAATTAGGTGCATGAGCATGCCAGTCTTTATTTCACATGTTCTATCCATTAATTACACTGGTACTTAAATGCGTTTCATAAGCAGGCAGGCCTGACAAATGTAACGAGTCAACATCATTAGCACTACACAGCATCTCCTCTGACAACCGTGTAGGTGAAGCAGTTATTTCATTTTAGCTCGTCGGCACTTGTTGCTATGCTCGCCGCATGCAATTGATTGAGGTAGATCATCAATTATCTTACAGTCTGTTGGCACTTGCTGCGTCTCCTGCGCACTCTGACATGAACTCTGTTGTACCATTGTATAATTAGCATCTAAGTAGTTGTTTTAGTGTTTTGCGGGTCTAGTAACTCTGCCCATGCTACAGCCTGACACGGCAGACCGAATCTCCAGCTAATGATCAGACGGCACTGGAGGGGGTGGTATAGCCAATGGGCGACAAAAAATCCACTCTAATAAGTTTATTGTAATTTGTGTTACTTATGTGGTTCTTTCAAACTGCTCTTGTTGCTTATTTTTAACAGACCGTTTCTGAATTTAAAAATAGAGAACTACCTGGCATCAATTAGTTAGCATACTGCATATTTTTATTAATTTTTTCATTCAAATATTTTTTAATTAATTTTTGGGTTTGTATAATACAAAATATACAAGCACACACCTAAGCTGCCTTCTTGCTTAGAAATGCCATTTAGGCTAGCTCGCTTGTTATTTGTAAGTGAATGGTGAAATATTTTTAAATGCATGATCTACCACAAATATATATGATCGCCAAGTCAAAAATAATATCATCATACTCCCTCCGTCCAAAATAAGTGTCTCAAGTTTGTTAAAAAGTGGATTAGATACATCCACTTTTAGACAAACTTGTGACACTTCACATAAAGTTTTCGTGAGCATTATAATTTTCTGAACTTCTAATAGAATATTCATACGGTAAATAACGACACACTGAAGACCGTACACATATTGTTGAGCAAAGGGAAGGCAACGTACGAAGTGCATATGCACAGCAAGGACGGAGGAGGGTGTAGTACACTCGGAGCTCCTTCCCCACTTCTCTGTGTTCACCATTATTGACAGCTTCCTTGTAGCTTGGAGCGGATCGAGCAAGTGCTTAACTGCCATGGCGACCAGCTGCACTGGGCCGCAGTTTACTTCGGGCGTGTGGGGCCCGAAGCAGTACATCCTGGCGGCCACCGCCGTAACCCTCACAGTGAGCGCCGTGGCCATCGTTACCTCCGTCGTCCTCAGCCCCGCGCGGATCGCCTTCTCCGTCACGGACGTCGCCTCCACCAAGCTGAAGGTCCCGGGAGGCGCGCTGCCAGGGTTGATCCTGAACTTCACCCTCAACGCCGCCAACCCGAGCCGCCGCGCGGGTGTGGAGTACTGCTCCCTCACCGCGAGGCTGCGGCTTTACAGCGCGAGCCACGGGATGGCCGGGTGGGTGCAGGCGGAGGTCCATAGGGCCATGCCGATGCTCCAGCCCCCGGCGAGCTCGAGCAGCTTCCGGGTGTCTGCATTCTTCGAAGCTAGCTTTCTGGCTCGTAACTTCCCCGGCGTCAGGGCGGTCGTCCGAGCGCCGCCGATGACCGTGCTGGTGGTTGCCCAGGTTCGGTTCAGGGTCGGGCTGGCCTACTCTCGGCCCTACGACGTTCAGGTGTCCTGCCAGCCCGTTGACTTCTTCACCGCCGTCGCCGCCGCTACGAAGATCGTTTGTGTTGCTTGACATCGATCCATCTATGCCTAGCTGTGTCGATAGTGGATCTAGTTATAGAAATCAGTGTATGAATGATTAATATGCGCTAATTGTATATTTCGATGGTCCAAAATCATATGACATTTCAGTTATGTAAGTGAATGGCTTTGCTTTCCTAACTTCCTCTTGTTTTCTTAGCAAAATCAGCCATCTGCTGAACAGGATTATTATTATTTGGTTAGGGCGAGATTTACTAATTGCTTGTTAATTTCCATTGTATTTCCTCATAAAATGGAGATATTCCCTCACCATCCGGTCTAATTTTAAGACAAGTCTACCGGGGCAAAAGTGACATGACTAGGACACTATCTACTCCCTCCAATTCAAAATAAGAGTCGCGGTTTTGAACTAGGATTAGTTCAACTGCGGCATTTATTATGGATATGATGGGGTATTAATTTAGATATGTGTAGGGTCTTCACCTACTTATGTTTGCTTCCATTTTTCTTTTCGAAGAACAAATTACAGAAATATATCCTTATGATTAATATAACTAAAGTTTGTAGTATTGATGTATTTTTTCATGAATTTTGTCAAAGTTAAAGAAGATTAACTTGAGACAAAGAAAGAACTTCAAACTATAAAATAGAATAGAGAAATTATGAAATCTAGATTGTGCGAGGCTAACATTCGATCGATCTATCCACTGTATTTAATAATGTTGTTAATTGGTGGTAACCAGTTGAACGTAGATATTTTTGTGCATGCATTTTACAAAGGAATGGAAAGAAGATATACTCTTTTGGGGGACGATTGAGCGGAGCTTTTTTTTCCTTAAAAAGAAGGTAAACACATGGCCTCTTCATCGGTTGACAAACACAATCATACATTGTCTATTATTCAAAAAATTAGGCAAAGTCAAACAGAGACACCGAACACGTAGACCAGGAAAACCCAAGGTCATCTACTCGCGATAGTATCTCCACAAACCTTATAACAAGTGACTGAAACAAACAAAAAGTATACATCTCCTTCGCAAAAAAAAAAGTATACATCTCCTAGACAACACATTCAAGAAGGGTTTATAGCACATGGGTCGATTTTGACGAGTCTAACCATATATTGATCACGGAATTTTTACACCCAAAGCCAAGCAGACACCACCTTCACCAAGGACATGAGCAGGCACATCGACCTTAGACGTGCACATCGGAAAAGGGGCAAGCCGCAATATATTTTTATTTTTGATTGCGTTAATTGGGTCTTGAACCCTGAACATCTGGTTTCAAGTTATATGCTCTAACGGTGTCGTCAAGCCCAACCGCCGTCGTCATCGCACGGGCGGTGAGAGAAAGGATTGTGGAGGAGGAGGTGGCAGCGTGCTATTTGTTCTAAATGGCGTTTTACAAAACTTTCTACCAATTCTGACCTATGGGAAAACATACCAACGTGTTTGGACATACTCCAATTACTTAGGTACGAAGTGGACAAGCACGTCGACATGTCTATGCTGTAAAAAAACACAATTGTGCTTGGCGGGATTCCAAATTATCAAAAGTGGTTGAAAAAAATTCCACGGGACGAAAGAAAAGGCTTGAAAGTTTTACAATGGGCCGATTAAGACAAATTATACCGTAGCAGCCGACGGGTTAGGGGAGCCGCTCGAGTTGCCCTAGTAGAGCGATGGAGGGCGCTGGGAAGTGAAGAAGGTGTCGGTCGAGCAGAGGTGATAGATCGATGCCTCATGATCTCTCTGCTCGCGCGAGCAGCTGATGCTTGTAGTTGCAAGAGTTACAGCTAGCACTGGGTACTAGCGTACGAAGGGGTAGATCAGATGGAACCCAAGGGCACAGACGCACAGGCCAGCGCCCACAGCCATAGATAGGCCACAGCTAACACTGAACCACTGATCAGTACAATTTGCTGCTCCTCATTACTCGGAGGTCCAGTGGTTCAGCAATGGCGCTCGTACATGGTCACCATTCAGTAGTGATATATGCTTGCAACAAGAAGGACACGACATAAGAACCCATTAATATGGTAGCTGCGCGCTCATGCCGCAAACAGGGTACGTCGTACGTGCTACTGCCATGCATGCAAGCAGGCATATATCGCGCCGTGTCCAAAAACGGGGACGTACAAAGGTCCTATACGTTCACACTGAAAGAAAAGTTTGCTTTCGGCCTGCTAAATTGTGATGTCTTAAACTCGTTTTATAATCTTCCGCGAAAAAATAGCCACGAGGGCAGAAAACTTTAGTTTGCAATAATAACTGGGTATAATTCACCGTAAAGTTGAGCGCAAAATTTAGAAGTACATAGAAGACGCATTTTTTCACCTTTTATTATCAGAAGTGATGCTAGTTAGTTGTACGGACTACCGAACATATCGGCGTGCCAGGTTATATAAGATCGCTATATCTAATACTCTTTCTGGCCCATATTAATTATCGATGAAATCAGATGTATCTAGCACTAAAACACGTGTAGATACATCCGATTCAACGATAATTAATATGGATCGGAGGAGTAGTATAATTCCCCAGGTATTGACAGAGATAAATGCATACTACTAAGTAACACCGTGTTAATTCCCCACGTTGGAGTAACGTTCTGTCTGAAAAGCTAGTGACCACGGTCCACACAATAATCTGCCGATGCCATGCATGTATGAGTTGATGACACATACCATGATAGCTTGTAGAGATATTGTTTAGTGTTGCTAGACACGCTACAGTTGTCTCTAGGTAATTGTGGGGACGTAAGAGTTGATCAGTGGCGGAACTTAGCATTTTGTCAAAGCCTAGGCGCACCATAAACAAGTCGAACTGTAAACCGGACTGTATGGATGTTTTATTACAAAATTCCCCAGTAAATTACAGAGGAAAACTCACCTAGTTGAGCAGTTGTTGTGTGCGGCCGGTGCCGGTTGCCATCCGCATCCTTGCCGTCCCGCCGGCCCGCTTTCGATTGGCCTGCATGGCTAGTCCTAGCTGCAGCACCGACGAGCCACCGTCTGTCGTAGTGGAACTCCCGCCACCGCCGTCATCGCTTCCACACTTCGTTGTCTATGCAGCGGAGTGGCAGCCCGACGAGAGCGACAGCCGGGGCGTCGTCCTTCTTTCCCCATCTTGGCGTCTACCCGGTTTAGGCCAGGGTTTCGGTTACCGGCCGAAATACCGCGATAACCAGATTTACCGGCTGCCACCGGTAACTGTGTATACCGGGAGAAAAATCCCGAAATATTTAAATTTGGACCGAATTCGTGGTCCTAAGCTTTAAATTTGATTTTTTTTCTTTGATGTTTTATGTTTGAATCCTAAATTCTTGCCGAAAATTTAGGCCGGTAACCAGCCGATATTTTCCATTAACCACGGTTACCGAAAATACCGGCCCCTCCGAGATTTTTTTTTTTAAACGGTAACCATCGCGCGCGCAGCTATCCCGTGTCGTCGGTATTGCGAGCAAGACGAACAGATATGTTCGATCGATTCCACTTCCGTCCAGCTTCGTTAATGTGAGCAGTGGCCCAAGTATGGGCGATGGAACGAAATAGGCCGACTTGTGCTGCCGCTAGGGAACAGCCGAACTGGCCCAAAGTGATACAGGTATTTTTCCAGTTGATTCTTGCCGTTAATACCTCAAAAAAAAGTTGATTCTTGCCGTTTGGGGCTATTTTTTTCGAAATGGACGCAAAATATTTGACTCATCTAATTAATTAAGAAGAATGGAAATGCCTTGTTAGTTAGCAAAATTAAGCTAAAACCGTCACAAATGCCCACAAGACTGGACAACATAACCCGATTTGGCTACCCACACGAAGCACACACACGTCGTCAAAAAGAAAGAACAGCGTTGAACACCGTTGAGGTTGTCGTCGAGCATCATCGTCATCGCTACGTGTAGAGCTAGCGAATCCGGCTTCACCCTGTGACGACCATCGCCGAAGCCCTTCCCGCAACAGACATGACGGGAGCTTATCGCGGCCTACGCCAAACAGTCGTCCACCTGCGGTAGCGAAACCACAACTTCGAGTCGAGCAACGAGCATTGCGGGAGAAAAGCGAAGAGCTTGCACCGAGCAATTAAGTCCCCGCAACCAAACACCCACCTGATGTCATCGTCACCGCCCAGGCTCCTCTATGTAATTCCAATTAATATATAAAGTATTGCTAGTAACCATACTCTATTATCGATACCAATGCTTGCTGCTAACATGGTAACCACTCCATTACTAGATAGTGGTGGTGAAAGTATTTAGTCAAAACAAAACAAGAAGGGATTTTGTTATGTAACTATTGTCGAGACGAACTCAACATGGAAGATGGATCTCTAATCAGGTTAAGGGTTTGTGAAATGAATCAATTTAAAAAAATTGATTTATGTGATGACGTCGGAATTAGCTGGGAGAAACCTGCATGCATGTCCATGTGAACATTGGGTAGCACGCGGTAAGAGCAACTCTATCAGCTGCCCTATATTAGGAGGCCTGTTTTTGGTTATAGGGCACCTGTTTTAGCGTTTTAGGTCACGAAAACTTTTTTTGCTTTACCAGCTGCCCTATAATAGGGCACCTCCTCTCCAACAGCTGCCCTATTTTAGGGCAGCGCGGCCGCACCCCTTCTTCCATCTTTTTACCCATTTGCACATACATATCAAACAAATAATATGATAAATGAGCTAAAATAAATTCAAACAAATAAAACTTAAATAGTACTTACTTATTACAACACAATACAAATAGTTTATCAAATGGTTTATCAAATAGTTCATCAAGCAACACACAAATGTTCATACAACGACACCGAATCAAGTACATGGTCTAGATCTTTGCCTTCCATTCCATGCCCACCACTCCTCAATGAGATCCTTTTGAAGATCTGCATGCACATCGGAGTCTCGAATGTTGTGGTAGGATTCAACGAAGTGGGCAACACGGTCTCCACCTCGCCTCGGCCGAACCGGCCGGCCCATCAACTCATAGGTGTCGTAGACAACATTTTGGCCACGCTCGTTCTCTATGATCATGTTATGCATGATCACACATGCATTCATGATATACCAAAGGATCTCTTGATCCCAAAACATAGCCGGTCCTCTCACAATTACAAATTGGGCTTGCAAAATCCCAAATACTCTCTCCACATCTTTCCTAGCCGCCGCTTGAGCATTATGAAAATCAAGTTCCTTCTTACCTTCGGGGGCTTGCACCGGCTTCACAAATGTCGCCACTTGGGATAAATCCCATCCGCAAAGTAGTAGCCCATCTTGTATGTCTTGCCGTTGGCTTGGAACTCTACCGGTGGTGACTCTCCATTGGCTAGCTTGGCAAATAGAGGAGACCGTTGGAGGACATTGATATCATTGCAAGAACCCAAAAAATGCATGCCATATCGAAGTCTCATGGTCGGCCACGGCCTCAAGAATAATGGTGGAATCCTTCTTGTGCCTCTGAACTGTCCATGCCACGCTGCAGGATAGTTCTTGCACCTCCAATGCATACAATCAATGGAACCGAGCATACCTGGAAAGCCACGGGCCTTGTTCATCTCCAGTAGCCGAGCCGTGTCTTGAGCATTGGGTGATCTCAAGTACTCGGGGCCGAACACCTCAACAATCGCCACCGCAAACCGCTTCACACACTTGATGCTCTGACTTTCACTCATTGCCAAGTGATCGTCGACCATATCTGCAGGAATGTCGTAAGCCAACTGCCGCAATGCACTAGTCACCTTTTGTTAGGTGCTATGCCCAAGATCTCCGGTACAATTCCTCTTTTGCTCAAAGAATTTGTCGTGCAGCTTCACACTCTCGGCGATGTGCTTGAACAAATCAATACTCATGCGAAACCGGCGGCGAAAGTACCTCTCGGGAAACACCGGCCTATCAACAAAATAGTTGGCCATGAGCTTGGCATGTGCTTCTTCTCGATGCCTCCGAATGTATTCTCGCCCCATTTGAGAACCTCCATGCTTCGGCCTCTTGTTCATCCTACGGTGCACCGTCAAGAGCATCGCAATGTCCTCCTCCTCTTGCGCATCGAACTCCTCATCGGACGTGGTGTACTCGAACAACACCATCTATGAATGCACAATCTAAATTATACGAACAAGCGGCGACAAATATATGTGAAATGGAACCTCACCTTGAACTAGCCAGAGCGGCAGGAGGTGGTCGCGGCCGCGGCGTCGGCGGCTGACTGGATGCACCGGCGGACACGGAACAACTCCGGAGCGACAGGGAGATGCCGCGGTCGACAGCGACAGGGAGAGGTCGCGGTCGACAGCTCCGGAGCTCGACGGCGACCAAAACAGCGTGGCGACGGAGCTTCGGTCACGCGACCAGCTCACCAAGCCGCAGGCGGCGGCGCGGTCGCGACAGGTCGACGAGGACGCTCCGGATCCGTCCACCCTGACCCGCAGCGGGTGCGGAGAAGGCCGAATCGAGGCCGGCGGCGACGGAGCTTCGGTGAAGATTCACGGCGGCGCCGGCGCGTCCGAGACCATCCCGGCTGATTTGGCGGCGGGGGAAAGGGTGCGGCGGGCGCGGCGGCCGAATCGCAACGGGGCGGAAGCGGCGCGGGGGCGAGAGGGGATTTCAGGGTGGCAGTTGGGCGCGCGGGTGAAATGAAGGGAAAGGGCACGGGGCGCGCGCGGTCCTCTCTGCCCCAATATAGGGCAGAGAGGAGCAAAATTTAGGGCAGCCCTATAATAGGGCACGTGATAGGGCAGCTGTTGAAGAGCTGTTTTTGCCCTCTCGTGCCCTAAAAAACGGTTTATTGGGCACCATGCCTAATATAGGGCAGCTGTTAGAGTTGCTCTAAGACAGTTTTGCATGGGTGTGCTACTTAGATATTTTCTTTTGTTAAATGGTGATAAAGTTCTAATTAAGCAATTAAATAATCTTACTCTCTTATATAAATATAGTAAACAATTTTACACTAATATACAAAATGGATTTTTTAATATTGGAAGTAGATTTTGTGCAATGCATACATGGGATAAGTAGTCTCCAAGAGAGGAGCACGACATATTATCCAAACCATGGCATGCTATAAGTAGGGTTCAAACTTCACATCCTAAACTTTCTCCCAGCCATCCATTCACCAGGCCACAACGTCCATCTCTAAACTTAGGCAGCTCACGAGAACCACTCAACATCCTTATAAATACTGAGCATCTCCTCCACGGCCAACCCACCTCCACATTCAATCCCTCACTCCTCCTCCGGTTGCACCCTTGGTGGCTCTAGGTTGATGATACGTCTCCAACGTATCCATAATTTCTGATGTTCCATGCTTATATTATACCATTTGCTACATGTTTTGTATACACTTCATATCACTTTTATGCATTTTCTGGGACTAACCTATTAACAAGATGCCACAGTGCCAGTTCCCTGTTTTCTGCTGTTTTTGGTTCCAGAAAAGTACTTCTGCAAATATTCTCGGAATTGCACGAAACAAAAGGCCACGTCCCTATTTTTCCAACACGTACACGAAGTCCGAAGGAGAGACGAAGGAGGGAGCCGAGGTGGCCAAACCACACCTCGGCGCGGTGGGCCCCCTTGCCGCGCCGCCCTATGGTGTGGGCCCCTCGGGACTCCACCGACATCGCCCCTTCGCCTATATATTGCCTCAGACGCGAAAACCCTAAAAGACGAAGCCATATTTCCAGAAGAGTTCCGCAGCGCCGCCGCCATCGACGACAAGTTTCGGGGGACAGAAGTCTCTGTTCCGGCACGCTGCCGGGACGGGGAATTGCCCCCGGAGCCATCTCCATCGACACCACCGCCATCTTCATCGCCGCTGCTGACTCCCATGATGAGGAGGGAGTAGTTCTTCCCCTAGGCTGAGGGCTCTACCGGTAGCTATGTGGTTCATCTCTCTCTCCCATGGTGTGATCTTTATGTGATCGTGTGTATTTCTAGTATCGCTGAATACATTAATAATGTTTATGCTACTCAAGTGATTTTGTCTAGTTTCTGGAGTCATTGTGACAACACGGTATCAAGGTGACAGTGTGGGTACTTGTGTGACTCTATGAATAATTTAGATATCTATCATGACTTGTTCTTGGGAACTGTGGTGTTTGTTTACTCAGACTTTGAGGAGTGCTTTTGCAGCCCTACACGTAGTACTCTTGTGTTATCAAGAAGGAGAATAATCCTGAGCAGTATTTACTTGTGTTCAGTTGTGCTAATCTAGTTGAATATGTAGATGTTACTCTTTATCTATTATGCACTCTATAGGTTACTTTAATATGAACTCCGGCACTCTCCACGGTGTAAAGGTGACAGTGTGTGCACCGTGTGTGATTCCTTTATGACGTTGTGGCGCTTGTTTACTCCGGCTTGAGGTGTGCTTTTGTAGCCCTACACAATGAATGGTGTTTGTTATCCAACAAGAGAGTGTTTAAGAGTAGCTTTTACTTATTCAGTTATGAGATCATTGTTGAGAGTGTCCACTAGTGAAAGTATGATCCCTAGGCCTTGTTTCTAAGCATTGAAACACCGTTTACATCAAGTTCTGCTACATGTTTGCTTGCTGCCATCTTTATTTCAGATTGCAGTTACTACTTATAATCATCCATATTACTTGTATTTCACTATCTCTTCGCCGAACTAGTGCACCTATACATCTGACAAGTGTATTGGGTGTGTTGGGGACACAAGAGACTTCTTGTATCTTAATTGCAGGGTTGCTTGAGAGGAATATCTTTGACCTCTACCTCCCTGAGTTCGATAAACCTTGGGTGATTCACTTAAGGGAAACTTGCTGCTGTTCTACAAACCTCTGCTCTTGGAGGCCCAACACTGTCTACAATAATAGAAGCACACGTAGACATCAGTTGACGAGGGAATATCTCCCCGGCAATAGTGCCAGAAACAATGCTTGTACGTCACACGTCAGTTGGGAACCCCAAGAGGAAGGTATGATGAGTGCAGCAGTAAGTTTTCCCTCAGTATGAAACCAAGGTTTAATCGAACCAGTAGGAAAACGAGGTTTGCTTCGAAGGTGTTGGTGAAGGAGTGTAGTGCGGCGCAACACCAGGGATTCCGGTGCCAACGTGGAACCTGCACAACACAATCAAATTACTTTGCCCCAACTTAACAGTGAGGTTGTCAATCTCACCGGCTTGCTGAAAACAAAGGGTTAAACGTATCGAATGGAAATGATGTTTGTTTGCATAAAACAGTAGAGAACAATGATTGCAGTAGATTGTATTTCAGATGTAAAAGAATGGACCGGGGTCCACAGTTCACTAGTGGTGTCTCTCCAATAAGATAACTAACATGCTGGGTAAACAAATTACAGCTGGGCAATTGACAATTGATAAGTGCATATAACATGCATGTGTGAGCTGTGGTGTCTACTATGAGATTCATTTGGGCATTACGACAAAGTACATAGACCGCTATCCAGCATGCATCTATGCCTAAATAGTCCACTTTCCGGTTAACATCCGTACCCCTTCCAGTATTAAGTTGCAAGCAACAGACAATTGCATTAAGTAATGTGCGTAATGTAAACAATACATTCATCCTTGAATAAAGCATTGCTGTTTTACCCCTAGTGGCAACAACACATCTACAACCTTAGAACTTGCTGTCACTATCCCAGGTTAAATAGAGGTTGAACCCAACTATCATGCATAAATACCCCCTCTTGGAGTTACAAGTATTCACTTGGCCAAGGCTTCAACAAGTAACGGAGAGCATGCAAGATCACAAATGACATAGACATGATAATATAATATTCAGCTCCACATAGGTATCAATATAAGTCAGATCCCAGCAAACACAACATGTAGCATTACAATAAGATGATCTTGATCATGATAGGCAGCTCACAAGATCTAAACATGATGGCACAAGTGGAGAAGACAACCATCTAGCTACTGCTATGGACCCATAGTCCAAGGATGAACTACTCACGCATCACTCCGGAGGCGGGCATGGCGATGTAGAGCCCTCCGGTGATGATTCCCCTCTCCGGCAGGGTGCCGGGAAGAGCTTCAGAACCCCCCGAGTTAGGGTTGACGACGGCGGCGGCAGCGAATATGTTCTGGATGAAAGGCTCGGTGTTTTAGGGTTTTCACGTCTCGGGGAATAAATAGGCGAAGGGGCGATGTCGGCGGACCCCCGAGGGGCCCAAACCACAGGCAGGCGCGGCTGGGGGCCGCGCCGCCAGGTGGTTTGGCCACCTCGTGGCTCTCCTTCGTCTCTCCTTCGGACTCCGTGTACGTGCTGGAAAAATAGGGACTTGGCCTTTTGTTTCGTGCAATTCCGAGAATATTTCCAGAAGTAACTTTCTGAAACCAAAAACAGCAGAAAACAGGGAACTGGCACTGTGGCATCTTGTTAATAGGTTAGTCCCAGAAAATGCATAAAAGTGATACGAAGTGTATATAAAACATGTAGCAAATGGTATAATATAAGCATGGAACAGCAGAAATTATGGATACGTTGGAGACGTATCAAGCATCCCCAAGCTTAGTTCTACTCGTCCTCGAGTAGGTAAAACGATAACAACAAATAATTTCTGAGGAGACATGCTTTCACACAATCTTGATCAATATATTGCAAGGCTCATGTCATGAATGAAGTGACTCAAAGCAATGATCTATAGTTTGCTAACAAATAGATAAAGAGTAAACAATGAATCATATAAGCAAAAACTTTTCATGAATAGTACTTTCAAGACAAGCATCAAAAAGTTTTGCATAAGAGGTAACTCATAAAGCAATAGATTCAAAGTAAAAGGCATTGAAGCAACACAAAGGATGATTAAGTTTCAGCATTGCTTTCAACTTGTAACATGTATATCTCATGGATAGTTGTCAACATAAAGCAATATAACAAGTGCAATAAGTAAATATGTAAGAATCAATGCACACAAAGTTGACACAAGTGTTTGCTTCTAAGATAGAAAGGAGTAGGTAAACTGACTCAACATAAAGTAAAAGATAGGCCCTTCGCAGAGGGAAGCAGGGATTAAATCATGTGCTAGAGCTTTTTAAGTTTTCGAAAGCATATAGAGAGCACAAAATAAGTATTTGAGAGGTGTTTGTTGTTGTCAACGAATGGTAGTGGGCACTCTAACCCCCTTGTCAACCAGACTTTCAAGAGCGGCTCCCATGAAGGACGTTATCTCTACCAGCAAGGTAGATCATCCCTCTTCTCTTTTGTTTACACATGTATTTTAGTTTCTTTATAGATGACACTCCTCCCAACCTTTTGCTTACACAAGCCATGGCTAACCGAATCCTCGGGTGCCTTCCAACATTCACATACCATGGAGGAGTGTCTATTTGCAAATTAAGTTGCTTACTGATAAATCAGGGCAAAACATGTGAAGAGAATTATTAATGAAAGTTGTAATTAATTGGGGCTGGGCACCCCGTTGCCAGCTCTTTTTGCAAATTATTGGATAAGCGGATGTATATGCCACTAGTCCATTGGTGAAAGTCTGTCAGAAGTAAATGACAAGATTGAAAGATAAAACACCACATACTTCCTCATGAGCTATAAAACATTGACACAAATAAGGAGTAATAAAGTTTTGAATAGTTTAAAGGTAGCACATGAAATATTTACTTGGAATGGCAGGAAATACCACATAGTAGGTAGGTATGGTGGACACAAATGGCATGGGTTTTGGCTCAAGTTTTGGATGCACGAGAAGCATTCCCTCTCAGTACAGAGTTTAGGCTAGCAAGGTTGTTTGAAGCAAACACAAGTATAAACCGGTACAGCAAGAATCACATAAAAACATATTGCAAGTATTATAAGACTCTACACTGTCTTCCTTGTTGCTCAAACATTTTACCAGAAAATATCTAGACCTTAGAGAGAACAAATATGCATCCCAAGTCTCAACAAGCTCTACGGTAGTTCTCCACTACTAGGCTTTAACTACATGATGCAAGAGCTTAAACATGATCTACTTGAGAGCTCAAAACAATTGCAAAGCATCAAATCAAAACAAGACAATGATCTACAAGAATGCATATGTCTTTTCCAATACCAACTACTACATGTAGCATTTTCTTTCTTCCAAACAAACACCAATCAATTTATTTAAACATAAACTCTCCAAATGATAATATAATGCAGCAAGAGAGTATTTATAAACAAGTGCTAACAGCTCGAAGAGATGCATGAAAAACAGGAGCTAAAAGCACTGCAGTAGCTAGTTAAGAATACTCAACAAATATAAGTGAAGAACATGAGTATTCACATGAAAAAGCGGAGCGTGTCTCTCTCCCACACAAGGATTGCTAGGATCCGAATTTATTCAAACAAAAACAAAAATAAAAACACACAGACGCTCCAAGTAAAGCGCATAAGATGTGAAAGAATTAAAATATAGTTTCACTAGAGATGACCTGATAAGTTTGTTGATGAAGAAGGGGATGCCTTGGGCATCCCCAAGCTTAGACGCTTGAGTCTCTCTGAATATGGTTGGGATGAACCACGGGGGCATCCCCAAGCTTAGGCTTTTCACTCTTCTTGATCACATAATATCACCCTTCTCGCTTGATCCTTGAAAACTTCCTTCACACCAAACTCAAGACAGTTCTCATTAGAGGGTTAGTGCATAATCAAAAATTCTCATATTCTGTAATGATACAATCAATCCCAAAGCTTCTGGACATTAGCTACAGCCACCAATGCTTTGTGGAGCAAAGAAATCCACACAAACACAGTAAAAGAGCGAATGCAAAACAAAAGGCAGAATCTGTCAAAAACAGAACAGTCTGGAATGACGAATTTTTTCGAGGCACTTAAGTTGCTCAGATGGATCTGGCCTAAAATAATGAAAGTTGCGTACATATCTCAGGAATATGCGTGATTTTTCTCAGAATTTTTTGAATTTTCTACAGGGAGATAAGCTCAAATCCGTGACAGCTAAAAATCTGTCACTGCGCAGAAATCCAAATCTTGCATCAACTTTCAATATAGAACTTTACTTGGCACAACATTGCGATAAAATAAAGATACAAAGGAGTTGCTACAGAAGTAACAAAACTCCTTGACTCAAAGAAAACAAAAATAACAGCAAATAAAAACGATGGGTTGTCTCCCATAAGCGCTTTTCTTTAACGCCTTTCAGCTAGGCGCAGAAAGTGAAAATCAAGTGTTGTCAAGTGGCAAATCATTCAAATCATCAAAAGCTTCTTCCAACACACAGCTTGTAACAATGGGTATCTTAGATGTTCCTGGAGGTGTTTCATTACCTTTAACCGTACTAAAAGTTTTATCAATTTTAAGCTCATAATGAGTCTTTGGTTTTGGCACTTTAGGAACATACATAAACTTTTGCTCTCTACCCACATAAACTTTCTCCTTTTTAGACTTAAGAGAAGTAAAGGTTGAACTTAAGGTTTCAATAGCTTCCTCTAACTCATCAATTCTATGATTTTGGGTGTCATGGATATTATTATCCTCAAGAACAGTGATTCTTTCATTGATGGTGGCTATTGATTCATTAGTCTTACCAATACAATCAAGAAAATTTGGAAAAAAATTCTCCATAGAGTCTAACTTATTTATAACATCCTCCAAGGTGATCTCAATTTTAATATCTTTAGTGGGTGGTGTTCCTACCAAACTTTCAATAATATTACAGGCTTCTAAAGCAGGAGTACCCAAGAAATTTCCACCTGTAAGAGTGTCTAGAACATACCTATACCAACTAGAGATACCAACATAAAAGTTCCTAAGGAGGATAGTGGTAGAGTGTTTCTTAGTACATCTATGATGAGCATCACTAATTCTATACCAAGCATCTTTCAAATTTTCACCTCCTAGTTGCCTAAAAGAACGAACTTCAACTTCAGGAGCATTCATTTTGAAAAACAAAATCAAACGAATTAAACAAGTAACTAATTTTTTTGTGTTTTTGATAAAGAGAGCAAACAAGACTAAATAAAAATAAACTAAGCAAGACAAATAACAAAGTAAAGAGATTGGGTGTGAGAGACTCCCCTTGCAGAAGCAATTCGGTTTTCCCCGGCAACGGCGCCAGAAAACGTGTTGGTGGCTCTAGTTGACGAGGGAATATCTCCCCGGCAATAGTGCCAGAAACAATGCTTGTACGTCACACGTCAGTTGGGAACCCCAAGAGGAAGGTATGATGAGTGCAGCAGTAAGTTTTCCCTCAGTATGAAACCAAGGTTTAATCGAACCAGTAGGAAAACGAGGTTTGCTTCGAAGGTGTTGGTGAAGGAGTGTAGTGCGGCGCAACACCAGGGATTCCGGTGCCAACGTGGAACCTGCACAACACAATCAAATTACTTTGCCCCAACTTAACAGTGAGGTTGTCAATCTCACCGGCTTGCTGAAAACAAAGGGTTAAACGTATCGAATGGAAATGATGTTTGTTTGCATAAAACAGTAGAGAACAATGATTGCAGTAGATTGTATTTCAGATGTAAAAGAATGGACCGGGGTCCACAGTTCACTAGTGGTGTCTCTCCAATAAGATAACTAACATGCTGGGTAAACAAATTACAGCTGGGCAATTGACAATTGATAAGTGCATATAACATGCATGTGTGAGCTGTGGTGTCTACTATGAGATTCATTTGGGCATTACGACAAAGTACATAGACCGCTATCCAGCATGCATCTATGCCTAAATAGTCCACTTTCCGGTTAACATCCGTACCCCTTCCAGTATTAAGTTGCAAGCAACAGACAATTGCATTAAGTAATGTGCGTAATGTAAACAATACATTCATCCTTGAATAAAGCATTGCTGTTTTACCCCTAGTGGCAACAACACATCTACAACCTTAGAACTTGCTGTCACTATCCCAGGTTAAATAGAGGTTGAACCCAACTATCATGCATAAATACCCCCTCTTGGAGTACAAGTATTCACTTGGCCAAGGCTTCAACAAGTAACGGAGAGCATGCAAGATCACAAATGACATAGACATGATAATATAATATTCAGCTCCACATAGGTATCAATATAAGTCAGATCCCAGCAAACACAACATGTAGCATTACAATAAGATGATCTTGATCATGATAGGCAGCTCACAAGATCTAAACATGATGGCACAAGTGGAGAAGACAACCATCTAGCTACTGCTATGGACCCATAGTCCAAGGATGAACTACTCACGCATCACTCCGGAGGCGGGCATGGCGATGTAGAGCCCTCCGGTGATGATTCCCCTCTCCGGCAGGGTGCCGGGAAGAGCTTCAGAAACCCCCCGAGTTAGGGTTGACGACGGCGGCGGCAGCGAATATGTTCTGGATGAAAGGCTCGGTGTTTTAGGGTTTTCGCGTCTCGGGGAATAAATAGGCGAAGGGGCGATGTCGGCGGACCCCCGAGGGGCCCAAACCACAGGCGGCGCGGGGTGGGCCGCGCCGCCAGGTGGTTTGGCCACCTCGTGGCTCTCCTTCGTCTCTCCTTCGGACTCCGTGTACGTGCTGGAAAAATAGGGACTGGCCTTTTGTTTCGTGCAATTCCGAGAATATTTCCAGAAGTAACTTTCTGAAACCAAAAACAGCAGAAAACAGGGAACTGGCACTGTGGCATCTTGTTAATAGGTTAGTCCCAGAAAATGCATAAAAGTGATACGAAGTGTATATAAAACATGTAGCAAATGGTATAATATAAGCATGGAACAGCAGAAATTATGGATACGTTGGAGACGTATCAACCCTCCACCCAATAAACCGGCCGCTCGTCTTCGCTGGCCGCAACCGCCGCAGACAGCAGCCGGGATAGTAAATATCATCAGCCATGGGAGCCTGCGCCAGCAAGCCCAAGACCGTCGAGGGCAAGGCCCCCCAGCCGGAGGTCCCCGCCCAGCAGACACCCAAGGTTGCACCCGACACCACCGGTGTCGACGTGTCCACTGGTCAGGTAACCGGCCTAACATATATAGCCATGGATGTGTATATATGTTTTTTCCTTTCCTTGATACGAACGAAAATAATTTGGTTATGGATTCGATTGTAGGTTGCGGCTGATCAGACACCGGAGAAGGTGGTGGTGGAGGAGGCGAAGGAGGAGCATACGACAGCGGTAGCCCTGGAGAAGGTGCCCACTGCCGCGTCCTCGTCGAGGAGGTTGCTGAGGCAGCGACTAACGAGCCGGCGATTGACACCAAGGAGGCAGAAGCAGTCGAAGAGAAGATCGTCGTCGAGGAGGAGAAGCCATCAACTAGCCCCGTCGTCGTCGAGGTGGGGACGACCGTCGCCGAGGCAGATGAGGAGATCAAGCCGGCGGCTGCCGCCGTCGTCGTGGAGGAGAGCACCACGGAGGTGATCATCGAGAACGTCGCGGAGGAGAAGGGCGGCCAGGAGAACGCGGCAACGCAGCAGAGCTGATCGTCTATCCATCCACGTGATCGAATCAACATGGCTGCATGGCGAAAGCGGTTTTTTACAAGGCCATATGGCGCCAGTGTGAAATCTGGGCCGTCCGTTTCGGCCATTGGATGGCCCAGATTCGCCGTGGACTGGTCAAATTTTGTCCGCGGTCAACGGCGGATCTGGGCCGTCGGATGGCCGAAACGGACGGCCCAGATTTCTCCCCGGCGCCATATGGCCTTGTAATTGTCTTTTTCGATGGCTGCATGCACCTGCATACAATGCCTAGGGGTCGGCACGTAGGTGGAGAAGGATGATCGGTGAACCCTGTAATAATCTTTTGGCGCCTCCCGTTTTTCCTCCACGGGGTCTTATTAATATCGATTTAATTATGGGCTTCTTCATCATCTCAAAAAAAAATCATTGATTTGCTCCCGTACGAACGTATGGTTGACAACTTGACATCCAAGTGCATGTGTGATGTGTGCATCTCTATAAACATTAAACAGAACGCGACAAAATCCGATTTTGAGTTTATGACCCTAGAAACAACATAAATCTGCAGCCATAACAGACCGAGCTTGGACCGGTCTCCTTTCCCCAGCTACAGGAAAGGGCGGTTTTTTCGACCCCCCCCCCCCCCGCACAGACCACCTCACCGCCGGTGATCTGTGCGATTCCCCGCCTCCGCCGGCCGCTCCGGCGGCGGGAGGTTGGGGATCGCCAGATCCCGGCGTGTACATAGTGTAGGTAGGTGTAGGGCTATCGCCGGCGGCGCTGTGGAGTTGGCGGCGGTGTCGGTGATGTTTTGGTGGATGGCTACCTTCTCCCCTGCTCTGGAGTCTCCGGCGGAGGTTCGAGGCAGGTCTGCTGTCCCCGGCGTGCTCGCGGCTCCCCGGAGCTTCGACGCGCCTTCCCCGAGCCGGCGTTCGTGTTGTAGGAGCCGGTGTTCGAAGATCTAGGTGGAGATGCTGGAGTTGACCAAGCCGGTGCCGTTCGTGGTGAAGGATGGAGGCTTCTTGAAGCTGAGGCCCGTCGACTTCCCGTCCGTCGAGGGATCTCCCAGTCCAAGGGTGGGGAGGAGTGGCGGCGGCGCGCCGGCGGCACGTGCTTCGCTGCGGAGATGGCGCTGGGTGCCAGAAGCTGGACTTATGTGTATTTTTGTGTTTCTTCTGGTTTCTTCTGTAAGAAGCTTGGTGTAACTTTTCGTTTCCACCCCCGCAAAAAAAAAACATAAATCTATTATTGTTTTTTTTTTCGAACCTCGGCAATGCCTTTGATTGATAAAGTCGAAAAGAGTTGGACAGTTTATGAGGGAAACCGGCCGAAAACCGTACAACACAACGCACCACACCGGCCCCAAGGCCACGCCCCAGAAAACGAGTCGACGACTATATCGCCCTAGCGAAACCATAGCCGACACCCAACACGGCGGAGACGATCTCAACGCAAGACGAAATCCGGAGCCGCCGCTCCGACATCCACACCGGACCGATTGCCGCGCCCCAAAACGAGTCGACGACCATGTCACCCTAGCGACCATAGCCGACACCCAAAACGGCGGAGACGGTCTCAACGCTAGACGAAATCCGGAGCCGCCGCTCCGACATCCACACCGGACCGATTGCCGCGCTCCCCTAGCCGAACACGAAGGCTCGCCGCCTCCAACCACCATCCGGATCCACTGGTCCCCCTGGCCGGTGGAACATCCAAGGCGAAGCCCCAAGAGGCAAGCGACGCAGGAGCGCCGCCCTCGCCCGACCCTGCGAGGGATCTGGGGTTTCCCCCGGAGAACCCAGCGCGAGGAGGCAACAGAACCACCTCGACGACGCCTTCAAGAAGGACGCGGCGCCCAAAGGGCGTTGCCGTCGTCGGCCCTGGCCGACAACCAGGGCAGGGCTTTCGCCCGGCAATGTGTCGCAAACCTCGCAAACCGCCCATCGAGGACCGGCCAGACCACCATCAACGCATGCCGCAGCCACCGTGGCACCTCACGCCACGACGGCGCCGCGCCGACCAAGCCCGGGGCCGCCACCCCGGCATCCTCTCCTTCGACTGGAAGACGAACCCACAGCCGGAGGTGCAGCACGGCCACCTCATGCCAGCCACACGGCCGGGGCAACCCCGACCGCACCGATGCTCCGAGGCCTCGTCCTCGCGTGGCGCCATCGATCCGGGGCCGCCGCCCCGGCGTCCTCTCCCCGGAGCCCCGGACCGACGAAAATCGCCGGCCAGCACCACTCCCCACTCCACCGACCCCGCGCACCGCCGCAGGACCACGTCGGGCCGACCGAGCGCCAGAGCCCGCGCCGCCACGACGCCGGCGACCTCGACCCGCCGTCAACACGGCCAGGCCCGGCCGCCCCCATCAGATCCGGGCACGAGGGCCCCCGATCCGTCTTGCCGCCGTAGAAACCACGGCCTCCGGAGCCGCCGCTCCGGCGTAGCGCCTCCGGCGACCTCGACCTGTCGCCTCGGCCGACGTCCCGGCCTGCCGCCCTCACGGCCAGGCAGGGCACGTCCCCATCAGTTCCGGGCGCGAGAGCCCGGACCCGCCACCACGCCGTCGACCGGCGCCCCCGGAGCCGCCGCTCCGGCCTGCCAGCGGCGGCAGCACGCCGTCCCCGTCCCAGGCGGAACCGACGCAGCGCCCACACGCGAGAGGAAGGAGCACCCACCCCGCGCACCAGTTGTGTGGCGGCGGGGAGGCCGCCACCGCCGCGTCGCGAGGGCCGGCGACGGCAGCGGCGGGAGAGGCGCGGGGGGAGGAAGCTCTGGCGGCGCGAGGAGGGGCCCCCCGGTGCCGCCTGGGTGCGACACGGGGGGGAGGGGGGCGGAGGAGGTGGCCGGCGGCGAGCAGGGCCTGACGGCGGCGGCTGGGGGCGGAAACCTAGTCGCGGGAGCAAGGCTGGGGTCGCGGGAGCAAGGCAAGCACAAGCACAAATCTATTATTGTTGAGAAGTCTTGAATCTTAATTTGATTTATATCTCTCTTGATACTCTTGGATTCATTATTTGGATGACCACTAAAAAGTCGGTTAGCGTGGGGCATACCCAAGGTATTTTTTTTCTCGATCAATATTAGGGTATCGGTATGTCAACACATGATGTTCGTATTTGCAGCAGTATTAAGTAATACAAACTATGAATACATAAATTCATGATGAATAAAAGCAAAAGGCTACCCTAACTTTCACACGTGGCAGCACAACGATCAATGTAGAAGAACCTTCAACCTTTGCAAGCAGAGTATAAGCCATTCTTCCACACCAAACCCTTTTTTGTCTTAGTCGAGGAAAACTATCTTGTTTGACTTTTTTAAACGTGAAAATTCAATTTTATCCCATTCTTTTGACCAGTACCAACATTTCTCGAAGGGTTGCCAGAGTTATGGTTATCGATAGGTTGCCAAAAATCTTGTCATGCCCACCAAAGCGGCTGCCGGATGTGCATGTCATCAAACCAAAACTAGAGCTCTCTGAAGACACACCGGTGCTAGCTCCTAATGCACAAGTGGATGAAAAATCATTTATGTTGAAGGCTTGCCCCGATAATGGTTTAGATTTAACCGCAAAGTGGAAAGGCAAAAAGGGAAAAGTTAGAACCACACAAAAATGCTAATCTCAAGGTTAATCTGAGATTTAGGGCATTAGATAAATATTGTACAATGTAAATCTTGATACGTTCATAATTGACGACATCTACAATCATGTATTTGAGTTTCTAATTTGAATAGAATTATGTCATACAAATTCATGTTTCTCAACTGAGTGTAATATCATTATTTAAGGGAATTTTGTGTCGATGCCACTATTGCATCTTCAAATTAACCTCAAATTTTAGTTAATGGCACATTTATCAAAGCCCTTTGACCAGCCTAGGATATGCATTTTCCCCGAATAACCTTGGTCACAGACATATGCACCCACAAGATATAGTAGCCGATGAGCGGACATCAATTGAGGCAGCACCTCACGCAACATTGGTTTGGAACCCTTCACCGCCAATCCAGATGGTTGTGTTGCAGAACACATGAAAGAATATGTTGAATTCGCCACACCAATAACTAGCCAAATGTGTTCTCCTTGATAGATACACCAACAACTAAGATCCGAAGAGAACCAATCGAGTTCTCGACACCTACCCTTACACGCTTTGGTTGATGCCAAATCAGACGCTCTCTAGGTAGGGAGAGTCCAGAGGCGACTTATTCCAATTCGCCCTCGCTGACTCCACCTCGCGAGTGCCGCTTGGGAGACAAAAAAAAGAAAGGAAATGACCTAGTACAAGTGAAAAGACAATGAAAAGCATGAGGCCCCACTCTGCTGACCACCTCGCAGAAGAGAGGAGAAGTACCAAAATCTCACTACGAAGAAACACTACGTGGCGACTAGGGTGGGGTGGGGGGGATGAGGTAAAAAAAACCACTTTGAAACTCTTAAAGAGGCGATGTATTTCGTGTGCATAGCTTTTTCTTTAATACAAATGCACGGTTCCTTCAGAGTGAATACATAAGAAGTTTTGTTTGTCCTCTGTTCCAATTTAATTGACTTGCTATACACCACATGTGGATGTATCTAGACATGTTACATGTATAGATACATCCACATTTGGTAAATAGCAAGTCAATTAAATTGGAACGGAGTGAGTATATGCGACCAGCAGATACATCAGCGGGTCATCTCATTCACGACGTCTAGATTGTAGCGCTAGAACGTGTGACTGCTGCTCTCTCACGCTCCTATGTTGTTGGCGGTCGCTCCACCGCGGATCGGTCATCGTTTGGTTTCTCTCCCTCTACTGCTCTGGTTGAGGCTCACCATGGACAAGGTCAAGGCAGGGCAATACCCAGTTGTCGGGCCTAAAGAAGTGGATTGGTCGGGGAGGGGGGGGGGGAGAGGGGGCGGGGTGTCACCGATCTAGCTCTAAGGAACCTCCAGTGAGACGGATGCGTTGTCACTGAGCTCGAATCAGGGCATGGTGGTGCCTCCATGGTAAACGGTGGAGGCCACATGTTTTGAATTTTTTTGATGTTATAAAAGGTGTTTTCGAAATGCTACAATCGACATGTTGTGTACCCATGAGTAAAAATGTTGCAATACTTTATAGGCGTATGCTATAAGGATGTGTTCGGTTGTAGAACTAGGTGGAATGGAATGGAACGATTCCATTCCACAAAAATGGAATGTCACGGTTCCATTCCATTTCTGTGTTCGGTTAGACAAAATGAGGTGAAATGGAATCAACACATAATCCACTGTCTCAACAATTATTTTGCAAAAAATTAGGTTTCCAATATTAATTAATCACACATCTAGCACTGGATTAGCAATTCTTCTTCTTCATCCTCACGCGCACCTCGCCTGGTTCCGGCGCCGGCTTGCCTCGCCTGGTCCGGCCGCCGCCGCCTCGCCTGCTCGGGCCGGTCGCTCGCCTGGAACGGAGTCTTTGGTCCGGGAACTCGCTCGTGCACGAGATTTGGTGGCCATGCTGGCCGAGCCGCTGGTGCACAAGGTCCTCTCCATGGCGACCTCCTCCTTCTCCAGGAACACCAAGAAGGCGTCGGGGGACGGCGGCAGGACAGTGGGCATCCTGTCCTTCGAGGCGGCCAACGCCATGTCACGCGCCGCGGACCTCCACCGCTCCCTCTCCGACGCCGAGGCCGCCCGCCTGCTGGGCCCGCTCTGCCTCGGCTCCCGCGCCGTGCGCGCCCTCGTGTCGGGCGACGACGCGCGCCTGCTCGCGCTCGCCGAGAAGCTCGACTCGCTCAACCGCGTCGCCGCCGTCACCGCGCGCCTCGGCCGCCGCTGCACGCTAATCGCCTCCGTTCCACTCGGTGAGAGAGAGATTAGGGAGACGTGAGAGGTGAGAGCGCTAATCGCCTCCGTTCCACTCGGTCCGGCCGATTCGGCCGGACGAGTGCGTTCCGAATATTGGTGGAATATTCCCTTGTCAGAAACCACTCGGTTCCGTTCCTATTTTCAACCGAACACAGGAATGGGGTCTGGGTGCGGAACCATTCCAATCCGTTCCACCATATTCTCAAACCGAACACACCCTAAAGGAATTTCTTCAATGTTGCAAACATGTTTCTAATATGTTGGATGGGTAGGATTCATATGTTGAAGCGTTGATTCTTAGTTGCAAATGGTGACACATTCGTGGCATTTGTTGCATATGATTGTTGATTTCTGCTACACCACTTTTTTTTTTGCTGTGATGATCGAACGGTGGAGAACGGCTGATTCGTAGAACTGGCCGAAGGTTGGACAGGAGAGCCGCTGCACGTTAGGTCCAGGCCCTAGATCTTCGCTTAGACGGGCCTCACAGAAACTAATCGCAATGCTTGGCCCATCAGGCCGATCCCGAAATCCGCTTTGTTTCTCCGAAAATAAAGAAACAATTCCGCAAGGTTTTTTTTTCTCGTGCAAATCCACGCCTCCGGCTTTTCTTCTCCGATCCGCCGCCCGCCGTCCGCAGCAGCAAGAGAGAAAGAGAGAGGGTAATCCCAAGGAGGAAGGAAGAGGCGAAGATGATCTACCGCAACTGGTCTCTGCTCTCGTCCACCGTGGTCATCTGGGGCAGCGTCGCCACCGTGGGCCTCGCCGGGATCTTCCTCTTCGGCGGCAAGGTAACCAACCGACCGACCGAAACCCCGATCCTCAAATACGGTTACCCTTTCCCGATCTGGTCCACCCTACGGTGTCGTATGTGCGTAGTATTCAGATTGGATTGGGGTGGATTGGTTGGTTCGCGCGCTGGCCCTTGCTAGATTCGTTCTTTCTTGCTGCGATGGTCGTGGATCCGACCGGTTCGTCTCCTGTGAGTAGTGATTGGTGCCCTGACCCCTTAGGATTTCGATGTCGAGTCGCTGGTTTGGGCTGTACAAGGTGGTTGCTGTTTATGCAGACATGAAATCGCTTATCCGAGTGGTTCCTAGAGGGCAAAAGTTCCTGGGTTAGGGCAGATGTGGTTAAGTGTTGTCAGTTGGGTGATTAGAGAGTATCTTTACCTATGCTGGGGTCAGTTGCTACTGTTTCATGATGATTCTGATTGCACCTTCTGATATGCAGGATTAATTGTTTCGTTTCAATCCATGTGGTACAGCAGTCTTTAGTTATTTGAGGATCCCATAGTGTACTGAGAAATTGCTAACTCCTTTGGTATCTGAGATATTTGGGTCTGAATAACCGGTTTGTTTTATAGAGGTTAAAGCTTCTTTTAGTTGGTGGGGGGCTGGCAGGAGATTTAGCGCCTCATTGGGTCATGTGCATGATTAGTTTGTGTTTTGTAACTTGTTGATTTCTAGTTTGTGTTTTTTAACTTGTTGATTTCCTGCTTGTCATCGTCATTGATTATTGTTTGAACCTTTTCATTGTTTTGACCCGAGTCGAAATAATGCACTAGAAACTAGAGTATTTTGACATTGGGCACCAAATTCAGGTATTAGGGTATTAGAATTGGTATCTAATTTTTTCCATTCATTTACTGGTGTTGTTATTTCACTTGTTTCTTGACATGGTGAGAAATTGATAAGTTCAATGCCAGAGGAACTTAGCTTCAGATAAAAAAATACTCATGACATGTACATTAGGTTGTTAAATTACATGGTTTATTATTTGGATATGGTTTCTGTTATATCTTCCTTTTCAGGTATTTGGATATGGTTTCTGTTATGATGACAACATTGTTATGGTTATTTTTTGTCGTATTTTTGCACACTAGGTTATACTGCTGTTTGAGATTGTTGATTTTCTGTTGTATGCCCATTTCCAACAGAATGGGTCGCTTTACCCAGTCGTAACGATCCTGTCTTTATTAAAAATATATATGTTGTGAAGTTCAGTGTCGGCCTATTTTTGT
Organism: Poa pratensis; assembly: GCA_947311845.1. Lineage (NCBI taxonomy): Eukaryota > Viridiplantae > Streptophyta > Magnoliopsida > Poales > Poaceae > Poa > Poa pratensis. The sequence continues at coordinate 25,047,225 of CAMZMU010000044.1, forward strand.
TGAAGCATTGAGTACTTATTTGTTCATGTTTGGCTAGGTGTTTTATTACTCTACATTGTAATGAAGGTTGTTTTGTAAGATGGCACGATATATCTTGGATATTTCTAGTTTTGCAGTATGCTTTTGGGTCATACGTATCATTTGATTATGATCTTTGGATATTATATTATGTTCTAGCTCTTAGAGTTTTTTTTAGTTCAGTAGTTGTAAGCGTTCAGTTGGTAGCTGTGCACATTGTGTTATCTATCTGATTTTTGAAGTTCTTATATGGATAATAAAACAAGATATAGTTGCAGATTTATGGATTTGTTATATCAGCCAGTTTTATAGCATAAGATAGAAATTAAATCCGCTTGTTACTTGTGTGATGCTCTATACATTCTTAATCATCTTGTATTTACCATAAGCCTTGAAAGGTCAATTTCTTAGTTATTTACCTTGGAACCAACTATACATTCTTAATCTTATTGTATTTACCTAAGCCTCGAAAGTTTAATTTCTTAGTCATTTCCCTTGGAACCAACTTAATGCTGATATGTAGTCACCTTTCCCCGGGATGCTTTGTACAACTGAGCATGGTGAAAGGTTAGACATGCACGGTACTTCTCAAGTAACTTTTTCCTAGACATCGGCTCGAGTAATGTCTTTTTGTGGTCTAGCATTGTTGTAACTGTTGTATGAATGATTGCATTGTGTACTCTATTAAGAGCATTGTACAGATGAGTACATAATTTATTTATGTTGTTAGTGCCAGATTAATTTTCTGCTTATGTTTTCACCTTTTTTTGGGCTTGCATTCAAACAGCCATTCAGTACTTGTGAGTTGTTGCAGTCTTTTACTTGACCCACGGCACGACGTAATCATCCTTCCTTTCATTTTGGCAGGAGAAGTTCCAGGGCTATCTTTCCCGCGAAGGTGAGAGGCTGAGGCAGCAGGACAGAGCCACGATGGGCAAGAACTAATGCAAAGCACAAACTCGGTATCCATGTGTCAACATGTGACTTAGACATGGAACTTATCTCCCAGCACTAGAACAAATTTTCTGGACCAAAATCTATTCTTGTAATGGCTTCTTACTTCTCATTTCCTGGTACCAACTGGCTCTGCAAATAATGTATGACACCCATGCTTGCGGAGAACTCATTCTGTTCTGCGATGCTGTATAAATGATTGGTGGCTTTAGTTTATAATAAATCCTTTGAAAACCTGTGGTTTGTCAAGGATTCTGGGATGTGGTTGTCGATCAACCTGTGTGCGCCATGAACTTTGTTGTTGTCAAGTCTGGTGTTTTTTCCTTTGAGTTGGTGCTGTCGAAATTTGTCCACCGGATTTGCTGATGCATGCTGTATTTGCTGAACGCTTCTGCAGATCGCTTCCCGGCGCCGCACCTTGCCCAAAAAAATTGTGCGCCCGTCCGTTGCTGGTTTCTGCCATGCCGGAAGCAGTGCAAGTTGAACAAGCAAAACACCTTATCAAATGATTGTGGTCTTTGTACAAGAAATACCTTATCAAATCTAAATCTTTCTTACACCTTTTGGGTGTATAGATAGACTGGTGCACTAGAATGTCATCGGGGATTTTTTGTAGGGAAACATGGGCTTTATTGATCATGTAACCATAGAGTCATTACAAATACATTCACGGATAAAATCCGGAGCAAACCCACGCCACACAGAACAAACAGAAAACTCACTAGATCATAAGTTGGTTTTGCCAAAATCTTTCATGTTGAATTCCAACATCAGCTAGGAACTTGATTCCTCAATGCCTCTAGGTATACCGATTACATTCAAATTTTCCATATACACTAAGATTATACATAATTCATCTTAGAAATGTGTACAAAGACACCCGGGAAGGCTTCATTGGTCGTCTAGACCTTCTAATGGAAAGAAATCACTTAAGTGATTATAAAGATGGAAAGAAATGGCAATGAAGCGTTTTAGCGCTCAATCCAGATTTTGGAGTTGCAAATGTGTCACTGATCAAGTCGTAATAATGTTTTAATTTCATAACTTGAAGTCTTGCTCGTAGCCTATTTGAATTTGTTTCGCTAGCTATCCAGTTAACTATGAAATCTAAGACTCTCGCTCGCTTCTTGTTGTTGTTTTAATCAAAAAAAATTTAACATCCATATATGTGCTACAAATATTGTACTTGTACTCAACATTCCCCTCCCACAAATATTGAACTTGTACTCCACATTCCCCTCCCACAAATATTGAACTTGTACTCCACATTCCCCTCCCATCTTCAAAAAACTAAGTATATTCTCCATCCGTTCCAATTTAATTGACTTGCTATCCACTAAATGTGGATGTATCTAGACATGAATGGAGGGAGTAGATGGGATTGGGGATGAGACGTGATTTCGTGAATCCATCCCTTTCATCCAATCCCCACTTTCATCCAGTTACCCTCTAACCCCAATCCATCTAGGTGGAAAAACACCGAAAGTCACACTAGGCCTGAACGAGATTGTAGAGGGTCGACGTAACTACGTAAGGGTAGGAGATAAGGCGAGATAGGTGGCAACAAACCTAGACATGGGCAGCCCGACACGAAAATCCTGGCCGGACTGGTCGCACCAAGCTCGGATTTTAATGTGTATGTTCACTCATTTCAGTCTCTATTTAGTCTAGATTGAAATATATAAAATATATTTTATAATTAGGAATGGATGCAATATATTATAATTATACACTATATTTTAAGTGGTAGTTTTTGTGTCAGATTGTTTTTTGAGATATGAGACGATCTATTTTTAGTTGTACTAATCGTTGAACTGAACTTTTGTAAAAAAAAAAAAACTTTGAACTGACGCCGACTTTCGTTCAGCTAGAAATTTCTCCCCAATTACTCTCTCTCTCGCCACACCCGCGCGACCATGCCGGTGCGACGCTGGACGCCGCGGACGCCTCCCGCCCGCGCCTTCTCCGCCGCGGCCCCGGCCGCCAGGACCACCGTGCCGCTCGCCCACCTCGCCCATCTCCCTTCCTCCCTGCCGCCGCCGTCCCACTGCACCGTCACCCTCCCGTCCAGCCCTGGCCGCGCCGCCTCACGCCCCGGAGCTTCTCCCGCCTCATCCTCCGCCTCCCCACCCCGCAGCTCGCCGTGCTCGCCTTCCGCCACGCGCTCTTCCACGCCGACCCTCCCCTCCCCCCTTCCATCCCCGTCTTCGCCGCCGTCCTCTCCCGCCTGCCCGGCGCCTCCCCGGACCTCCTGCCGCCCGTCCTCTCCGCCCTCCGCGCCGCCCGTCTCCCCGCCTTCTCCGACCGCGCCTTCCTTCCCCTCCTCCGCTCTCTCCCGCCGCTCCCCTCCCTCCGCCTCTTCCTCTCCCTCCCGTCCTTCAACTCCCACCCTTCCGTGCGCTCCTTCAACGCCCTCCTCCACTCCCTCGTCGCCGCACGCCGCCTCCGCCTCGCCGCCGCACTCTTCCGTGCCGCGCCCACCAAGCTCTACATCACGCCCGACCTCGTCTCCTGCAACATCCTGCTCAAGGGGCTGGTGGGTGTCGGTGACATCGATGCCGCCCTCAAGGTTCTCGATGAAATGTCCGGGTTGGGAATCATCCCTGATGTTGTTACTTACACGACCGTTCTCTCTGCCTACTGTTCCAAGGGGGATCTCAAGGGTGCACAGAAGCTGTTCGATGATGTAATTGCGAGTGGGCGTAGGCCAGATGTTACGATGTACACCGTGCTCATTGATGGATACTGCCAGACCGGCAAGATACAGGATGCAGCTAGGATTATGGATGAGATGGAGGCATCTGGGATGCAGCCGAATGAGGTTACATATTCAGTCGTGATCGAGGCATGCTGCAAGGAAGGGAAATCCGTTGAGGCATGTAACTTAATGCGCGAGATGCTTGGGGCAGGATACACACCAGACACACCGCTGGCTGCTAAGGTGGTCGATGTGCTCTGCCAGGACAGAAAGGCAGAGGAGGCGTACCAAATGTGGAGATGGATGGTGAAGAAGAACATGCCACCTGATAACACGATCACAAACACATTGATCTACTGGTTGTGCAAGAGTGGAATGGTTCGGGAGGCAAGGAAGTTGTTTGATGAGCTCGAGAAGGGGTTCAAGCCAAGTTTACTGACTTACAACTCGCTTATTTCCGGATTATGTGAAAATGGGGAGTTACAGGAGGCTGGTCAGGTGTGGGATGACATGGTTGAAAGAAGGTATGAACCAAATGCGATGACTTATGAGGCCTTGATCAAGGGATTTTGCAAAATTGGGAAGCCAGGTGAAGGGGCTGCAGTCTTTACAGAGATGGTTACCAAAGGGTGCACCCCAAGCAAGTTCCTTTACCAAGTTTTGGTTGATAGCGTTTCTGAGCCAATACATGATGATATTGTTGGCAAAATTCTTGAAACTGCAGCTTTACGTGGTCGGGATATCCTGGATGGTGATTCTTGGGAAATCTTTGTCAGAAAAGTGTTAAATACAAGTGATACTTGTAACAAGCATCTCAATTTATTGCTAGATACATAACTATGAGGTGTGCAGACTATGGCTAAAAGCCTAAAACTTCTTATTTTATTCGAAGAAAATTTCTCAAGGAGGTTGATGGTAGTAGTCTAACATAGAAACTGCTCCTAGAAAGAAGTCTTCCACTGAAATTAACACCCTCACAGCCTCATTTATATATTGGTCACAGAAGAATGGAATGGTTGGGGAGGTGACAATGCTGTTTTATGAGCTCATGACGGGTTCATACCAAGCTTGCTGACGTACAACTCACGTATTTTCAGATTTTGTGAAAACAGGGAGTTAGAAGAGGCTGGGTAGCTGTGGAATAACATGGTTGAATCAGGATCTCAACCAAATACCATGACCTACGAAGCCTTGATTAAGGGTGTTCGGCGCATTTTTGTACGAGCTTATGAACCTCATATACGTACAAGGTGCAAGAGTTGAGATCGTGCTAAACCATTATGTACACGCAGCTAGCTAGCTTGTTTTTCAATCGATCAGGCCAAGTACGTGCATACATGGGCTGGCTCATGGAGTAAATCCAACAGCTGGACCAGGCGGCAGCTAGCACATATGCAAGCACCCGTATATACGTACGCGGGTCAGCCGTGGAAGTTGCAAGTTTGTCACGTCTAACAATATTTTCCTTGTTTGCTAATCGTTTGTTGGTCCGTCGAGGTAATCTGATAAGCACCACGGCGTTTCTTGCGCTGGTGGATCGGACGGCCGGACGGCAGTAGAGATCTTCTCGTCACCAACTGAACCGATCGAAGATCACGGATCTTATCTCAAGCTCACGCGGCCGGGGTAGCTATCCTCTCACCCAGGCTGCCTATAAAAGTCCATACACCCGGAGGCCAAAGAGGAGGCACAGAGGAAGGAGGGAGACGGCAGATCGGGGCCCTGAAGGAGATGGCAGCGAGAAGCAAACGCGCCTCCCCTGCTCATCGGATCACATCAGAAGGAGGCCGGTGCACAGGCATACAGATCGCATCCAGATACAGCTGGAGCCCAACGCATACAAGGCGGCCGTCGCCGTGAAGAGGAGGCCGGAACCGGGAGTGTGGGGCGGCGCCCTAACGCACACCTCCATGAGCGTCAATGAAGCGGCGTTCCGGCGATGACATACTATGTGGACGGGCAAAACCGGAGTCTATACCTACCTTTCTCTTTTTCTCATGTATTCAGGTGCAATGAAGAAACAGCGAGAGACCGAGCCTGGAAGAGAAGGCCCAGATCATCATGTACCCGGTGGCAGTGGATCACACGCGCCCAGAAGCTTGAAGACCGGAGGCCATGGACTGGAGCATATCAACCCGGCCGGCGGCCATGATCCGGAGCTGACATGCAGCCGAAGATGTGGAAACAAGCAGTACAAGCCAGGGGAGATCGCATCCAGCACCACTCACAAGAGACCTCCAGCAGGTGGAGGCCATCTGGAGGAAGGAGATGGACATCACCAAGGCTATGGACGCAATTAGCATCTGTTCCAATGGTGAGGACCGGTTTTAATCTCTCTCTCTTCTTCTCTCCCTCACAGCTAGCATGGTGGATGGACACACGGAACGCCGATGTCGCCGGAGCTCGTCGACACACGGCCCGCCATCACACGACGGCGATCGTTGACGGCGGCGCATCGTCGACAAACAATGAGCAGCCAGACGCGGGCAGCTCAGCGTGCAGGTTCCCGGCGTACAGGAACAAGCAGTACGCATCCCGCGGCGGCGTGTCGCCATTGCCGACGCCCAACGACGGTGGCTGGACACGAGTAGCTAGCCAGCTAGGCTCGCATGGCGTGGAGTACAACAATTGATATAAGCCTAAACTATACGTGCATGGATAAAACACAAAGCCCACACGACACCATGCATGCCCCATGCATGCGTTAGAGTATGGGCTGTTTTTGGTTCAGCTCAAACAGGTACAGTGACGTACGAGATGGGTGCACTCCGGCGTTCCAGACGACAGCGTGCAGGTGCAGCTCAAGTCTCGGCGTACAGGTGTAGCAGGCAGACAGATCAGCTCGACGGCCTGGCGTACAGGGCCAGCTCGTTCTGGAGGCACAACTGGGCGGCGTCTACGGCGTCCACCATCCAGTGACATCCTCGACACCATTTCTCCACAGGTCCATGAGACGGCGTCCCCGACTAAGACGAGACAGCCGTGAACTCGGCGTCCGTCCAAGACGAGGCGTTGACCATGCCGGCCACGCCGACTTGAGCGACTGTTGGTTTATACCGACGCCGGTCTTCTAATCACATGCTCCCGCGAGGCTTACCCCTCTGCACACCCCGACGAAGCTACTAGTCGTCTAGAAGTCCTAGCTCACGGACTGCATCATGCTACTTCAACAACAACAACAACTTTTGCCGTTCAAGACCGACGAGGCGCGACGGCGAGGGCGGGCGAGGCCGGTCAAAGGCCACGCTTTTAGCGGCGCGTGTACCGACAAGGACACGGGCTCTGCCGCTGCCCACACACACACCACACCATCATGCATGCAGGACGTGAAGCGAAGACGACGAAGACGACCACAGCTTAATCGGAGGTGTCTCGCGGTGTAACCCGCGGGAGTAATTAAGCGGGAGCCTTCCGAGGCCCCGTGAACCAGGAGACCGCAATCGCCATAGTCAGGCTGGCGCGCTAGCAGGCCACGGAGCGCATATTGTAAAGGGATCATGTACTTTTGTTTCTCCATTGAGAGATTAATAAAATGCAAGTTTCCCTATATTTTATTTGTGTACTTGGTACACTGGCACGCCCGCATATTTATTTTCCCCTGGGCGTAGAGAGATAATAATAGCGCATACGCGTAGTTATTATTTTTCATGCCAAACAAAATGGCACGCCCGGTGGGACATGGTTCTCCTCCCATCTTTGCTTCGCAGTGGTCGTCAGAATGGTCTTCACATGTTCATCATCTTCACAACATTCTGCATGACAAGTCACAAAGGCAGACGGCGAAGAAGGAGCGCCACGAGCTAATGCTCGAGTGTCGCGCCCTACTGAAGGAGTCAACAAGGGTTGTACTCCTAGAAGATGTGGAGGCGGCACAACGACTCCGCTTCAAGGCCGCCAACCGACGGAGAGGTGCGGCGTCTTTTTACGCCCCTGCCGCTACTTCAGCCGTGTCGCCACCTACACCAACACCGGTGGAGCGGCAACGCCCGCCGGCCGGTGCAAGGAGCCTGTCCTTTCAGGCCCTAGGAAATACATCAACCTCGAAGACAAGCGGCGAGGCATGTGGGTGCCTTGCCTTTGCACGTCGACAGTCGAAGGACAGCCTATCTCCAACGACAGCAGGTTCTTCATCGATCTTCGGAACGAGGCACCTGCACCACACAGAGAAGACTTGCAGCAGGAATTTCACCGGGGTTCAAGAGCCGATGAACCATATCCAAAGATGGCTCTAGGGCAGGGAGCGTCGAGTACATCGTCGACGCAAGATAGGGGCAGGATGAGATGCCAAGGCCCTAGCCATCGTCCTCAACATGAGCGTCATACCTTGGCGCCTCGACGTTAAGTTTCACCAACTCGACCCCTCCAACTGGGGGCATTTTCCAGCCATGCCCCCCCACGCTGGAACTGGTGGTCACGACATCAAGAAGACGGGAGGAACCTCGTCCCATGCAGCAGTGGCGACCTTGGATCCTCCGCGAGCTACGCTTCCTCCTCAACCATTGTCCCCTCCTATGCGAGGAGATTAACTTCAGGTGCAACCACCAAAGGAAGGGCCTATACCTCTACATGCGATATGTTGCATGACAACTTCTTCCTACTCCATCGGTGCCACCGACACCGAGAGCATATGGGGCTCCCATGGAGAACCAAGGCAGGTGCTAGAGGCGTTGGAGAAATCGCTGAGTTCTGTATCAAGAACTTGATGAATTGTTACTGCACCACACGAGTGCATCCATCCGCACCAGCACGTGTATCCACGTGCATGTCGACGGTACCTCTGCTGCTATCTACATCAACATGCTACATTGCGTAGGTGCCGCGGATGACACACCGTGGCGGCGGTACACGGGGTAGCCACAACGCATGCGCCCCATGGGGCGCCATCGGAGGAGGAAGACACACGAAGGCAACGCTGGACACCCAGATCGGTGCAGCAAATGACACGCCCGGCAGGGTTGTGGACGCTCGCACTCTACGGCGGCCGTCCATGACACGCCCAAGCCAGCGACGATGATGGACGTACGCCGGAGAACAGGCTGGGAGCCAAAGGAGAAAGCCAACTCCTGAATACTCACATTTGTTATTCAAGGAGCAGCAAATGACACGCCAGCCAGGGCTGTGGATGCTGGCACCTGGCGGTGGACATTGACGACTCTCCCAAGCTGGCGGCCGCATCGTGTCCTGGAGCACACGCTGGAGAACAGATCGGCGATGCTTTCTTCCATCCGCTCAAGTAGATGCATCCGCGAGCGGACTGATGGTCTCCTTCCATCTACGTCAACATGCATAAACAGCACATGCACCACATGAATGGTGTCGAGGAAGCAATGGTCCTCTACACATGAAGGAGCCGGAGTCAACATTCATGGTGATGCATGCACGCCATGATTCCATCCTCCTCCAATCAATACATGTTCTTTTTCTCTTCCTCTTATCTAGCAGGTTCCCTGGAGACGAGGGATGTGCCATGGCAGCCTGCAAAAGATGGGAGCTTGGAAGAGAAGGTCCAGAGTACATTCACCCGATGGCCATGACACCATTGGAATATGAAGACGAAGTGCTGCCGACGTGCAGCCCGGCGCCAACTCCGTGCAACTTGGGGCCATCTTCACTCTGCGACAAACGTCGGGGCTGCTGGCGTGCACCTACGGTCTGACGCCTTTCCCTGGTCCACCGCGTCATTGACGAGCTGGCGGCGTGCAGCCTGGCCCCATCTACACAGATGACGAGGTCAAGACGCCGAGTCGTGCCAAAGCCAAGGATGTCGGCACTGCCGAGTGCCGACGTCCAAGCGGAAGAAAGCCATGGCGCTATATGGGCGTGCAGCCCGCTTACGTCGAGGCGCTGCCGACTCGCAGCCCAAAGCCGTCTTCGCCGCCATGAACTTGCAGGGCCAAGGACGACGACGCCGAGGAGCTACAGGCGTGCAGCCCGCTACGGCGAGGTGCTGCCGACGCGCAGCCCGAACCATATTCACCGCCATGAACTTGCAGGGCCAAGGACGATGACGCCGAGGCGCTACGGGCGTGCAGCCTGCCTACGTCGAGGTGCTGCTGGGCGTGCAGCCTGCCTACGTCAAGGTGCTGCTGAAGTGCAGCCCAAAGTCGACTCCAACGTCATAATGTACATCCAGAAGAGTAGCCAATGGAGCTCGCTGCGATGCAGAGTGCGTGCCGTCCACGTCGAGCCCATATACCACTGTCATCAACATTAAACAAGGTCATCTTCCTTGACAGAATGTCGCCGTCAGAGCTGCCCGTGCGCAGCCGGCCGGCGTCTTCCTGATGATGTCGGCCGCCGTCGACATACAAGCTATGTCGAGATGTGGCGCATTTCCTTCCTCCATATCCCATCACATGCTGCCATGCATCTAGCCCATGGCGATCTAATCCATCGTGAGGTACGTGAATATACTGATTAATTATTCTATCACATGCATGCGTGCTACTATATATGTCAGGTACGAAGGATCAGAAGACATAGCAGCATAGCCATGGCTACACAATGTCATGACTTGCTCCGTCACGCTCGCCATTGGATCTCAACGCCCGCACATCCGCACGCCAGCTGCTGTCAACGGAGCTGCAACAGAGACTACATCGACGCACCAAGCCATCTTCAGCGACCTCTCCCCGGCGCGCCGACGGCGGAAACTTCATCGACACTCCCGACTCCATCAAAGTATCCCGACAAAGATGTCGACTGCACAAGCACATCACTGATCGCCTACGTCAACAATCTACTCCAATCAAGTTACACAACCACGACATATCAAGTCCCCGGAAGATCATGCACGCCTTCATCGTCACAAGATCTACATCGCCAAGTTCATATACTATCATCGTCGAGACACACTGCGGCGCAACAACATTCAAGTCTACTTCGACTTCTACGCCAACATTCTTCCCCGCAGCATCAAAGCAGCGACGAGACGAGGCCACTCCACCGACATGTCTTCTTCCGATGAAGCAAACTATTTCTTGCCAGGTACCGACGAGGCGAAGGCAAGCCATCAAGTCTGGCCGACGAGGCGGACAACACTAGGCCGGGCACCGACGAGGCGAAGGCCGCCTACCTGTCTGAGCTGACAAAGCTAGACATCTTCATCATCGGACATCGACAAGTCGGAGGGGTGCGACTAAGCATCGCGGAGCCAGGGGCGTACCGCTCCATCTTCCACTTCACCATCTCATCACCATCATCTTCCACTTCAGGAGCTTGACGCCCTTGAAGAGGAGCGCCTTCATGCCCTGCAGAACTTGGAGCTTTATCGCCAAAACATGGTGAGAGCTTACGACAAGCTCGTCAAGCCGCGCGTCTTCCGGAAAGGCGAACTAGTCTTGGTACTAAGACGCCCCATCGTCGTCACACACAAGACGAGAGGGAAGTTCGAGCCAAAGAGGGAAGGACCCTACGTCATCGAGCAAGTCTACGACGGAGGTGCATATCAGCTGGTTGATCCTCAAGGATCCCGGCCTATGCCGCCAATCAATGGAAGGTTTCTTAAAAAATACTTTTGTTAAAATCTTTGGCTCTTCCATTGCCGTTTTTGTTTTCTTTGCTTTTTCTGCCAATGGGGAAATCTTTGGTCGGCTCGGATCCATGGTGCATTTTCCTTTGCATAACGTGGATATTTGTTTTCCCCATTTCACAAAACAAAAAGGCTTTTCCTCAACACACTATGCTAGTGACGGAAGATTGGGCTGTCTTAGAACTCGTCGGAGGGCGGCACAAGGTGCCAAGTTGCAAGCGGATCGGATCACACCCACAATGCACAACACGTACTAGGTATGCTTCTGGAGGCAGTGGGATGATGACCTGGGCACTTCATTGGGCCGAGGCTCCGCGCCCGCCATGTTTTCCAGCGGGCCACTCGCTCACAGAAGCTCGCGCTCCAGGGAAGACCATAGGAAAAGATCATGAAACGGCTGCCCAACTTGGCGCGTAGCCGCGTGACAACCCTGGGGCGTGCCACCTAAAGCCTCCACATATAAAGTGCCAGAGGATTCCTTAGTCCACCAAGGTGAATGGTTGCCTTCCAAATTCTCAAGATGGGTCCCTGAGCGGACAAAGAAGCATCATCAAGAAGTCCAATCAAGCAAAAGTCAAGTCAAAAGTTCAAAGCAAGCTCATGAAGTTCATGCCCGTTCAAGTGGCCCGTACAAGCAAGCCCCACAAGAGGCCAAACATCAAGAATGCCAAGCATCAAGTCCGATAGTCTCCAACATCAAGGGAATCATTGGAAAGAAGGCGGGAGGTAGCTGTTCACCACCCCTCAACAAGGCACACAAATTCCCAAGCCGTTATCCCAAAACCACGTACCCTCGTCTACCATACCCAAGGTTCTGGGTTCGTGGGGCATCGTGCAGGGGGCATGGTTGAGCTGTGGGGCTCCTCGGTACCATGATGGGCTAGGGTATGACTTTCTACTGCCTTCGGAAGCATCTCCGAAGACGGCGTCTCCACACACGTCACAGAAGGACAAGTTTTTACCGTCATGGCCTTTCGACGGTTCCCAATGACAAGTTCTTCGACAGCCTTTTCTGATATCACACACTTAGCTGGGGTATACGGAAAAGCCAACATTTTATAAGATCACACCAAAACCATTTGTTTCTTTGTTTTCATTGCGCTCTTGCTTTTGTTGGTTTTTTCCCACACGTTTAAGCAGGTACACGCAGCAACTTCTACATGACAAACACAAGCTTAGGCGTCCACGATGCCGTCATGGGATCTAAGTGTTTGCATCGACCTACATCGACAATACATGGGATGTTTATTCCCCTTGGCTGTCTACGTTATGACGTCACTTCACTAATGGCGCCCGCCTTATTGGTGGCGTCTCTATGCAACGGTGACGACGTCGAAGGCTTTCCCGCGTCTCTACTTCACCCATGGCGTTGCCTTATTGGTGGCGTCTCTACGCAACAGTGGCCACGCCGAGGCTTTCCGGCGTCTCTACATCATCCGTCGCGTCCGCCTTATTGGTGGCGTCTTTACGCAGCGGTGGCCATGCCGAGGGCTTTCCGGCATCTCTTCTTCATCCCGTGACGTCCGCCATATTGGTGACATCACTACGCAACGGTAACTACGCCGAGGGCTTTCCGGCGTCGCATCTACACCAACACACTAAGACGTGGCATGTTCTTTCGCCATGGAATAAAGAGGACTCGGGGCTAGCCGTTTGGCTGGTATCGTACACGGTCCCAACTAGGTTTGTCGAGTGCGGATGTACATACCCGTACTAATCTACATCAACACCCGGTATTCGACACAAGTCGTTTTTAGCCGGAAGATCGTCATCCACCATAACCTAGTGTGCCCGTCCAAGCGTGGACGGAGTCGCGCTGGTTAAGGCTGCACAAATGTTAGTTGCGCCAGAACTTTCGCCAAGCCGGGAACTCTTTGCTTCGCACGTGCCCCCACCTTGGCGAGAGGCATTTGTTCGGCGCATTTTTGTACGAGCTTATGAACCTCATATACGTACAAGGTGCAAGAGTTGAGATCGTGCTAAACCATTATGTACACGCAGCTAGCTAGCTTGTTTTTCAATCGATCAGGCCAAGTACGTGCATACATGGGCTGGCTCATGGAGTAAATCCAACAGCTGGACCAGGCGGCAGCTAGCACATATGCAAGCACCCGTATATACGTACGCGGGTCAGCCGTGGAAGTTGCAAGTTTGTCACGTCTAACAATATTTTCCTTGTTTGCTAATCGTTTGTTGGTCCGTCGAGGTAATCTGATAAGCACCACGGCGTTTCTTGCGCTGGTGGATCGGACGGCCGGACGGCAGTAGAGATCTTCTCGTCACCAACTGAACCGATCGAAGATCACGGATCTTATCTCAAGCTCACGCGGCCGGGGTAGCTATCCTCTCACCCAGGCTGCCTATAAAAGTCCATACACCCGGAGGCCAAAGAGGAGGCACAGAGGAAGGAGGGAGACGGCAGATCGGGGCCCTGAAGGAGATGGCAGCGAGAAGCAAACGCGCCTCCCCTGCTCATCGGATCACATCAGAAGGAGGCCGGTGCACAGGCATACAGATCGCATCCAGATACAGCTGGAGCCCAACGCATACAAGGCGGCCGTCGCCGTGAAGAGGAGGCCGGAACCGGGGAGTGTGGGGCGGCGCCCTAACGCACACCTCCATGAGCGTCAATGAAGCGGCGTTCCGGCGATGACATACTATGTGGACGGGCAAAACCGGAGTCTATACCTACCTTTCTCTTTTTCTCATGTATTCAGGTGCAATGAAGAAACAGCGAGAGACCGGAGCCTGGAAGAGAAGGCCCAGATCATCATGTACCCGGTGGCAGTGGATCACACGCGCCCAGAAGCTTGAAGACCGGAGGCCATGGACTGGAGCATATCAACCCGGCCGGCGGCCATGATCCGGAGCTGACATGCAGCCGAAGATGTGGAAACAAGCAGTACAAGCCAGGGGAGATCGCATCCAGCACCACTCACAAGAGACCTCCAGCAGGTGGAGGCCATCTGGAGGAAGGAGATGGACATCACCAAGGCTATGGACGCAATTAGCATCTGTTCCAATGGTGAGGACCGGTTTTAATCTCTCTCTCTTCTTCTCTCCCTCACAGCTAGCATGGTGGATGGACACACGGAACGCCGATGTCGCCGGAGCTCGTCGACACACGGCCCGCCAAACGGCGCTCCGACCAAGTTCGTCGATGTCGGCGGCCAGGGGCAATGAGGGTGCTGTCCTGGCACAGCCCACGCCATGTTCACTGGAAGCCGGAGCCAAGGAAGATGACGCTGCGACGTCACAGGCGCCCGCCAAACATGCAGCCCTTCGTCGGAAGCCAGATGACGCCACGGACTCGTCGGCGTGCAGCCTGCCAATCAAGTCGCCGGGTCGTTGGAGACAGCAACGCGTACCGGTCCGAGCCGGCACACAGCTCAGCTTGGCGGCGAGGTGCAACTTCACTTGACGTACAGGGCGCCACCAGGTCGTCGTCACCCGACGGTTGTTGTTGATGGCAGCGCGTCGCCGATGACCATTGTCAAGCAGCCATCCCGGCGTACAGGCTCGCGGCTGCTGGCATCACGTGACGACGGTCGTTGATGGCAGCGCATCGTCGACAACCATTGTTGAGCAGCCAGACGCGAGCACAGGTGCAGCTCCACTTGGCGCACAGGCTCACGACTGTTGCATCACACGACGGCGATCGTTGACGGCGGCGCATCGTCGACAAACAATGAGCAGCCAGACGCGGGCAGCTCAGCGTGCAGGTTCCCGGCGTACAGGAACAAGCAGTACGCATCCCGCGGCGGCGTGTCGCCATTGCCGACGCCAACGACGGTGGCTGGACACGAGTAGCTAGCCAGCTAGGCTCGCATGGCGTGGAGTACAACAATTGATATAAGCCTAAACTATACGTGCATGGATAAAACACAAAGCCCACACGACACCATGCATGCCCCATGCATGCGTTAGAGTATGGGCTGTTTTTGGTTCAGCTCAAACAGGTACAGTGACGTACGAGATGGGTGCACTCCGGCGTTCCAGACGACAGCGTGCAGGTGCAGCTCAAGTCTCGGCGTACAGGTGTAGCAGGCAGACAGATCAGCTCGACGGCCTGGCGTACAGGGCCAGCTCGTTCTGGAGGCACAACTGGGCGGCGTCTACGGCGTCCACCATCCAGTGACATCCTCGACACCATTTCTCCACAGGTCCATGAGACGGCGTCCCCGACTAAGACGAGACAGCCGTGAACTCGGCGTCCGTCCAAGACGAGGCGTTGACCATGCCGGCCACGCCGACTTGAGCGACTGTTGGTTTATACCGACGCCGGTCTTCTAATCACATGCTCCCGCGAGGCTTACCCCTCTGCACACCCCGACGAAGCTACTAGTCGTCTAGAAGTCCTAGCTCACGGACTGCATCATGCTACTTCAACAACAACAACAACTTTTGCCGTTCAAGACCGACGAGGCGCGACGGCGAGGGCGGGCGAGGCCGGTCAAAGGCCACGCTTTTAGCGGCGCGTGTACCGACAAGGACACGGGCTCTGCCGCTGCCCACACACACACCACACCATCATGCATGCAGGACGTGAAGCGAAGACGACGAAGATGACCACACAGCTTAATCGGAGGTGTCTCGCGGTGTAACCCGCGGGAGTAATTAAGCGGGAGCCTTCCGAAGCCCCGTGAACCAGGAGACCGCAATCGCCATAGTCAGGCTGGCCGCGCTAGCAGGCCACGGAGCGCATATTGTAAAGGGATCGTGTACTTTTGTTTCTCCATTGAGAGATTAATAAAATGCAAGTTTCCCTATATTTCTATTTGTGTACTTGGTACACTGGCACGCCCGCATATTTATTTTCCCCTGGAGCGTAGAGAGATAATAATACGTATACGCGTAGTTATTATTTTTTATGCCAAACAAAGGGACTTTGCAAGTTGAAGAAGTCAAATGAAGGGTGCATCCTAAGCAAGTTCCGTTCCAATTTCTGGTGTATGGCCTTTCTGCACCAATAAGTGGTGTGGCAAAATGCTTCCAACTGCAGCTTTAAGCCGTCGAAATTTCTTGAATTGCAATTTTTGGGAAATGTTTATCTGGATGGTGTTAATTATTATTTTGTAATACTACTTCAGACAAGCATCTCAATTTAGTGGATACATAACCACAAGGTGTGCAGACTGGCTACAGTCTCTTATCTCATCTGAGTATTTTCTTAAAAGATTTTTTTGGCATTCATCTCCCTTGGAGACCCTCTGATGAGTAATTTTCTTGTCTTCTCACCTTCCCTTGCTCTGTTTTCCTCTCTTCTTCGATGCGTTGGTTTGATTTTGGTTTCCTCTATTCCTTCCATCTATGCTAGCAGGTAGAAGCTTCAAGTGCAGACTTATCTTGCGGCCAGCGATTGCACAAGAAGTTGCTTCAGCTGGATCTGTTGAGCAGTCTGATCCGTCCAAGGATCATAAGAGCTAGCGAAAAAGTCCAAGGACCTGCCATGGAAATATGTGTTCTGGCCAAGTTTAGAGAACACTCTGCAACAATAGTCTTTTCCGGAGTTCCAAGAATGAAGAGGCTATATGAGCATAGCCATCGTCTTCTATCAGATCAACAGAGAATTAGTTTCCTATCTCCATTTTATTTACTCATAGCTGAGTAGAAAGTGGAGAATACCAGATTGAGAGACTCGTAATTAGGTTTTGCAAACTGAAATGCTTACACGTGTATCAAAGTAGTACAGTCTGAATGATGTTCTCTGGGTCAATCAATGCTGATAAATAGTTCTGAATATAAGTCTCCTCCATGGTGGATGTAACTTTATCTCTATATACTCCTCTTCTTTGCAAAAAATTAAACGCAAAATCTTTTTGCGTTTTCTCGAAAAAAAATATAACCAAGTCTCTTCACCAAGCTTTTCGTGAACATTAAGATCACTCATAGTGGGGAGTAACATTGACTAGTATCATGCATATGATACTAGTATATATTACTACCTCCATAGTGCATGGTATCATAGGGGTGAGTGCATGGTATCATAGGGGTAGTATCATATCATAGAAGACTTTATTTATTACTTCGCAGTCATCATACTATGTTACTCTAATTGTCTCTCTCCTCTTTAATTACTTGCCACATCATCATTTTTGCCTACATGAGGTGCATATTACCACCTATATTACCCCCACTACGAGAGGTCTAACTAGATCAGTAGTGATTGACATGTCCTCTGTTGTCAGGATTTACATGCTTTTTGTGAAAGAGAAGGGATTAATATGGCTTTCAGCCTTTGGATGATACAAGCAATCTTCTGCTGCGTATGAGGAGACTAGTGTGTTCCTCTGTTAGACATAGATATCATCCTGCTCATGGTTGCTTTTTCTATATGATCTATGTCCTTCTGTAATTTGCATTTCTGCATTCTTCCTCCCCGGTCTTCGTTTTGACTACCCTTCTTGGAACCAAACCAGGATAATGCAAAATCGTTGCTTGGAATTGCTGTCATTTCAGTGGACCATGGAAACCAACATCCATTTAGCATTCCCTCATGTTCAGTTATGCATCATAGGTGGAACTAAGTTGTGCATATCAACCTTCTTGCTATCTTTATCTATTGTTGCATGTCTCCATGGTTTTAATTTATTTTCCTTTTTATATTTCTCTTGAAATAAAAAATTTCAAACGATTATATTGTTCCACAGGTACATTCAGGAGAATTACTCCAAAATTCTTCATGTTGAATGGAGTTAGAGAATCTGACTTTAAAAGTGAAACTGACAGCTGGACCAAAAAAATCAGGTAAAGCTAACAGTTCTTTCAAGTGAAAATATAGTTCAGCTTCTTTACACAGAATTCTGCCACTTGGCTGACTTTTTTCTCATTTTGTTGTTTCTGGTTCCAGCACTCAAGTAGTTAAGGAAAAAGATTGATACTACCTCCGTTCCTTAAAGTGAGGCGTATATTTTTAGTCAAAAGTTAACGTAGTCTAACTTTGACCAATCTTATTTTCAAAAATATGAACAATTATAAAATTTGATAATTGTACAATGAAACTATATATTATGGTGAGTCTGGATATTGATTTGATATTCAAAACGTTCATATTTTTATCAATAAAATCGGTCAAAATTACACTATGTTGACTTTTGACTAAAAATATATGCCTTACTTTAAGAAACGGAGGGAGTATATCAACAGAGAAAATACAGTTAGCGAAGGTGAACGAGGAAGAGGCAATGAAGGTATGTGCTGGTTGGTGGCAGATCTTGCTTGCATATGTTTAGGATTCTTTGCTTCATTTAGAGTTATAACAGAGAAAAATAATGTGTCGTCTCATGATTCATGTAATACAGCAAGGTTAAATTACAATTGTTGAGGAGAGGAAACTAGATTGTCTGTTGTAGAACAGTTTGGGCTTTTACTTTTTCACGGTCCCCTATTGTCATCTCTGTATGGATAGTGAGAAAGTGCAATCATATATGACAACTCATGGTACCACATAGCGAGCAAAAAATTGCCATAAAGTTGCAATTTCTTACTCGCTATCTTGAAACCTGTACATGACTTGAAAGTAGCAATTTCTTACTCACTACTCCCTCCGTTTTTAAATATAAGATGTTTTAGATGTTGCACATGTTGTCTAGATTCATACTAAACTGAGTGAACATACACACTAAAACATGTCTACATACATTTGTATATATATGAATGTGGACAAAGTCTAAAACATCTTATATTTAAAAACGGAGGGAGTATGTAGTAAGACAAATTGCAACTTTCAAGACATGTATCTGATTTCAATAGGTTTCAAAGATTCGGGGCATGACTTGCTTACGATCTGGAATAGTGCTCCCTTCGTTCCAAATTATAAGATTTTTGGCTATTTTCATGTGGGCTAAATACGGACTGAATGAGTGAACCAATACACTAAAATACGTCTAGATACGTACGAATCAGGAAAAAGCTGAAACATCTTATATTTTAAAAAGGAGGGAGTAGTTGGTTTGACAACAAAAAGCCTAGTACTACTAAAACTCTTCTTTAGGAAATTACTACTGCAGTCGTCATTATGAATCTTTCTAAAGCTTTGAAGAGTACAATAAAATGGTTTCCATCTTCGTAATGAACTGCTACAGAGTTTCCCCAAAAAGAACACTTAAGTAACACCACTTTCTCATCTCTGAAATGATTTGAAAATAAATATTTATCATTTACATTGAT
This sequence comes from Poa pratensis, assembly GCA_947311845.1. Classification (NCBI taxonomy): domain Eukaryota; kingdom Viridiplantae; phylum Streptophyta; class Magnoliopsida; order Poales; family Poaceae; genus Poa; species Poa pratensis. The sequence goes on from CAMZMU010000044.1 coordinate 25,066,595, forward strand.
CCCTGCACGCTCCTTGATGCTTTCCATTATTTCTGCACAGGGAACTGCTACACATGAGGAGATGATCAGTTGTACACTGGGCATCCCTCGACAACTATACCTTTAGCAGTGGGGCAGGAAGCAAGGGGGCATCCATCCAAGTCATTGCCCCACCAGTTCAAATTGATGTTCTCCAAGCCCAGGCATAAGTAAATAAGGACGGCCATGAATGCCAAACCAGCATCTAGTGCACCTGAAAGCAGATAATTGTGTCGCTCCCACCAGTCACGTCGATATCTATAGACCACATAACCTGACAAAAACCCAACAAATATCCATGTGATGTAGTTGACTGCCGTGGCGGGCGGCATGTTGCCGGTGCTACCGATCAAGATGGGCATGTTGATAAGTAAGATCCAACTCTGCCTTGGGAATGCCTTGTGGGCTAACCAGACAAGGAGTGGGGCAATGGCTCCCCCCAAGAAGAACCAGTTTACAGCGGAGTAAGACCCCAAGTCCCCAAATATTCTGCGTGGGCTAATAAGACCCCATATGACTGATGCATCATAGAACACATGATCACCAGGGCAGGTCCAAGGGCTGCCTGCTGGGAGGAGCTCAGTATCGCAGATGTTGGGGATTGTGTCCATCAGCCACCATGCAGTTCCAAGGTACACAAATGCTGCAATCAAAGTTCCGACCACCTGCAATGTTCCAAGAAGTCATTTAGTGGCAGTGTGGCACAATATGGCAGTACCTTCTGTGTATGTTTGTGGTATACATGGCGGATCAACTATTTCATTGGTAAAGCTTACCTGAGCCATGAACATGGTCCTTGGTGGAATCTTCATGTAATGGCCCAACTTAAAATCTTGCAAAAATGTCAGAGCTTGGCTCATGCTGATGTAGCCATACACCTTGAAGCACATATTTGCGACAGGTCGTCCAGGATACAAGTACCCCATGATATATTCTGTGATGATGTTCAACCCCGGAGTCTGGATACAACAAAAGAATGAACAGCATGGAACTGGTGCTCTAGAGTTGTATGGCATGGTATGCAAGTTTTCAGACTATATAGTTACATACCTGGTTCGTAGTTGCTGTGATAATTCCAATTGGGAGGGTAAAGAAGAAGGCAATGGCACATGCAAGCAATACACCCCACCAGGGCAACTGGAGTTGCTCGATGTAGTATTCACAAGCAAATACTGTGATGCCAATGTTAGCAATAAGGATGCAGATGAACCACCACTCAGGGACCTGCTTATATTTCCTCATAAGTTTTGTATGTACATCCACCCTCTTCTCAATTAATGCTGATCTACTTAACTGCCAAATTTCACTGCACGCAAGCACCATGATTCTTATTTAGCTGCTGCTGCCATGTAAACTGATTGACAAATTCTGGCAGAATTTACCTTCCGTGGAAGAGGAGGACATGAACGATTGTCGCTGTAAGGGATGCAAAGCCGACACCATATGTGATAGCGAAGAAAGTGCTGAGGTACAGTGGACCATTCTTCTCGTAGGCCTTTGTGTCGAAATGGAAATGGGAGTCTACGATGCTTGAGATGTTGTACTTTTGCCCAGATTCGGTGAAGAGCCCATCAGAGAAGATGGGGAAGTTCTGGGCCTTGTAGAAATTAAACCAGTATGCAATCGGTGTGATCACATACATGATGATGAAGAAGCCAGCGGCGAGGTTTGCAGTGGCGAACCAGGGGCTGGCAAGAGGGCTCCCGAGGTAGGAGGAAACGGATGCCCAGTCGAGACCGATCGAGCCAATTCCGAGGCCATAGAGACCCGAGCCGAGCTGCTGGGCAAGCACGGAGTTGGGGAACACCCAGCAGATCCAGGAGAGGGAGGTGAGCATCTGGAACAGGTAGCCTGGGAAGATGTAGTAGATGAAGCTGCAGGTGAACGCCACCAGGAAGAACTGGCTCCGCGTGAAGCCGCCTTTGCTTCGACTTTCCTTCTCATGAAGCGCCCTGCTCAGAATTTTTATAGAATTCAGATTCAGATGCGCAAGCTGCTTTGTGTTTTGAATCATCCAAAGGCTATTTTACCGCCATGCTTATCAAGACGTTACATGATCATTATCGTTTCCTCAGCCAACATATCCTTTCCGAACCCGAGGACTACTCTGCTACCATTACCATACTTAGAGATTAGATGGCGGAAGGGGAAATTTTCCCGGTTTTATCATGCTTTATTTTGAATGTTTGATACTAGTTTTTGGTATACTGAATTACTGAAATGAAGTTTTACTTTCATGTACTGTCTTTACTTGAGACTAAGAAATGAGATGGGATTTATCTCCTGTTTTGTCCATTTACATTTTGTAGAGAGGGAGACACGAGTGTATGCTCATTTGCCGTTTCCACCTTCCAGAACCAGCATAATAGTGCTACAGTAGCAATAGTTAATAGATATGGCATCCCTCTCTAAAAATATAAAACAAAATTTGCCTGCAACAACTTGCAAATTAAAGCCAGTTTTTTTTATTTGGGAAATAGTTAAAGCAAGTTGCTGGAAGGCTTCACATTCATATTTGGTCAACCAAACTGGATCTCAGTGAGCACAACGCTTTTTTTTTTTGGTTAGAAAAACACTGAGCACAACACGGAGGTAACGTTCCGGCACGTTAACATGAGCTGCTGTTGCCTGTTGGTGGTCCTAATTCATTTTCTGTATTATTGTCCGCAAATTAACACTCTAACCAATTTTTGTGGCCCTTTCATGATATGGTTTTGATGTAAGCGAAGGCCACATCTGACGTTTCATGATCCATGACAGCTAACTACTGGTCCGAGTCTGGCTGAAAAACACACACACACAACACGCATTACTTACAACCACTAGCTGGGACGTCATGAAATGCGCGATTTTTCGTTGTAAGAAAAATACATTTTCCTATACAGAAAAATAAATAAAAAGAATAAGGGTTTGTGATTTCAAGATGAGCAGGTTACTTATAGTACTCAACCAGTCGGTCCTCTGACCATTACAAGATGAGACTGTTAATTAACCAATTATTAAGATGTGCAATGTTAATTTTTTATAGTAGGTCCAAGATGAGCAGGCTAGTTAACCAACTATTAAGATGAGCAGTTAATTAACCAACTAATAAAATGTGTATGTATTACTGTAGTACTCCCTCCGTTCCAAATTAAATGACTTCTATTTTTCCACATGTGGATGTATCTATACGTGTAACATGTCTAGATACATTCATGTGTGGACAAATGGGAGTCAATTAATTTGGAACGGTGGGAGTAGTTACAAGTTGCTTGCCGGAGAGGAGAAGTGACGAGGAAGAGCGTGAAGCGTACCTGAAGAGGGAGACCTGCACGAGGTTGGACGGCCACCACATGGCCGCCGGCTCCACGAGATACCGGCGGAATATCCCCGCCCACCCAAAGCCCAGCACCTGCGTGGTGAGCACGACGAGGAGCGAGACGAAGAAGGTGATCTCCTTGCCGTAGAAGACGCGGACGGCGGTGACGACGTGGATGGCATAGACGGTGCCGGCGCCGGAGTTGGCGAAGATGGTGATGAGCACGTGCTCCTTGACGTTGAAGGGGCCCGGGTTGAGGGTGAACTCCCACCGCCGGCCTCGGAAGAAGGCGCGCTCGGGCAGCACGGCCGCCATGAGCCTGCCGAGTGGCACGACGGCGATCTGGGCGGAGATGGCGGTGATGGTGAGCGGCTCCTTGCGGTACCAGAAGAACTGGTTGAGGAAGGAGAGCACGAGGCAGGACGCCGTGCCCAGCACCCACATCCGGAAGGTGAGCACGGGGGTGTCCGGGTCGTCGCCCACCGGCACCGTCAGCGCCACCTGCTCGATCGGCGAGTTCTCCTCCTCCTCCTCCTCGTCGGGCTCCGGCGGCGGCGACGACGACGACGCCTCGTTCGCCCCGGCCGGCGGCACGAGGAGCGGGGAGGTGATATGCTGCTCTAGCTCCTCCTCTTCTTCTTCCGGCTGGCCTTGCCGTTCATGGCGGGAGGAGCCGGACGCCATGGCTAGCGCTGGCTGGGGAATGGACGTACGTCTGCCTGGCTGGCCTTCTTGGGTCCTCTGCTTCCTCTTCTTCCGCTGCAATGTCGCTGCATTGAGTTTGAATTAATTGATCTGAGTTTTTTTTAGCGAGTGAGAAGGACGTCTCTGTGCAAATATTGTATGAGCACTGTCAGTTTGGACTTTGGAACGCCGACGACGAGATCTGATCCATCTGACACCCGATGCACACTGGATAATTAAACATTGCACGCGCTGCACGATCGGTGGTCAACGGCTCAAGGATGTGTATTTAGTAGGAGTATACACAAGTTGATCTAAGTAGTACGTGAAAGCCAATCAACAGTGAGAACCTCCTTGGATGATTTCTTTAAGACGGGAGGTTGGTTTGATTTACTTACGCAGTAGTTGGCGGGAACCCAGATGATGCGCGCGCACAGACATTAACAGAGTAGCTAGCCCCATCACCGGACAGTGGACACGTTCCCGGTCAGGTTCAGTGTACCAATCCTGTGGCGTAGCCTGAATCAAGATGTACTATGTAACTATGCCAGTATGCCACTACGGTCAGAGTAAATTTGTTAGTAATGTTTATTTCAAGATCCTTGCAGCAGCTGATGATAACCTCGTTTATGACTTACTCTCTCCGTCAAAAAATAACTGTGTTAGATTTATCTAAAAATGGATGTATCTAGACATGAAACACGTATAGATATATCCACTTTTATGCAAACTTGAGACACTTATTTTAAAACGGAGGGAGTAAGTCGGAAAATAGAGCTCCGAAAAATAACATGTAATGCTGGTATGCTATTGCTAGGTGTAAGGTTATTTTGTTTTCCCGTTTAATTTGGTACCTAGTTCCCCGTTGGGGTCGTACGTAAGGCTCGTGTCATCTTCATGCTTCCTTCTAATACAAGATGGCACACATTTGGTTGGTGCATGCTCGATAGAGGAAAAAGAAGATATGATAGTATGATTCACGCCAAGTCGTGGCACGTTTGTTAGAACACGTCGAAACGATGATATTTTCGTCTGTCTCACTATTTTTTGTTTGTCTAGTTAAAGTACTCCGACTCTATATCGATGAAAAGACAAATCTTTTGCCTCGTTTAAAAAAAAAAAGTTCTCCGACTATGTCTATATGCATGGCGCAAGATAAGTATAGTAACACACAGTCACACACACTGGACAAAACGAGGATGATGTTACAGCCATATATGGACAACAAGAGCATTTTTCTTTTCTTTTCTGTCCGAGGAGTAGCTAGCGTCGTGTACTCTTCTCGTTCTCTACGAGTTCTTTACTTTCACGAAATGCTAATCTAAAGAAAGTAGAAACTAAAAACCAAGGCTGGCTTTTGGAAAGCTACTCTCCGAGCTATATTTTCCAAACAAGCATTCATAGACAGTGACATATAAAATTCATGTGAACGTTAGAGTTTCCTTTCTTCGATATTTTTTTGTTGATTATTATCGCATAAAAGCTGATACAGTCACACAAGTGATCAAAACCTCTAGCATCTGCATACGAGGGTGCACAACACCCAAAAGCTCGAGTTCCACGCAGTGGCGGAGCTGGATGGAGCCAAGGGGGCACATGCATCAGGGAAGTATTTTTTCCCTTGTAATCAGCTGAAAAATCAGTGTGTACCCCTATAATCACTGATTAGTGCACCCTGGACTTAAATCAGCACATATTACAAGTTAGTGGCTTAGTGCACCTTGATTAAGTTTGCTGTAGCTCTGCCCCTGATTCCATGCCTAAAAGAAAATCGGGTCCAAAATATATTAAGAGCAAACTTTGTACGGTAGAGAAGCGTCGATCCGTCAAATCATGCTTGGTGAACACCTCTCTAGCGCCCACTTCAATCGCCTCTGCCAAGTGCTCCCTCCGAAATATTTGACTGAGCTTTGTCTAAATACAGATGTATATACATACCAAACACGTCTAAATACACCAATATATTTAGACAAAGTTGAGTCAATTATTTTGAAACCGAGGGAGCACTTCAAACTCCTGCCTCTCCCGACTCCGGCCTTTGAATCATAAACTAGACACGGAGTGAGAGGCAGTACTATGTACTCCCTCTGTTACTAAATGTAAGATGTTTTAGGTGTTACATATGTTGTCTATATGCATACTAAAATAAGTGAAGCTACACATGAAATATATCTAGGTACACTTGTATACATATGCATGTGGATAAAAGCTAAAACATCTTATATTTGGAAACGGAGGGAGTATATGAGCATATACCAGCTGCTGGTCAGGTAGGATTTGTGTGGATTCTAGTCTAGCCTAGGTGAACCACACATTTACATCATTGAAAAATAAAAATCATCAAGAGAAACAGGTGGGGCCAAGGTGAGCAAGAATCGAAATGAATATGCGATTTTGGCCGGTTCCACGTTGCCAGCAAGGCGAAAAGGGAATCTTGGACATGAAGCCAATCACGAAAGAGGAGCTCACATTGCGGCGTCAGTGGAGTTACCAATCAACGTCTCCAAAATAGTGGACTCAATTATTACATCCATTTTTTTTGGCAAACTTGAAATAGTTATTATTGGACGGAGGAGTAGTTGATTGGATCTGAAATCTTGCATGTATTGGTGGAGAGAGGCACCAACCAATAAGTGAGAGAGAATTAAATGAAATTGTGCCTAAGAGGTGAGAGGTTTAGGGACAAATTGGTTTTGAGATTGTGCCCTACAAACTAGGACGGAGGGAGTACTGTATTTGAGAGGCGCTAGATCCAGATTAATGGGAGCCACCAACAGCAGCATGGCCTCGTGCTGTCGTGCATGGCAAGCCGCATGATAGGTTAGTTGGAGCGTAGGGCGCAGGGGTGTCATGATGATGATTGAACAGTAATTAAGATCGATAGGTCGCTCGTTCAAATAAAATACTTAGCTCGTTCGCTAGCTATAGAAGAAAAACACCCGAGCTTGTTAAACTCATGTTTTGGTTCGATGCATTGGCCGCGCCATCCCAGATGTGTCGTCAAACGGGGTCGAAGTCTTTTGGGGTTTTACATGATTTTGTTTTAGCAATGAGGAAAACGCAGGATTCAAACGTCATAGCAAACAAGAACAGAAAACACATGGATGTGTAATAGGAATTATTTGGCCATACCACAAATGAGATCTTTCGTGTTCATGCGGCGTGGAATGTGGAGGAACCGTGTTTTCTTTTATCTTGAGTGAGGACATGGTATTCTTTGTGAAGGAGGAGCCTTTTTTAGAACATTGAGAAGGAGGGAATGATCTTGGCATTCTACACGGCCACTTTGGACCGAAGGAATTTCGTAGGAAATTATAGTGGATTCCAATCGATAGTAACTTATTATATGGCGGTCTTTTGGATCATAGGAGCGAGGTCACCGAATTTCAAGGAATCTATTCATATGTGCTCTGTTCCATTGGTTTGAATGAATTTCATAAGAAATTTTACAATATTCTAATCGAAAGTAATTTTTCATATGGAAGCCTTTTGGAACATAGGACTGAGCTAAGTCACCAAATTTCTATGGGATCCATTTCCGTGCTATATCCCATAGGAATATCAACATGAGCTCAAAACTCTTATATTTTTTCTTAGAGAAGTCCAATATACTTCACGCTAAAACTCTCTCTCCTCGACCCTTTGAAACTCATGTTTGCTTGTTTTGCAACATCCGAAGTCATCTTTATATATTTGTGTTTTGCAATCCGGTTGGAATTCAAAATTCACATTAAGCATATTAATCATGTGTTTTTATTATGTTTGACTAGAAAAGGAATACTCTCTTCGAAGGTTAGCAGGCGGAGCGTGGGGGCACTCCTGTGCTAACATAGTGGAATAAGTCGCGTAACGTTCGCAAGAATGGGTGTCTGTTTTTATTGTTTTATTCTTTTTCTTCCAATAGTTTTTCTTTCTCGGTTTAGGGATGTACCGACCTCGGTGTGAACAGTCCAGTTCACGGTATGCATGTGTTTCCTAGAGTCATTTAGGAAGTACATCATTTATATGGAAAGTACGTCTATGATATGTGGAAAGTGCCATTGACATACAGAAAATCATTGAGACCAATCAACATGAGATATAGATTTCAAGATATCAACGTGAGGAATGTAATAAAATGAATTTCAATTTAAGGCCTCTTTCAAAAAACAAAATATGCAATTATCCGCTCCCTCGCCCATCCTCGCTCCTCCTCTTTGCCTCACGGCCCCGCTGCTCGCGACACGTAACGATCAGAGAGGGAGTTACTCTAAACAACCCTTTAAAAGTGTGATCTTTGTTTCACGACATTTTTCTTGATATTGTTTTATTTAGATTGCTCACCACATTTTTTTAGGGCGATTGCTTACCACATATGGCACGTGGACACGTGGTACTTAGTGAGACTAAATTTGGTTTTTGACTTTTACCTTATAAGCAAAAGCATCTAAATAGCTGATTTTGGTTTTTGGTTTTTGGCTTATACCATTGTGGAACAATGTCCATTCAAAAGTCAAAAGCCAATTAAGTGTTTTTGTGCCTTATATGCCAAAGTCATAGTATTTTTTTGCAAATCTAACCCTTTTAATGAACTAAACACATATGTGGCCCTTTTTAAAAACTATTTCCAAATCTGCCCCCTTAAGGTCGGCGGCAAAGAAGTTGGAGCCGAACTTGTGTAGTTCGGCGCCACCTGTTTTGGTTCAGTAATTTTTCTAAGGATTTAAAAAATTAAAACAGAGGTTGGCTCCAGTGAGGATGGAGCCGACATGTACAAGGTGGATTTATCCTTATTGGCGCCAACCTCGGAGGCCAGTTTTGGAAGAGTAAATTACAAAAACCTACCATATTTGGGGCACTAGATACAGGTCAGTCATTCCTGGTGATTTTTTCAAAAATCTACCGACCGTGAGACTAACTATAACAGGTTGCGCAAAATCGTTCTAATAGCATTTTGACAGCAGTCCTGACTGGTGGGGGCCGTCGGTAAGAGGCTAGTTGGCAGCACACGTGGATGTGGAGCTGAGGTGGACTTGGGCCCACATGTCAGGCCCACACCTTCTTTCCCGTCTATCGTTTTCTTTTAGCGGACATATGAGCTCGTGTGTGGTGTAGGGGACGAGCACGACAGACCCCTGGATAGGCTACATGGAGAGGGGACAGTGGCCCACTACGCCGGACATATGCGGCGGCGGACCACCCACGCTGGAGCTGCTGCATCTGAACGCGACCTCGCGGATCGCGTCGTCGCCGCTTGTCCACGGCTAGCGTGCCCCTCGCCGTCGCGTTCACGTTGTACGTGTCTTAAGGTCCCAGGAGGGCTGGTTTGTGGTGTAGCGGACGCTCGGAGGTGGCGACATGGACGCCGGCAGCGGCGGCCGGAGTACGATGACGTGGAGGAGAGTCTTCAGGACGCGAAGCACTTCGGGGCTGCGCCTGCAGCTTCCTGGAGTCTCGGGCGAGCTCCGGAAATCAAAGGAGAAGGGCAATGCGACGTCGTTGAGGAGATCGATGCGGCGGCGGCCGAAGACGGAGTCGGGGAAGACGATCTCCACGCCGGCGATTGGAGGGGAACTGGCTCGATTTCTTATCTGGTTAGTATTATAATGACGAGGCGGATCCAATGGACATGAAGGCGGAGCTCGGAGAGGCCCACGCCCACGAGGAGGAGCACGATGCCGACGGGGACGCGCTCTGGAACGCCGGCCGCGTTCTCCAGCTGCAGGACCACGCTTTCGCGAACTGGCCCACGCTTGCCGTCCCGAGGCTGCTCCTCTATGGCTGCATGGGCATAGCCTTGGCGCCGCACGGCTCCTACTGGTTCCATGCGCGCAAGCTTGCCGTGCTCCACCTCCTGAGTTCTGAGTTCCAACAGGGTGCGCACCTACCGTAGCTTGAGGGAGGAGAGCTGGTCCGCAAGGTGGACGAGGACATTCAGGTCACTCTAGCAGCGGCGGCGTGGTGCGGCTCAGCGAGCTTCTGCCTTGGCCAAGGACGTGAACGGGCGCATCGCGCTCGGAGTCCGCGCGTCCGGCGGCAGCTGGCGCGGCAAGGTGGACGCCGTATTAGAGGAGGCCACACGCTGCTCGGGGCGTTCCAAGTCGGCGACTACTTGGAGTGTCTGGCTGCCGTGGACGGGACGTACGCAAGGTGAGCAGGGGTTCGAGAGGATCGATCGTGTCCTTGAGGAGCAGAGCGCTCTTGCATGTGCTGCGTTTGTGATTCTGCCATCTGGACTGCTTCTTGCCTGCGCCACCGCACTCTGTTGACGCGGCCGCGTCGGATCCGTCCATGCCTCACAGCACTCCGGCCAGCCACGCGAGAAACAGGGAAAATTTCGGTGGACTGACAACAGGAAAGAAGAAGAGGAATAGAGAAAAAATAAGGTGTGGGGCTGATATGTGGGCTCCAAGTCCACCTCAGCTCCACATCCACGTGTGCTGCCAACTAGGCTCTTACCGACGGCCCCCACTTGATGTCAAAATGCTATTAGAACGAATTTTGCGTAATCTGTTGTCGTTAGTCCCACGGTCGGTAGATTTCTGAAAAAATCACCAGGAATGGTAATGATCTGTATCCGGTGCCCCAAATGTGGTAGGTTTTTATAATTTCGAGAAAATGACATATATATTTAATTTTGCAAAAGGGCCATATTTGGCAAAAAAAATGTACAAAGTCAGAAAACCGAAAATAAGCCCAACCAAATAGGTCCTAATTTTCTCGGGCTTTCCGGCAAGGCCATTTTCCATACCTAAATGTGGGCTGAGAGTGTCCAATTCGTGGTAGTACAATGGAGGAAGCAAAGCGGCTGCACGCGTGCGCTCTCCGGCGCGGCGTTCGCCGCCTGCAGCCGATCGTCCTCCGCGCCCTCGGCGCCGGAGAACATCGCTACGCCGCACTCCTCCTCGACTCCTATCCTTCCCCGTCTCCCCTCTCCGCTCGGCTCCATGACCGCCTCCTCCACGCGCTCGCCTCCTCCCGCAGCCCGCTCCTTCTCCCCTCCTTCTCCCGCGCCCACCGCCACCGCCTCCTCACCCCTCTCTCCTTCACATTCCTCCTCTCCGCCTTCGCCGCGGCAACCTCCCCCTCGTTCGCGCTCTCCTCCCACGCACTGCTGGTCAAGTCCGGCCACTTCGCCTCCGGCGACCCCTTTCTCGGCTCCGCGCTCGTCTCCTTCTATGCCAGGAACCGCCGCCTGGACCAAGCCAGGCGGGTGTTCGACGAAATGCCGCGCAGGGACACGGCTGTGTACAATGCGCTGCTCTCGGCATACACGAGGGGCGGCTTCCTCAACAAGGCGGAGGAGCTGTTCGGGGAAATGCCGAAGCGGAACGTGGTTTCGTGGACCGCGATGGTGTCCGGGTATGCCCAAAATGGGATGCACGCAGACGCGGTGGCGACGTTCTTGGAGATGTGGGAACGGGCAGGGGTTCAGCCGAATGAACTGACAGTGACCAGTGTGCTGCCTGCTTGCGCGGCTGTTGGGGCGATGGAGCTTGGCAGGAAAGTGGAGAAGTACGCAAAGCGGAAAGGCCACCTGGGGAATGTGTATGTCGCTAATGCAGTGGTTGAGATGTATGCCAAGTGTGGCAGCATACGGAGAGCTTGGAAGGTGTTTCAGAGGATCGGTCGTCAGCAAGATCTGTGTTCTTGGAACACAATGATCATGGCATTTGCCGTGCATGGACTGTGGAGGCAAGCACTTGTCTTGTTCCACAAACTAAGGGTGAGGATTTCTTCCTTGAATAGTATTTTACTCCTACATTTTCGCACTAATGCAGTAGCACTTGCTCCTAATCTCATTTCAATATGCCTTGCTCATTTGTCACTGAAACTTGAAGCTTATTTTACTGTGTTTTAGATGACAGGGGTCAGACCAGATGGTATTACATTTGTTGGAGTCATTTTGGCGTGCACTCATGGAGGTTTGGTGCGTGAAGGCAAGCTACTCTTCAACTCAATGGAAGCAGATTTCAATCTTACTCCACGAATTGAGCACTACGGTTGCATGGTTGATCTGCTTGGCCGTGCTGGTCTCCTGAAAGAAGCTTACCGTATGATACATAGAATGCCAGTGGAGCCTGATGCCGTCATTTGGGGAGCCCTGCTCGGTGCTTGCAGCTTCCATGGCAACATACAGCTAGCAGAGATAGCAGTAGACAAACTCATCTTTCTTGAGCCACAAAACACAGGAAATTTAGTGATCCTTTCAAACATATATGCGTCGTCTGGAAGATGGGACGGTGTTGCCCAAGTCTGGAAGTTACTCAAGGAGAAAGACCACAAAAAATCAGCAGGGTACAGCTTCATCGAGTCAGATGGCAGGGTGCACAAGTTTCTTGTTGGGGATAAGTCACATCCAAGATTTGAGGAGGTATACCGAACACTTGACAGCGTCACAATCTTCATGAAGCTTGTCAGAGCAAAAGATACAGAAGAACAGGAAAGTTTTCTTTGTCACCTGTAGAACCTAAACCCCATAGAGATGGCAAGCGAGTGATAAAGCTGCATGGATTTGCCCATGAAACGCTTTGCTCTGATCTTCAGCGGCCGATGACCCGCAGAGGGATTCACCAAAGCTGCAACGGAAGAGATGACAAATCAAGTGAATGCATAGCACCACCTGTAGGTCGACTCTTCACTTCATGCCATCAATCAAAAGGGTGTTTATGCTGTGCGTACTGTCATGTGCTTGCCATTTATTAAGAGGTACAGACAACCGGAGAACTGCAGACGAAGCATAGCAAGACATAGGCCAAGAAGGTACATTTATTTGTTCTTGAATGGTGAGGAGTGACATGGTAGGGTTTATGTGCAAGTAAATGATCATAAATGCAGATACAAAATTGGGTTGAGTTTATGTGCTTCCTGGTCGCAACATCATGTAGCGTGTTCGATCAGATGCTGAGCCAACCCGCTTTCTGAGCCTCGGCACGGTATAGCTGACAGAACATCCTTGGCAATCACCACAACGGAACCAAACCGCTGCTTCCTAGAGGAGGTTCATTGGCCGGAGGTGGCTTCGCCACGTCTTGAGAAGAACAAGATGGTACTGTACTTGTCAAAAGAGAGAAAATTAGACGGTGTAGGATGAGATCCTTTCGTCTAGCACCCTGTCTTGTATGTTTTTTTTTTTTTGGCCTCGGCCGCGTCATGTTTGCTTCTCCTATATCAATATAAAAGGCAAATTTTTTGCCTCGTTTCAAAAAAAACAAAAGAGAGAAAATGAAGCGCATTCAGCATCATGATATATTCTCCTCGTATCAGTCGATTTGCCTTACTAAATGTGTTTCCTGAACTTATTTTCTGACCTGCTGTAGAGAAGTAGCTGCAGATATGTAATAGAAAAGTCAGCTAAATGATGTAATACACAGAATGCCTGTTTAATGGAATTGGATTATCATGATCCATCGCAATGTCAAACACAATTTCCTAGAGAAAAAATGTCAAACACAACCTGATGAGAAAATACAGGTCGAATGATATAAGCCTCGATTTCGACTATTACGACGTTACGACCTTGTAGATTCCTTGAACCTGGCCGGGAACGTGGACGGCGACGGAGTCGATAATAGATCTCATCGTTCCAAACTGCCACTGGTATTTGCCCAAAACGTTCCTTTCCAATCCAGACAAACCAATAATACTCAGGCAGCCACACGGTCGCACCCCCGGCCGGCTAGCTAGCCAGCCATGGCGTCCACCTCTCAACAAGAACACCAAGGCCAAGAAGATGAAGAAAACGAAGAGCGCGAGCGCCGCGGCCATGGCGACCACGACATGATCACCTCCCCTCTCCGTAAGCACCTACTCTTGTGCTTCCATGCACGCACAGCCGCTGCCGCTGATGCTGTCATGCTGACCGTTTTGTCTGGTCTCCTCTCCCCATGCAGTGCCGCCGCGGAGCTTGCCGGAGCCTGAAGAGGAGGAGGAGAACTCGCCGATCGAGCAGGTGGCGCTGACGGTGCCGGTAGGCGACGACCCGGACACGCCCGTCCTGACATTCCGTATGTGGGTGCTGGGCACGGCCTCCTGCGTCGTGCTCTCCTTCCTCAACCAGTTCTTCTGGTACCGCAAGGAGCCGCTCACCATCACCGCCATCTCCGCCCAGATCGCCGTCGTCCCTCTCGGCAGGCTCATGGCGGCGGCGCTCCCCGAGCGCGCCTTCTTCCGCGGCAGGCCGTACGAGTTCACCCTCAACCCAGGGCCCTTTAACGTGAAGGAGCACGTGCTGATCACCATATTCGCCAACGCCGGCGCCGGTACCGTCTACGCCATCCACGTCGTCACCGCCGTCCGCGTCTTCTACGGAAAGCAGCTGACGTTCTTCGTCTCGCTCCTCGTCGTTCTCACGACACAGGTCCTGGGCTTTGGATGGGCGGGCATATTCCGGCGGTATCTCGTCGAGCCGGCCACCATGTGGTGGCCGTCAAACCTCGTCCAGGTCTCCCTCTTCAGGTACACCTGTCCGGCAATCAACTTCTGATTTTCAGCTGGTAATTACATGGCTTAATTCAGTTGTCCCGTATTTGATTTTTATTATAGACAGTAACTTTCAAATCCTCGATGGAACAGTACAAGTACAATTCAAACATAGATTTTTTTCATGAAAAACTTCCATGTACTTTTGGTGTCTCGGTAGTCCTTGATGCGTGTAAGCAATATATGCTTTGCAAGTAGGAGTTCAGAATTTTGAGCAAATTGTTAATTAGCTATTATTGATGTGAAGAAGTAGCTACCTGCTGTGGCCTGTGGGTCCTTAACACGTCAGATCGACTGGCCTAGGTCATGACACGTCTGCTGCCACTAAGAAAATGACATGATTGCAACAGCTTGGACTTGGTGAAAGATTATAAGGAACTGTTTGGAACTTGGGACTGAAAAAATATCCAATCTAGAACAAGGTGACAATCCTGAACATGATCACCATGTTCAGCTCTCTGACTCAGAGGGTTGGTCAATTTGACCAAGTTGGATATTACTTTTTGGAAACCGACCAGGCTGAATATGAGAAGCTTCTCAGAATCTGGCGCATGTGAGTTGTTTATAGGCCATCTTAATTCATTTTTCAAGTCAATGGCATCTTTGTTGTTATCACTTATCAGTACCATAGCATAACTGTCTCATGCTCTGCGACTTTCATTTAAACAATATCTGTGGTAATGGTCATTAAAACAACTTGGACAAATATAATGAAAAACTGTACCTCCTAGATAGTCGATGTCTGTCGCAAGGAAATGCAGTGAGCTATAACAGCAGGATACACATTTAATGTGAGCAAAGTATTAGAACGAAGAGTTGACCAATTTTTTTTCTCTCACAAAATTCAATGGTTTAAACAAGAATAATAGAAGTGCACAATATTCCCTGAAAATAACTTACACATTTGCAATGGTTTGCTCATCAGGGCACTTCATGAGAAGGAAGAGCGCACAAAAGGTGGATTCACCCGCAATCAGTTCTTCCTGGTGGCGTTCACCTGCAGCTTCATATACTACATCTTCCCAGGCTACCTGTTCCAGATGCTCACCTCCCTCTCCTGGATCTGCTGGGTCTTCCCCCGCTCTGTGCTTGCCCAACAGCTCGGCTCAGGGCTCCATGGCCTCGGCATTGGTACGATCGGTCTCGACTGGGCGTCTATCTCTAGCTACCTCGGGAGCCCTCTTGCCAGCCCCTGGTTTGCCACTGCAAACGTCGCTGCAGGCTTCTTCATCGTCATGTACATAATCACACCAATTGCCTACTGGTTTAATTTCTACAAGGCACAGACCTTCCCCATCTTCTCAGCTGGTCTCTTCACTTCAACTGGGCAAAATTACAACATCTCAACCATCGTGGACTCCCATTTCCATTTCGACACAGAGGCCTACGAGAAAAATGGACCATTATATCTTAGCACTTGCTTCGCCGTCACATATGGTGTCAGTTTCGCAGCCCTTACCGCAACAATCGTGCATGTTCTCCTCTTTCACGGAAGGTAACGACTGCCAAACATTTGTCAGTTCGTTGTTCAAAATTGCATAGTTGCAGCAGCTAAGAACTGTGATACTTTTGTCCAGTGAAATTATGCAGTTAAGCAAATCAGCTTTTCAACAGAAACAGGTAGACATACACACAAAACTTATGAGGAGATATAAGCAGGTCCCTGAGTGGTGGTTCATCTGCATTCTTATTGTTAACATTGCCATCACCGTATTTGCTTGTGAATACTACATTGAGA
Source organism: Poa pratensis (assembly GCA_947311845.1). Lineage (NCBI taxonomy): Eukaryota > Viridiplantae > Streptophyta > Magnoliopsida > Poales > Poaceae > Poa > Poa pratensis. The sequence continues at coordinate 25,082,797 of CAMZMU010000044.1, forward strand.
AACTCCAGCTACCCTGGTGGGGTGTATTGCTTGCATGTGCCATTGCCTTTTTCTTTACCCTTCCAATCGGAATTATCACAGCAACTACGAACCAGGTATGGATTTGAACAACTTGCATATCATGCCATAGAGCACTAGAGCACCAGTTCCACAATTCACATTGTTCCATTTTATGCAGACTCCTGGATTGAACATCATCACAGAGTACATCATCGGGTACTTGTACCCTGGATGGCCCGTCGCGAATATGTGCTTCAAGGTGTATGGCTATATCAGCATGAAACAAGCTCTGGCATTTCTACAAGATTTTAAGTTGGGCCACTATATGAAGATTCCCCCAAGAACCATGTTTATGGCTCAGGTAAGCTCTATTATTCGTATATTTTTCTGCCATTTCTACTACACAAGTGCACCCAAAGTCCTGTTGTATTGTGTCACTAAGCAACTTCTTGAAACATGCCAGGTCGTCGGAACTTTGGTTGCAGCATTTGTGTACCTTGGAACAGCATGGTGGATGATGGACACAATCCCGAACATCTGCAACATTGAGCTCCTCTCAGCGGACAGTCCTTGGACCTGCCCTGGTGATCATGTGTTCTATGATGCATCGGTCATATGGGGTCTCATTGGCACGCGCAGAATTTTCGGGGACTTGGGAATTTACTCGGCGGTGAACTGGTTCTTCTTGGGGGGAGCTATTGCCCCACTCCTTGTCTGGTCTGCACACAAGGTATTCCCAGGCCAGAAGTGGATCTTACTCATCAACATGCCCGTCATGATCGCTTCCACCTACCAGATGCCACCGGCCACTGCGGTTAACTACAGCGCATGGATACTTGTTGGGTTTTTGTCAGGTTATGTGGTGTATAGATATCGACGTGACTGGTGGGAGCGACACAATTATCTGCTCTCGGGGGCACTAGATGCTGGTTTGGCATTCATGGCAGTCTTGATTTACATGTGTCTAGGCTTGGAGAACATCAATTTGAAATGGTGGGGCAATGACTTGGATGGATGCCCACTGGCTTCTTGCCCCACTGCTAAGGGTATAGTTGTCAAGGGATGCCCAGTGTACCACTGACCAACCTCTTGATGTGTGGCAGAGACACTCACTGGAGACATCGATCGGAAAGTGTCAAAGAGCATACAAGGACCAATGTAAATAACAAAACTTTGGTTTCAAGCCATTTGGAGATGACCAAATTGTTGTCTTTGTATTCTATTGTTCAAAGTTCCAGAAATGTTCATGATGACAATCTTAGTAGTAATTGCCTAAGAGACAATTTTAGTAGTAATAGGTGTCAGTTTCAGTGGAGGACTTGTGGCAACAAATTTCTTTGAGAAAAATGCTCAACGTAAATTAGAAGTTTTAGCCATAGTCTGCACAACTCACGGTTATGTGTCTAGCACTAAATTGAGATGTTTGTTCGAAGTATCACCTGTACTTAACACTTACCTGACAAAGTGTCACAAGCTAGGTTGCGGAGAGGGTAGTCGTGAGAGGTGGGAGGCCTGGGACGAACTGGTTTAGGTTTGGGCGCCATGGTGCCCTAGGGATAGAACGTATCTGGAGGAAGACCTCCCCTTTTCTGTTTATTTCTTTGATAACGATTACATGAGTACTCCTTGGCTTATATAGCAGCCAGCCAACTAGGGATAGAAACCGAACCAACTAGGACTCCTGATTCTAAACAAAGACCAATACTTGCAAATAAAGGAAACTAACCAATCCTAAGATAGGAAGGCTTATCTAAGCCTGATTCGGATCCTGTACAGGATCCTGATTATCAACGTCCCTGGACTTGTGGAGGTGCCGACGGCTGTACTTCTTACCCCACATGACATCACTTCCCCCTTCGACAAGCAGCTCGTCCTCGAGCTTGAAAGTAGGATATCGTCGCTGAAATTCTGTCAAGTCCTCCCAAGAAGCCTCAGAAGCTGCTGCACCTTCCCAGCGTACTAGCAGCTGGCGAGCACCGCGATAGAGCCGAGCTTTCAAAACATGAAGCGGGGTTGAGTAAATGGCACCAGGGGTCACACAACTCGTCCGCTATGTGCACTTAAGTCACACAAATGGAGAACGGGATTTTTTGGTCACACAACTGAACTTTTGTTGCACGCTGGTCACTGACCCCACATGTCAGTCCGTTTTCCGTTGCAAGAGTGCTGACGTGGACACGTAATTTTGCACAAAACCCCCCGTATTTTGGACATTTCACAAAAAACCCAAATTTGGGTCCAATCACAAATATTGACACCAATCACAAAAATCCGTCGAAAATCCCAAATTTGGGAGCGTCCCAGCCACATCCTCCCTCCGCAGCACGCCGCGCTGCATCGCGCCCACCAGCTCCCCGGCCTCCTCCATCGCCGCCTCGAAGTCGATGAACACCCTGCCCCGACGGAGGGCCTCGTCGTCGCACTCTCGCATCGCCGGCGTGAACGAACCCACCAGGTCCAGATGCGCCCCGGGCCTCAGCAGCTCCCCACGCACGATCGGCTCCTGCGACCCCGTCGCGCAGCTCACGATGTCCGCCGCGGAAACCGCCTCGTCCATGCCGTCCACCTCCTCGATGTGATTCCGGGTGCGCGTTCGGAGCTTGGCGACGAGCGCGGCGGATTTGGCCTTGGTGCGGTTCCAGACCAAGATGCGGGAGAGCGAGGGGAAGGCGGATAGGTGTGCTTCGGCGAGGTACGGCGCGAGGGCGTCGGCGCCCGCGAGTCCACAGCGCCTGGCCATGCCACCGGTACATCCCTTCAGTCGTCGCTGCTGGAGTTCTTCTCGAGCGGCGGCGCGGGCCCCGCTCGCGGTGCGAATCCGGCACGGCGTCTCGCCGTGATGCGCTTTGCAAACCTCGCCAGGTGCGGGTGATGTGGGGTCACGGTAGAAAAAAAAGTTAGGCTGCCACCACTTTTCCACTGTACACGGGAAGATGCAGACCCCTTGCCGAATATTTATTTTCTCTCTCCACACGCATGGAATATTTTTCCACCATATACGGGAAAACTCACTAGCAGGACTGGACCCACACAAATTTGGGTTTTTTGCGAAATTTCCAAAAATACAGGGGGGTTTTCTTCAAAATTACGTGTCCACGTCAGCACTCCTGCAACGGAAAACGGACTGACATGTGGGGTCAGTGACCAGCGTGCACCAAAAGTTTAGTTGTGTGACCAAAAAATCCCGTTCTCCAGTTGTGTGACTTACGTGCACATAGCGGACGAGTTGTGTGACCCCTGGTGCCATTTACTCAGCGGGGTTGGAATCACATGACCATGATGAATAGCCGGCAGAGGAGGAGGCGCAACTGGTGGTTCACCACGGAAGGGCTTCAGCTGGCTGACATGAAAAACATCATGGAGACGAGAGCGTGACGGAAGCTGCAGCTTGTATGCGACTGTGCCAATGCGGGCTGTGATCCTGTATGGGCCATAGTATCGTGGTGCCAACTTTCCGCGGTGAGAACCTGTCAGCGAGGTTGCTGGTCGGTGATGAAGACGAAGCCATACCCATTGGTCAATGTCAAAAGAGACCTCACGATGTTTGGCATCGTAAAATTTCTTGTCACGCTGCTGAGCCTAAAGAAGGCGATTCTGGACATCCATAAGGAACTCATCACGGTCCTGGAGCAGAGCATCAATAGCTGTACACGTGCAGTGCCCATGTCGTAGGCTCGAAGAGCTGGAGGGTCCCTTCCATAGACAACATTGAAAGGAGTGGTCTTGAGTGCTGAATGGAATGACGTGTTGTAGCAGAATTCAGCCCATGGCAACCATTGAAGCCAAGCACGTGGTCGGTCGCCCGTCATACACATTAGGTACATAGCAATCACGCGATTGACAGACTCGGTCTGGCCATCAGACTGAGGATGGAAAGCTGAACTCATGCGGAGACGCACGCCAGCAAGACGAAAAAGCTCTGACCAAAATCGACTAGTAAAGGCAGGTCACGATCAGACACTATCGTCTCTGGTATACCATGGAGTCGCATGATGTCGGTGAAGAAGGCATGTGCCATTGTTGCTGCAGAATAGGGATGCCCCAATGGAATGAAATGTGTTGCTTTGGAGAAACGGTCGACCACTGAAAGGATGACGGACTTGCCGCCCACTCGAGGTAGTCCCTCCACAAAATCCATAGATATATCACCCCAGATTTGAGTAGGCACTGGAAGAGACTGTAGTAGGCCAGCAGGGTGCATATGTTCTGACTTGTTACGCTGACATGTATCACAGGAGCGCACAAAATCTTCCACCACACGGTGTGCATTGGGTACGTGGAAATCCCAGCGTAGTCGCTGCAGCGTCTTTTGGACCCCCTCGTGACCTGTATCATGTGCCGCGCTAAGGATGGCCGCAAGCGAAGGCAGGATGGCGGAATGTATATGCGACCAGCATATGTGAGGAGGCCATCAGTGAAACCCCATTGGGCAGCAAGCTCGCCTGCCTCTTGCTGTTGCCGTAGCTCCCTAAGCGCTGGATCTGAGGACATGGCCGCATGCAAAACATCAAATAGCTCGAATGAAGGACCTGACAATGCCATCACAAGACTTTGGTCTTCCTCCCGACGAGACAAAGCGTCAGCCACAATGTTCAACTTGCCTGGCCGAAACTCGACTGAGAAGTCATAGCCCAAAAGTTTGCTAACCCAATGATGTTGCAGAATTGTTGATAGGCGTTGGTCAAGGAGATACTTGAGACTACAGTGATCTGTTCGGACACGGAACGCACGGCCCCACAAATATGGCCTCCAATGTCGAATGGCGTGGACAAGGCCAATAAGCTCGCGTTCGTAGGCAGTCAGCTTGGCATGGCACGGGGCAATGGGGCGGCTGAAGAAAGCCACAACACCTTCACTCTGGTGCAACACCGCTCCAAACCCTGTACCGGACGCATCACAGTCGACGATGAAATCCTTGGCGAAGTCTGGCATATGCAGAACTGGTGCTTGTGTGAGCGCCATTTGGAGCGCCTTGAACGCGCTAGCTGCCTCGTCTGTCCAACGGTACCCCTCCTTTTTAAGAAGCCTTGTAAGAGGTGCAGCGATCAAGCCGAAGTCACGAATGAATTTGCGGTAGTAACCTGCGAGGCCAAGGAAACCCCGAAGTGCACGGACAGATTTAGGGGTTGGCCAGTCCACCACGGCTTGCACCTTGTCAGGATCCATGGCCACGCCAAGCTCAGAGATGACATGTCCCAAGTAAGCCACCTTATTTGCACCGAAGGTGCACTTAGAACGCTTGAGGACTAGCTGATGTTCCCGTAACAACTGAAATACTGCACGCACATGGCGCAAGTGATCAGTCCAGGACCTACTATAAATCAGGATATCATCAAAAAAGACAAGAACAAAGCGTCGCAGATACGGCTGTAAAACTTCATTCATCAACGCCTGGAAAGTGGCAGGTGCGTTTGTTAGGCCAAATGGCATGACTACGAACTCGAAGAGGCCTTGGTCAGTGCGGAACGCTGTCTTGTGGATGTCATCGACATGCATGCGGACTTGATGATAAAGAGCTCCTCCACGACCGGAATAGGGAACTTGTCCTTCACAGTCCGCTCATTTACTAAACGAAAATCGATGCAGAAGCGCAATGACGTGTCTTGCTTCTTGACCATCATCACCGGTGAAGAAAATACCGAGGTACTACGCCGAATCAGCCCCCGATTCAGCATATCCGCGCACTGGCGCTCAATTTCATCCTTCTGTGCCGTTGGGTAACGGTAGGAGCGAACCACAACTGGTCCCGAGCTAGGTAGTAAGTGGATGCGATGGTCGCAATGTCGAGCAGGAGGTAGCCAGTAGGCTCCACAAATAGAGTGTCAAATTCCTCGAGAAGGCATGGAAGAAGTTCCTGGCCATCACAAGTAGACAGATTGGGAAAAGTCCTTGTTCCGTCTCCGTGTAGTGTCCTTGTCCTCGTCATCATCGGAAGCGTCGGCGACGTAACAAGCAAACAAACGTTTGCAACGGTGGCCAGGCGCAAACTTGTCGTCGCAGTTGTAGCAAAGCCCCTTGGTGCGCCGATCATCCATCTCAGCAGGGGTTAAACGCTTGAACAGCCGCTTTTCCTGGAACTGTAACCATGCCCCGGAAGGGTTGGTCTTAGGCGGCGCGGCGAGCGCGGGCGTCAAGGACCTGCCAGCAACCCATTGCTTGCCCTTGGAGGATGAGAGTATGGCATTGTCGTCTGGGGCATCGCGTTCCTCATAGGCACGTGCATGATCCATGGCGTCCTCCAGTGTAATCGGGTACTTGAGCTTGACATCAGTCCGGATTGATCTGTGAAGACCTGCCACAAACAGCTCCACCTGGTGTGCCTCGGTAAGTCCTTCGCACCTGCAGACGAGGGTTAAGAAGTTCTTCTCGTAGTCGTCGACAGATCCGACTTGCCGCAGGTTTTTGATGGCCGCCAGCTCGGTGTTCCGGATTTTAGGCCCAAAACGCCGGTTCAGCAATGAGCTGAACTCAGACCAGGGCGGTGCACCGTGTGCCAGCTTGAGACGTCGGTACCATAATGATGCTCGCCAGCCAGATTATAGGATGCGAGCCACACCTTGCCGCTTTCCGGTGTGCCCTGCCCATCAAAAAATTGCTCAACACGAGTGAGCCATGGCAATGCGTCTTCTGATCCATCAAAGATGGGAAACTCCAACTTGTGAAATTTGGGTTTCCACTCGCCGTTGTCCTCACTATCTTTTTCTTGAGGGTGATCCGTCTTGCTGGAGGGTTGACTGGAACTGGCCTTCTCCAGTCGTGCAATGGCAGCCTGGTTGGCCGCTGCATGCGCCTTGAGGTCGTCAATGTCCGCCTTAATCTGTTTGATGAAGGTGCTCTGTAGGTCATCCACGATCTCCTTCCGTGCAGCAGCGAGCTTCTCGTCGAGCAGCTTGGAGATGTCAGCGAGGGAAGCCATGGTTGTTGATGGTGGGGGGGATCCAAGGAGCGGTGTCTCTGATACCAAGTTGTCACGAGCTAGGTTGCGGAGAGGGTAGTCGTGAGAGGTGGGAGGCTTGGGACGAACTGGTTTAGGTTTGGGCGCCGTGGTGCCCTAGGATAGAACGTATCTGGAGGAAGACCTCCCCTTTTCTGTTTATTTCTTTGATAACGATTACATGAGTACTCCTTGGCTTATATAGCAGCCAGCCAACTAGGGATAGAAACCGAACCAACTAGGACTCCTGATTCTAAACAAAGACCAATACGTGCAAATAAAGGAAACTAACCAATCCTAAGATAGGAAGGCTTATCTAAGCCTGATTCGGATCCTGTACAGGATCCTGATTATCAACGTCCCTGGACTTGTGGAGGTGTCGACGGCTGTACTGCTTACCCCACATGACACAAAGATTCCCCAAGAATCACCATCCATGAAATCCTGGCCGCTTAAAGCTGCAGTCTGAACAATCTTGCTGACAACACGGTCATGCATTGGCTCAGAAAGGCTATCACCTATCAACCACAACACGGTAAAGAAACTCACTTGGGGTGCACCCTTTGGTCACCATCGCCGTAAACACTCCAGCGCTTCATAACCAAGAGCTTCTGACTGTGTTATCTGGTGGCACGATTCTATTCACCATCCATCTTCACATTTTATCTTCCTCTCAATCATGGCACAACACGTCGACCATCTTACCATCTTCACATTTTATCTGCCCTGCCCCTATCCTCTCGATGCGCATTTCACCTCCTTGCAAGTACGCCTCGATCACTAACATCATTTGGCTCGGCTGCACCCCAACTGCCTCCATCTCCTCCATAATCATCATCCGGCTGCAGTACCCATTGATGAGAACAATGTGCATCGTAACTTCTGGCCTGCTCCCTCCTACAATCATACCATCGAATAGCTTCTGTGCACCCTTCAGATCCCCCCTTGCATAGTAGGCAGAGAGAACCGTCCTGCGTGACGACGCCAGGGACGATCCGGCACCCTGGCATTTCATCGAGAATCTTGAGGGCATCACTGTCGCCAACGACGACAAGCCCATAGAGCGGGATGTTGCCGGAGACGAGTTAGAGGTCGGGTTTGATGTCGAGCTTGGTGGGCGCGGCGCGGAGGCGGCGCGCAACGGAGAGGGAGTGGAGGAGGGTGAAGGAATGGAGGGAGGGAGAGGAAGATATGAAAGGGACAACGCCGGAGCGGTGGTTTTGGTAGCCGGCGCCGTGGCGGAGAAGGCGGGGGCGGGAGGACGAGGACGCGCCGGCCGGCATCGAAAACGCTCCCTCGCGATCAGCCGTTGCCGCGGTTGTGTTCTGACATACTGAACATTATTGCTATCACGATAAATTTAGGGGAAGAAGGGGACCGAACATTGAAAATAACTCCATTTGGGTCATTTTAACAAGAAAAATTATTATGTTCCATTTTTCAAAAATAATAACTAGGATTATTCTTTTTAAAAAATTTGATTGCTTATAGTGAGTGTAGCTAACAAAAAATCATTGACTTGATGGTTGTCCAAACTTAATTTCGTAAGCACCGAGTACAACGTGGACGCAGACTTGAACAACATGATGAATGAATGAACATGAACTGACAAGACTGGCCACATTATGTAATCTCTAGATAATTCTAAAAAAATTCATAGTAGACATTTCCGTCAGCTCAAGACTGACATGATGAATGAATGAACATGAACTGACAAGACTGGCCACATTATGTGTGCCTTTCTGCTTCGTTGCATTCAGCTAAATGGCATTTGTCCCTGATCTGGTTGGCGTATATTTTTGTGATTACAGTTAGAATATGGGTGGTCCTTCTGTTTGGTACTTGAGAAAATAAATAACTTTTCTATGTGCAGCGCACATCAGTCTAGACATCGAAAATGACTTGAGAAAATAAGAGCAATAACTTTTCACAATTAGTAGGAAATTAATTACTGAAGCATAAGACACTCGATGTGACTTGCTGCACTCGCAAGCGCTGACGAGTGCATTTCCCTACCTCAGGAAAAAAAACTTTCCTTCTGCCACTAGAGAAGTTCTGTTCTTCCTCGGGAAAAAAATCTCCATTCTCAACTTTTGCTTTCTGTCTCTGTTTTTTTATTGTAGCAATCACAATATGGTTATATATTGGTGTTTACTTCGTTCCATTTTACTTTGAGCTGACATTTGGCTAATTAAAATGGCTGATTGAAGAGAGTTGTATCACCATTGACCACTGAAGAGCTGCCAGCTGGGTGCATGTGTTTCTATGTATATGTTATCTCTAGAGACCAAATAGTTTGGATAAGCTAGCTGGAGTTAGACTTCGGAATAATATGGCAATTTTGACTCATAGATCACCCAACAGAAAAGTTGCCATCTCATGTCCTGAAATTGGGTTTTGTACCTCTACACTGCGATAATGTTATCCACTTGCCATTCAAAAGAGCTCAGCTAAAACCGGCTCCAGATAGACTTTGTTGATATAAAGTTAAAGAGAAGGAGAGATTAGAGGTAGACTTAGAAGACCCTAATTTTATGAATCAATGACATCTCACACTAATATAATTGCAGGCTATAGGCATCACGTATTACTATTAGCCATGATTTCATAGATCTTGTTTGTCTGAACTTGAATTGGAAACAAAGCTGAATCGGCTGAGCATCCACCCTCCATTACTTAATGGTTGACCCTGAACCCCAAGTCTTTGGCCTTTTCGTGGCACCCAATCTTCTCATGTGGACATCGAGATCAACACTACATGGAAATTTGTCTGCATGAGACGTCAAGAAAGATTTGTTTGACGTCGAGATCACCCGGATGTCGAGATCGGTAGCTTGGTCGGTGATCTTAATCGCATAAGACTAGTGCTAATTGGGTGGCAAAGGGACCATGAAAGGGATTGCTACCTAATCGTGTGGGTAATGATCCAGTCGGTGTCTGGTTGGAACCTGTCAAGATTCCTACGCTCACAGCAGTGGCAGATCAGTATTAACTAGCAAAAAAATGTGTGGCTGGAACTAATCACTTAATTAGGGGGCATATGTTAAGGTGTTGTCCTATACTGTCCCCTTTTGAGAGTAACCAGCATATTCTTAGATGCAGGTCCATGAACATACTCAAGGTTTACACATGCTCTCAGATGAGGATGACGCAGGTTTTCCTACGATCATAAGAGCATAGAATCCCTGTCTGAACTCTGAATCCAGCTCCATGTGATGACTCTGATTGATCACCACATTAGACACAACTGGGATTAAACAAGTAATTAAGCCACAAAAAAGACATGTGGCGGCTGATGGTCATTATAGCCAGGAGACTTTGTTAGTCGACGCCGGTGGTGCAACGAACAGCGACGTCGTCTCTGATGATGATGCAACCATGGCGGTATCAAGATGATGTCAGTCCAAGCCAGTTTGATCATGCAGCTGTTCACAACTGGAACTAGCATAAGTTTAGTTACAATTATTACGTCTAACTACCAACAAAACAATCTTGTATTAATCGAATAATTAGTACAGTTGGGGTATTCAGTGAACCTTTCATGCCACCTCTGCTTAATCAGATTGTTTTTTTTCAAATGAATGAAATTTTCTCCCAGGCTCTGAATCTAGACTATGCACGCTACATAACTTACTTCAACCACAGTACATGAAATGGTCTACAGATAAGGCATCATACGGGATTACCGTAATCCCCCTGACTGCAATGACGAACGGACACAGGAAGGCGACTCCCGCATATAAATACTTCCGTTTGGAGCTAACCACCACCCACCCTCTCATTAACAAACCATCCATCTAACCTTGAGAAGGTGAGAGCTCAGCTAGGAGAAGAGAAGAACAGGCAAGAGAGGGAGAGAAGGTAAGCATCTTGTTTCTTCTTCCAATCAATCCTCTTCTTGCTTTTTTTCCTCGTCTCCCTCTGTTTTTCGACTCTGCTGTTTCTGTCTCATGAAATTTCCATTTTTTCCCCTCTTTGTGAAACTCTGTACTGCTATTGTTTGAGATGGAGACGTAATTTTTCTTCGGTTATACCGAAACAGAAATTTTATGTTAACCAAGTTTAGCATGATAGCATTTACTTCTTGACGAAAAACTCTCTTGATGCTAATTGACTCTGGGTGATGGTTTGCCATGGCCTGAAGGTAACTGGTGGTCCTTGCCTCGCGCTGGTCACGGGCGGCCATGGCCACCGTCGGACCACCTGGCGCCTTCCGGAGGATCACCGTGCACTACAGCAGCGCCGGCGACGAAGCAAACGATGATGGCTTTCTCGACCAGGTAATTCATAATAACATCTGTACTTTTCAGAGAAAATACCTTCGGTGACCTGAAACAATTTTTCCGAAAATATCTGATGTTTATTAGGAGATTCTTTATCAATCGATCATGGCTGTAAGGACCCCCGGAGCATGTGTGTGCCCATATCACTGCCATGGAGAGAGCAGCAGCAGTAGTAGCACAAGTTCAAGCTCAAGAGGAACCTCAAGGGCTTCAGGTGAACAGATCGCCGCTGACTTCGAGTACGCTAGGCGGCTACAGGAGGAGCTGGAGGATCTGACGATCGAAACGCCTCCGGACGGCGACGAACAAAACGGTATGCAATGTAATGCAATACAATGCATGCTTATGATCCATTCTGTCAGTGATAGTACATGGTGTTGATCATGTGACATATAGGTGTTCTGTGTTGGTTTTTGGCTTAAATTCAGATATAAGCTGTGTACCTTCCCCATCCGACACCGACGATGACGATGATGGCGATCGCGAAGAGGAGGTGATTATTTATTATACGGATTAGAGTTGCGAGTTTGTTGAACTAACCATTTGCTACTTGCATCAAACTAAAATTTACCGATATCTGTTGGCAGCCTGCTAGGCAAGATAATGACATCGAGGACGATGATGTTGATCCAGACAACATGACATATGAGGTTTGTGGTGAATGAATGTTCCCGGTTTTTTCTGTTACCTCTTAAAAGGTTCCGTTTGGAACGCGTGATTTTTTTTTCTGATTCCAATCCCTTGATGTGCAATCTATCTATAGCAACGGCAGGAACTTGCGGAATCAGTTGGTAGTGAGAGCAGAGGTTTGTCCGATGAACTCATGCGATATTTGGTGCCATGGAAGTGCAAATCGGGGTCAGGGTTCTTCTCAAGGAAGACAAACCACCATGATGAGTGAGTTCACAACTTCTCAATTCAAATTTGAAGTTTTCAGTGATGCTAATTATTCTTATAGCAGAAAGATGATAATTAATCACTAATGAATTTCTCTTCTTTTTTTCAACCAATGGATACAGTTGTTCTGTGTGTTTATCGGCTTTCAAAAACCGAGAGCGCCTCATAACCTTGCCCTGCAAGCACAGTTACCACGCTGTTTGCATTACGAGGTGGCTCAAGATCGACAAGGTAAAGAATTACGACTGATTTAGCTTTTTTTTGTCAAAATTCAGATCAAGGTCCTCAAATTAAACCGTGCTTTTTGTTTTGTGGAACAGACCTGCCCAGTCTGCAAATATGAAGTGTTTGGGCCTTCCTAGCATGTCATCAGCTACCAATCAAAGCTCACAGAATGATGACACGGCATTGCGCTGCTTGCTTGGATCGTCTACCCGTTCAGTGGGGAATTAATAAGAAAAAACACATCAGTTTTTTCAAAAATCACTCCACTGTAATTTTCCCATGTACAAGTGTGTTGTTTCAGAAAAATGGGTAGCTTATACAATATATTAAGGTTTTCGTGTGTTGTCATGTTTGCACTCGAACAGGGTCTTCTGCCCTTCTCTCTCTACTTAGCCCCTCCCTCTTCTTTTTTCCCCTCATTCGTCTTCTCTTTCTTCCTATTTTCTCTCTGTCACTCCTCCGATCCCATCTCCTTTCCCCGCCACCTACCCAACCAAGCCGACGCCAGCCTACAGCCAGCAAGGAGCCACGATGGAGAAGGCGCCAGCAATGCAGTGCCGAGCTCTAGACTTAGGTGTGGGGATGCTAAGGGGGGTTAGAGGGATGGCCAGGGTCAGCGAAGGACCGGTGGAGGTGGCGATTTGTGAAGGGTGGGACAGTGAGGGAGCGCCACCGGTGTCTGAGGCAGGGGATTGTCAGGCCATTCAAGTAATAAAAGCAGGGAGGTAGCATCACAGATGACAACCACAGCATGTCATTACATAGTTAATAACTCGGGGTTGCAATGCTATCCAAGCCAACTCACACTCTCACAACTGAATGTTCCATTTCATCAGTCTATGATCATCGGAGACCGTTCCAGACAGTGGAACAAGAACTCGGAGAAAAACATAGAATACTCTACTACGGTGATTTCCCATCAAACACAACTCTCGGAGTAGTGAAACTTAGGTTGTTGATGATGCGATCTTGTCACAGGTTCCACGAGTAGCCGCCATCTCCCTGCTGCTCCCCCATAAACAGCCCACTCTCAGCAAGTTCGTGGGTGATGAGATGGTCGAGATCTTCCATGTCATGCATAGACTCCGCCCTCGGAGTAGCGGCATTCCCACCCGTGGCAGCAGCCGGGTTGCTGCTCACTGACTTGAAGCTGCTGCTTCGCTGGACGATGCCAGCTCCGCTGTTATTCATCAGATTGCTAGGCCCCGTCATGCCCATTGGAGCGGCACCCTTTGCCGCGGGGTTATTCATGTGATGGGCCTGCTGCTCTCCGCTAGCAGCACTGTTGGTGACCGCGGCTCCAGATGTGAGACCACCGTTTGCATTGGAAGTGCTAGGACGTTGCTGCTGCTGCGCCATACCGCGGTTGTTGGTATTCTTGGCTTCCTGCATCAACTGATGGATCACATGCTGCTGGAATTGCGGGCTCGCACCCAGGCCCTGGAAATTGTTATGCTGCTGCTGGGGCATAGCTTGCTGGAACGACATGGGGTGCTGGAATTGCCCAAGCTGAGCCGCACGGAACGATCTAGATGCTTCCAGCTGAATGCCATTGTGTACTGCTGTAGGACCTTTGAACATGCTCGATGCCTCCTGCTGAAGCAAACTCTGGTTCCCGCTTGATCCTCTAAGCATATTGTGGTAGTTGTTCAGCGCAGCAGCATTCTGAGATGCCTCCTGCTGGAGCAAACCCTGATTTGCGCTTGACGTCCTAAGCATATTCTGGTAACTGTTTATTGCCACAGCATTCTGAGATGCCTCCTGCTGAATCAAACCCTGATTTGCACTTGAGCTTCTCAGCATTTGCTGGTAACTGTTTTGTCCTGTCGGATTCTGGGGATTATTACCAATTGCTCCAGCACCTGGAACCTCGTTATTCACATGGGGGCTCATTTCCGTTTTGCCGCCTTTTGTGTCATGCATATTCTGGACCATAAGCTTCGGTCCAGTTTGCTTGGGATAGTTCTTCAGGCCCTCTGCAGATGAACATGCAACATATTAAACATTAAACTACACATCTCAGATCCATGGGGCAAAGCAGGGTTGCTATCATCACAAATGTTTCTCTTACGTTGTTATGATTTGCTGTTATCTGCAGCAAAAAAATAATGAAGCACTAAAGACAGCATACACGATGTTTAGCTCCGCACTATTTGTTTGCATCACAACCAATTTGCACATGTTAAAGGTGACAACCAAAGTGACATCATGACTAATTTTGCATGACACTGGCTGGGTTTGGCCCAACTAGAGTTTAAATGTAGTTTCTAGTCCTACTCATGCAGGTGTGCCTTATGAAGTACAATATAACAAGCAATTTTCATGAGAAAACATTCCTCATGAAGAAACGGTTTTAGGAAAACTTAATTAAGAACCTAGGTAGACACTTAGATTATTGGTGAATGTGCATGTCATACCTATAGGACCAAGCTTGTTCTTGTGGCTGAACTCGATTAGATCCTTCATGTGATTCACTACCTCCGATATCTGCCAAGAGCACACAAGCAATCAACATGCCATAATGCACATATAAACAGAATAAATGCTATAAGACACACCTTAATAAATGAGGAAAATACCTGGAGGAGTTTCTACATAATACTGAGAGGAAAGAGAAAGGTAAATACTACTGACTAAACTATAATTACCTGCAAGCAGCGAACATATCTTTTAGAAAGCCCGTGTTCGTTTAAGCTGTGGTGATCTATACTTTTAGCTAGTTGTCGTGATGCTGACACAAACCTACAAGTTCAAAAAGAGAATGGCCTCATTTTGATTAGAATACCAGAAGGACAGCTCTAGAGAAATCAATACATATTTTTGTCATACTAGGTTTACTAACATGTTGCAAGTGTTTCGTGCATCATCATTCGATGCCCCAGCAGGCCCATTTTTATTGGCAATAGCTTGATAATTCTGGGCAACTTGCAGCATGTTACTTACCTGAAAAAACAAAAGCACATAAGAAGAATGTAACGGGTACCAAAGTTAAAGCACATCGCACATATTCAGATTTATAATCAGGTGAACTAGTTGAATGCCCGTGCATGCTACTCTCCCTCCATTCCAAAATATAAGATGTTTTAGACTTTTTCCACATTCACATGTACACACATGTATCTAGACACATTTTAGTGTATGTGTCCATTCTTTTTAGTATGCATGTAAACATGCATGTGTAACACCTAAAACATCTTACATTGTGGTAGACAGAAAACAGGTAACTTCCAAATCACGAAAATCATGGAGACATGGACCCACTTGTCCACAAACGACATTGAAAGGACGTGCAGTGGCAAACATGACTGTGTCGAATTATGACCTACGATTTAATCTTATTGGTAGTTTGCGTTCTATCTGTAACTTTAGTTCAGTACACAGATCAGCAAATAGACGATATACAAAAAAACAGTGAACAGGGACTGGTTTCACGCACCAATTACCCAGGATCAGTAATGCTTAGGCATCAAAGCACAGTGTGTATATGTAGGCAACAGCTTATCAACCATACGCAGCCTTTCAACCAAAGGTCAATCAAATAGGAACTGGAAGAGGAAGCCCATACAGGTCTAAGAACTCTACCTGTTCTGTAAGAAACTTGCGAGTGATATACTCGTCATGCCGCCGTGAACAGAACTCCCAGGACATAATCTGCATACACAATCAGCAGATAAGAATGATTCTTAGTTGCTCCCCGTTTGTAACATCCAGATATCCACAAATGCTCCCACAAAGGATACCAAGAAGGTGCTAAGGTTGGGAAACTACTACAACTAGGAACATACCTTTAGTTCTGGAGTAAATATTATTCTCAGTTGCCCCTCGTGTGTGACATGCTGGTGTTCATAGATGCTCTTCAGAACAACTTTAGTATGCTCCAGGAGCAGCAGCCCATTTGGCAACCGGAATTCATTGGGCATGTCAAGGAATAGATATTCTTCCTTAACACCATGGTCAAATCTAATTTGACATAGTCTAGGAAGTATTTCACAGGTAGCCTCTGTATGATGGATAAGAGATGAAAGGGGGGAACTGGGTGAGCTCAAAATGTACATTGATATTAAATTACAGAGAAAAACTCAATTTTATTTATAAGAATAACACACTGAAGAAGCAAAAAAGAAAGAGCCCATAAAACAGACGGTCAAGGTGTTCATCCAAAAATCAGGAGGAAGTACACAATAGCATAACCAAAGCTTTGCTGTATAAGAAATACAATGCCAAAGTCTAATTTTCATTCATGACAATCTACTATTTGTTATGATAAGGTGTTCTGTAATGCTTTAGAGTTACGAACTTCTAAGCTATTTTTCTTTGTACTCTTGATACTTAATCGTTCATCTGACAGAATAATATTGTTGATTGTCTTCTATAAAGCACAAGACATGTACAAGAATACCGAGGTTACCAAATAGAAGAATAACAAAATAACCATAAATGAAACAGCATTGAACTTCTAACAATCCTGATGGGGAATTAATCAAACTACAAAGGATATAACATTTTACCGTATCCTTTTCCTGCATGTGCATGACAAATATCACAACGCCATGTATCCTGTGACAAGTATAAAGTAGGACTGTGACTACAATTTCAGAGATCGTATACAACACCAAGGAATAATTACCCTTGAAACAGATATGGAGAGCATACAAAGAATCAGCTTTATCAGTTATCCATGGATTCATTACATGAAACAGATATTTACAATCAGAATAGCCATTGCAGAACGGTTTCAAATAAAATCGCTATTGTAGGCTAGAATAAAAAATATTTCCCCAAGAAGCTACACATACCAGATGTAATTCTCACTGCCATCGAAGACAATAAATATTTGATTATCAAACAGTGCTGAATGAAACAGTGCTGAATGATAATGGCAGAGCTTTAAGGAGATGGCGTACAATATAATTTGAACATCTACCTAGTCAACATGATTTCAGGTATGAACTGTTAACTAACCTGAGCTGTCTGTGGAATAGCAACTGAAGTATTCCCTCTTTTTTCATATGTTGATACACACCATCTTTCTCTTGATCTTGGCGCAAAATATTCATCAATAAGCTTCCTCCAGTATGTTATGGGATTATTCTACAAGAAAATATTTGAGTAAATTGTACTTTCGGTGGTGTGTATCTTGTAATAAATGCATAAAAAAGCAGAAACTCACCTCTGGCCTGTAACGCTTATGATACAAATACTGCATTAACCTTCGAGAGCAAAGCCCGCTCTCGACGGGAGTCCTAACAGGTCCAGCTAGCTGCAATCCAGGCTGTGCTAGCGGCGGCCTCAACTGTGGCTGCCGAGGTATGGCAACTTGAGATTGCTGAAGCTGAGGAAATTGTTGTGACAACTGATGCTGCTGTTGTTGCTGAATTTGCATCAACTTCTGCTGTCGGATCAAGGCTTGAAGTTGTGGGTTATGTTGGCCCTGGAGATGAAGAGAACTCTGACCTTGGAGCAGCTGTTGAATCAACTGCTGTTGGAGGATATCATCTTGCCGAATATCAACTCTTGGCTTCTTTTGAGCATGGAATGCGGCAGCAGCATCAATCACAGGTTGTGATGTTACACTTGATGACCTCCGCTTCTGCATCTGTTCTTGGGGTGGACTTTGCTGCATGATCGAGCCATCAATGACTGAAGAGCCAGAGATGTTATTGGATGAAAACGACATCGGGGAGGCAGGAAGGCGCATGAATGAATCAGCATTCATGCTCGTACTTTGCTGAAATTGGGCACCTCCAGAAAGTGATGAGTTGCCATCCGTCACCAAAGAGCTAACACCAATGCTTGGCCCAGAGGAATTTGTAGTACCAACTGGAAGGCTACCATTCATGTCCCTGGGAACAAGTCCAGAATTGGAGCGTGGGGCCCCGGACATGGAGGTCAGCAGGGTTGAGACTGAACCATCACCTTGAAGAATCTTGCTTGAAGGGAAAGAACGTCACTGGAAACTACTAAGGATCTTCTGATATTTTAGCTGGCAACTGCAAAGTGTAATAATCAGTAAGACTTTGAAGCCATGCAAGCCAATCAAGGAAACAGTCACCACAAGATTTCAAGAAATGTCCTAATTCTAAGTTACTAACTTTTAAGTTTAAAATATAGCACGAAACTAAGTTTCCTCAGGGCATTAGAGATCAAAACTGTGAACATCAAAAAACAAGTGTTGAACTGATCTAACCGGTGAAATACATTGACTGGAACTTCCAAAAGGAATTCAAGTTATCTGATCTATGTCAACAAAATCCAAAAGAACAGAAATAGACAGGAAACAAGGCAAGAGAAAAGACAAAATAATCCATTTGAATTACAAACTAGCACATAGATACACCAAAACCCAGCAATGCACAAAGAGAGTTCTGCTTGCTGTTCATCCTGACAAAAAGAAAGAGCAAGAATATGGAGCTGATAAGTTCTGCAAAGTGACTTCTTATGCAAGCTCGCAACAAATCACAAACCAAAAAGTAGACAACAAAGGCAAAAGAAAATCAGAAGAATAAAAACCCACACAATTCAATTTGATAAATAAGATCTGGCTTGATCACCTGCCACTTTGCATGGACTATCCAGGGGTACAAGTACAACTACAACAAGAAACCCTGATAGAATAATAACTGGTTCACCCACCTAAGTAAAACAGAACACGATGTATAAACTGGACAAACTGCCTTCTTCTTCTCCTCCTAAGCCTTTTGTCCCAAACAAGTTGGGGTAGGCTAGATATGAAAGACGACTTTCCAGGAGGTCACCCTCCTAGTATTACTCTCGCCCAAATGGATTGGGAGAGAAGGTCAATCTAAGGAACAAATACAATTACCTCACCAAGAATCAAAGAAACACAAAATAGAAATATTTTATACTTCAATACATATTATTTAAGGTGGATGACAGTCACATGGGACTTTGAACTACAGACAAAGAATCACGGAAGGGGGCAAAATGCTCTGCAGTAACCATTTGGACTTACGGGTGATAATTTTTTTTCCTGATGGTTCATCATACAGGCAGCACTTATGATGTGCAGTTAAATAGTTCAAGTCAAAATCAATTTCGCTCTTTCGGAACTGCCTGAGTACTGGGTTAACTGGTTCATCTTAAACGGAATTCAGTCACAAAGCACCGGGCTAAATGTGCTCACAAAATCACAAGCAGATCAACCTGATCAGCAGAGAGCGGCATTGTCTCCTACTCCGTACCATCCCAGAATCAACCTGTAGCTAACTCCATACCAGTCCACAGTACAAGCTCCGGGCCAATCGAAACCAACGGCCAGAACAAGAAAACAAAGGAAGAACTGCAAGATTTATAGGGGAAGATAAAAATCACAAGAGAATCTAATCCCCCAGCAAGGCAGCAAGACGAAACGTTCAGACGCCCCTTAGCTGGTCATACTTAGACTCCCCTCAAGATCCAGCAAGAACACGAACCGTTTAGACTCCTCCGGTGCTACAGATTTGTACCGCGAGAACTGAATTTCCTCCCCAAAATTCGAGAGCCGCATTGAGGCAATCGGGCACCCTTACCCGCCCTGTTCCCCCACATCGCAGACCCAAACGCGAATCCCCGCAAGATAATCCCACACAGAGAGAAGATTGCTCCGCGGAGGCTTCCGAGGAATCAAACCAATCTATCTACACGAACAGCGTGCGGTACGGACAGAAATCCTCACCTCGAGAGCTCGCTCGCTCCACGCGCCTCAATCCCCTCGCTAGTTCGGGTCGCTCCCTCCCTCTCCGTCTCGTGCTTCGGATTTTTATTCTACTATATTATTTGTCTAGCACTTTTATTTCTTCTTCTCCTCCCTCTTTCTCGTGCTTGTGTAGGCGGCGGCGTCGCCGGCGAGCGAGCGAGGCGGGCCGGATTAAATAGATTCCGGGAGGTGACCGGGGCCAGCCGGTCGCTCGGTCCACTCTGACCGCCTTTGACCGGTCGCGCGGGCCCCGTCGGCGCGCTCCTGGCCGTCGGATCTGGATCGTACGGTGGTGAGGCACAGGTGGACGCGCGTGATTGGCTGGGTGGTGGGGACGCGGTACCGGGAGAGGGGAGGTCGGCTCGTCGCTACGCGCACGCGGAGGGTGCACACGACGTGATGTCCAGGTCCGGTGGGGCCCGGATTTCAGTGGCGTCGATGTTGGTGGGTGTGAATGGCCGGTGCATCGAGGGGAAGATTCGAGACTGCGGGCCAGCTTGGGGACTTCTGGGCCCGCATGTAAGAGATGTCTTTTCAAGATAAACCTTGTATGTCTACACCTTTGAACCAGTAGCTGACTTGCGGGGCCCACATATATCGTGTCCCACATGTCCGCCAGTTGTACGTCGTGAGCGGGGCGAGGGAACCGTGAGCGTAAACCTGGCGAAGTTTCTCCCCTTCTCTTTCTCAGACCAACTGCACATGATTTGCGCAGAGACGTATTTGCTCCGCGCACACAGGCGCTTGCTACACGCAGCAGAGCGTTTTGCTTTTTGGAGCTTTGCTTTGCAAGGAGAGGTGGGGCCTGAAGGAGCAGCAGGCTGTTTGAGTTTGACTAGCATGAATTGTTTTCGTGTTATTTTTATTTTTATTTTGTGCTAGGCTGGACCACCGTAGGGTTTGCTTTGGCTGATTATTGTAGTTCACACGCTGGAAACGTAATCATAGGACTAGTCGATCTTTCCATGCCAAGCGATATCATGTTTTTATATTAAAGAACAGTGTCAAATTGATAGGCATTTAACATGTTTATTATCCGTTGCCGACAACAGAATATTGTACTAGCGGTTTGTAAAAATGTCAAGAAAGACTTGTGCCAAGCAAAGGTTCATTTTGGTCTCAGTTAGCGCATAAACAAGAGGATATTTCGCTATGCGTGAATTCGATTGGACGGAATAGCCAAAACAAGAGAGAGAAGGTATTCGAGAACCAGTTTCCAAGTAATGAAGGAGAGTGGCATTTTCATATGTTAGTTATATCCTCATTACCATTGTGGAACAGAAAAGGAAGAAATATGATTAAAAAATGCATGTGCAAATGGAGCATCGAGAAGTAAACTAGTTTCTAACACTTATAGGTGTTTGGCTGACGTGAATAGGGGAAACTTTAGGCCTAAAAAAACAGTGAAATCAAAATCAAATCACCTCAAAAGAAGTATAATTAGGATATTATTGAGCAACCAAATACTTCAATTTTATTCTTCGTGCGTGGAAATTCAAAAAAGAGCTCTAGAAGGATTGTAAAAGTCATATTTTTTTTAGAATGAATGTCAAAGGTGATCGGGAGGACGAAGACAGAACTGACGAGTGGTCCCCACATCCATTGGCGGGCCCATGTTTGTTTTCACAGTCCGTCCAAATGGTGTAGTGAACTCCATCGGTCGGCGGTATCATGTCACTCTGAATTAATGGTTTTTTGCAGAAAAAAACTTAGTGGTTTTTTGCTACATTGCTCCACATTATGGTTTTTTTTTTTGCAATTTTCTCAGAGAATGTCACGACCTGTGACCTGGCCACGACTACACCTCCTACAACTACAACCAAGGTGGTCAATGATACCACAGTGCATGTGCCACCTTTTCAAAGGGGAGTGTGGTACTAGAGGGCCAACACACGCTACTCCTAATCCCTGGCCCAAGGAGCCGATGGCGAGCAGAAGGCAGCATGTACTTACTGGGAGCTCTTATATCGCGCCGGCGCGGCCTAGAAGAGATCCTGGGGACGCGGTGGCCAAATAACGGCGACAACATATGAAGAAATGAACTCGGAGGGAGAGAAGGAGAGGAAAATATTTTAGTTGTATCTATAATAGAGTGGGCCCACCTGTCCAGGCCTTTGTCTGATACTACCAAGCGACTCCTATGGAACGGGATCGTCCTGTTAGCCAGCGGCAGGCCCAGAGGTTTGTCAATGGGTATTCAAAATTAGCGACAACAAATGGAGAAATAAACTGGGGAGAGAAGGAGGGGAAAAGGGTTTGGTTGTGTCTATAACAAAGCGGGCCCGCTGATACGTCCAAAACGTATCTATATTTTTGATTGTTTCATGCCATTTTTATGCTTTTAGCACTTGTTTTTATATTAAATTTATTATTTATTTGGACTAACCTACTAATAGTTGCAAAACTGCACAATGTTCTTGTTTTACTATTTGATGTGTAGAAATTATCAAGAATACAAGAGGAAACCATGTTGGAGTCGAATTGGGACTTTCCTGAAATCTGTCTGAGAACTTTTTACGAAGATTGTCAGTTTGACCCTCGAAGATGACGTCAAATGGAGACCTGGCTCTTACGAAACTTGTCACAATTTTCCATACGAAGATTTTAAGCCCGAGATCGGCCCAATCGGAGTTCGGACGCGGCCTGTAGGCCCATTTTGGTGGAACCCTAAAAGGGGTGACGGAAATCCGAGAAGATATATAAAGGGAGGAAACCTAACTCGTGGAGAACTCCTCCACCCACGAATTTCAGCCACCAAAAGCCACGTTTTTGCCTCCCCCATGGATCCCATCTCCATGGGGGAGGGCTCCCAAGAAGCCATGAAGGAGGGAGGCTAAGGGGCGGCGCTCCCCCATGATGCCGGCGGCGGGGAAAGGAGTTCCCCGCACCGCCGACGCCGCCGCCGCCCTGCGCCGCCGCGCTGCCCCTCTCCGCCGTCTTCACCGCCATCTCCATCACCATCTCCTCCTTGTATCCAGTGGTTCATCCTCCCACAAACCTCTGTACCGTCCTATGTAAACATGGTGTTTGATGCTATAATAGATTTACATCATGTTTCCGTAGTTTATTTGTCTTTTGATTGCTTAATTGAATGCATGAGGTTCATTAGAGTTGTATGTCTATATGGTACTATCCTTTGGTGTCCATTATATTTGTGCGCGCATGGATAAACACCCTAGGGTTGGTAGTATTTGTAAACGAAGCGGGGAAGTTCTGCCGGAGTGACAGAAACCTGAGAACGCGAACCGATTAGTTGCACGTATGGGAGTAAGAGGACCATGAACTTAAGGCTATGATTGGGGAAACCTTAATGCATTGTTAGTATTTGCGGATGCTTTCTAACAATCCAATCATATAGTACTTGTAATCCCAAGTAGTGGAGTGCATGTATATTTAGCCTCTCCCACATAGAAAACTGCATCGAGGACAATGAACCAAGTACCTTCACTAATTAATCTTGGACAAAGCCATCACAATTACCACCACTTTTCCACACTCATGGTACTGTTATTTTAAGGTTACTTAGTGTATTTTATTGCTGCAGCACTAACATTTACTTTCTTGCATTTATTATCTCGCAAAGCTATCTCTCATACCCGTATTGTAGTCTAGTATTATTTCCTGGATAAAGTAAACGTTTAGTGTGCGTAGAGTTGTATCAGTGGTTGATAGAACTTGAGAGAATACTTATCCTACTTTTAGCTCCTCGTTGGGTTCGACACTCTTACTTATCGAAAAGGCTACACGCGATCCCCTATACTTGTGGGTTATCACCCGCCTTTCCACGACTTTGTCCGATACTATCAAGCGACTCCTATGAAACGGGATTGTCCCGTTAGACGGACGAATTACTGAGTCACGTTGGACATGGATGTAGCTGGACGTGTTTTATATTGGTACGTCCAATAACCCAATAAAAGGGCCATTGGAGATGCGAGTGGATATGCTCTCAGTCCCAAAAACTCCATGGGAAAACGAGACGATTGTATCGAATGGGGTTGTTTTTAGATCGGGATCGTAACATGTATACTTAGCCTGGTAACACGCTCTGCGTTCAAATCCAAAATCGCCACTCGCGCTGGCTTGCCGGTCAAAGAATTGTGGAATTGGCACAGCCGATATTGGCGATGGAGTACATTCCAGGGTTAGCGCTTGTTTAGCCAGCCAAGTCACCCCCTAGTTAACGAGCTGCGTGCCTACGTTTACAGTTGGCCGTACAATGAGAGCATAGATCGATCCTTCGCGAGGAAGGAAACCTGACTGACGATGCAATTAAAAGGGTCGGTCGCTAAGTGATTCGTTTTTTTTATCCAGCTGAGGCTACACCTAGGACCATCATGTTAATGGTCAAACCGCTATGACTATATGAGATTTTTTTTGCGAAACACAGTACAACGTAAACACTCACGTATACGTGGCCTCGCTGTCGACGGGAACGTCGCCTCGCACTGAAAAATATTCCGTCTTAAATGAGAAACACCAGCGTCAAACATGGGGTTTGAACTCTGGTGGATTGAGGGTACAACCACTCTCCTAACCATCTTGCCACAGGCAAGTTCTCATGACTATATGAGACCGATTGTATCTGTTATCGAGACAAAGGGATCAACTGTTTGATTGTGATAGTTTAAGTGCCACAGCTAACCTGAAAGAATTATAGATTTTCTCCTTGATTCAAAATTACTTGTCTGTGGAGAACAACCCGTGGTCGCACTTACCACCAACAAGTTACCTATGTCCGCGACTTGACAAAATGAAGAAGAATTACTAGGAAACCCCAAGTAAAACCATGAAATTTAGAGAAGATTGAGAGAGTGTAATTAAATAAAAGGCAATTAAGAAGGCATGATAAATAATTCTAGAAATTGGAAAACAAAGTGAATATCGCAGACCAGCAACTATTGGGATGTTGCTTTAAAAAAACACATGGGTTTCCTCCTTTTCAATAAGAAAAAGCTTTAAGAAAAATACAACGTTCGGTATTTTTCCACATAACTATTTGTGCCTGTTTACAACCCACTAGCTCATTTGATAGGGAATATGTCACGCGAAAACCCACTTGCCAGTGTTTACGCCTCGCACTTTGTTTCCATTCTCATCCCATTTCTTGCTTGTTCTCATGTCGCCTCATAAGTTGTTTTGCTCGCCATGAGGGATAGAGGTCGTCGATGACTTCGGCCGCTACATAGAAGATCGAGCGACTCAAGCTTCATATGATACATATCAATTTTTTACAGTACTATGGTTTGCAATGTGAGGATAACCTGGTCCCGGTTCAGTGTTTTTCTAAAGAGATTTCTTGAGTAGCAAGAGCACAAGAAGAAGGTCGTGTTTTTTGCTGAATTGGGTATTTGTCCAAAAAAAAAATAGTTAACTGGTCGTTCAACCGTTGTGTTTTGTTTCCATTGATCACTATATTATGGGATGGTTTGTAGAGGGTAATGGACATGGTCGAGAGCGAAGTCCCAAGGCGTCTATGATGTAGCCCAACCTACGGCTGCTATAACAAGCGGTACAATGACAAGAGTAAGAGTCAAATCTCTCCATGATAAGGTGAATTCGCTCCTATCTATGTGTGATCTCGATACTCCCTTGAATGGTTTGTTATTTCATTCGGATACCTTGTGCATACTCAGGAACAACCATAATGAAGATCACCAAGCAAGTGCAGGAGATGGCCAAGAAATGAGCCAAGAGGAAGCTGAACAGTGGTACTACCGCCAGAGACGTCGGTACTACCGCCACGGACCAGACGATCAACCTGAAGAAGCTGATGCTCCAGGCGGCGGTACTACCGCCGCGCCAGCGGTACTACCGCCACCTTCAGGAACCAGTACTACCGCTCGGGCTACCACTGGAGCTACCGGTAAGCCCAAAAACCTCTCTGATGTCGCGTTCGGTACCTGCCGGTACCCGCCTCGTTCTACCACCAGCCGCTGAAGGAACTCACTTCGTGAGTACAGCAGTACTACCGCCAGTTGCCAGCGGTACTACCACCCCTGCCCAGGAGCGGTACTACCATTGCAGCTCCCAGGAATTCGGGCTGAGGCCCATGTAACGCCCCACCAACTTACCTCTTCGTCCACTAGACTATAAATAGCCTTCCTCTGCCTAGGGTTAGGATTAGACTGAGATTAGACTTGAGTTGAGCTTAGCTCCTTTCTCACCCATGATGGTGTTGCCTCCTATGGAGATGAATCAAGGCATCCCCATGTGGAGATGAATCAAGACCTCCCCGTGTGGATTCAAGACACTCTTCTTGTAGTTGAGACTACTTGCCAATCATTCCTCTTTAGTAGGCTATATTGGACCGGTTGGATTGCCCGGTGCGAGAAACAATACTAAGAGTAAGGTTGTTTAGAGATTGAGAATCGGGGCTGTCCTTGGGGACTTGTTACCGGTTGATTTCGTCTGTGTTGCCCGGTGAGAGAAACAATCCTAAGAGAAGGTTGGAATCACGAAAAGAAGAGGAAGTTCCCAAAAAAAACGAAAAGAAGAGGAAGTGTTTATGTGGGCTTATGCCCATTCGCACCGCAGGTTTTGGAGGCTGACACACCCAGCGAAGATTCATTGGTTATGTGACGTGGTTAGCATATTTAATTTTTGTTATCAAATTTGATCAAGTTCTAAATCTGAATCTTGATATGGTGAATGGTCTGCTTCGACAGCTGATGACTCCCAAGTGCAGGAGATCAATTGTAGTACCTTTCGAATAGAAAAGGTTGTCGAACCCACGAGGAGTTGAAGGTATTGGTTATTAGAAATGATAAATAGACAATAAAAGATGCAAGTGTTTTTGGTATTTTCGATTGTATGATTGCAAGACAGTGACAATGCAGCAGGTAAATGGTAACAAGTAAAAGCTCTCAAAGAGAGAGAAAGCCCAATCCTCTATGTGTAAGAGGACAAGCTCAAGTGATGTGTAACTTATATGTGGAAAACGTTCCCGAGGGCAGCATGGATATTGCTAGGCATATAGATTTATTAAACAACACGTTGAATATCTTGTCTAGTTTTAATCTTCTTCGGACGGAGCTATTATTAGGTGCAGCTAAATAAATATACTAAACCCCTTATGATGGATCATGTGGCCAATTAAATGACAGCACAAGAATTATTAAGATATAAAATCCCACCATAGCATTACGCTCTAGGTCTCCGATACTAATACCCCGTAAAGTAACTTAATGATTCGGTCTCAGGCTTTCGTGTCCTCCCAGGTCTCCCTCACGCCATTACACTACGGTGTTCTCCTATGAGCCCATATAGGTGAAGTGTTGTGCAGTCGACGTTCGCACAACTGATACGTCTCCAACGTATATATAATTTCTTATGTTCCATGCTAGTTTTATACCAATAGCTACATGTTTTATTCACACTTCATAGCATTTTTATGCATTTTCTGGAACTAACCTATTAACAAGATGCCACAGTGTCAGTTCCTGTTTTCTGCTGTTTTTGGTTTCAGAAAATCTGTTCTGGAAATATTCTCGGAATCGGACGAAACAAAATCCCAGATGCCTATTGATACGTCTCAAACGTATCTATAATTTTTGATGTTCCATGCTGATATTATATCAATTGCTACATGTTTTGGTTACACTTTATATCATTTTTATGCATTTTCTGGGACTAACCTATTAACAAGATGCCACAGTGCCAGTTCCCTGTTTTCTGCTGTTTTTGGTTTCAGAAAATCTATTAAGGAAATATTCTCGGAATTGGACGAAACAAAAGACATCGTCAATAATATCACGAGGAGATCACGGAGTCCAAAGGGGAGTCGGAGCAGACCCACCAGGGGGCCACGCCACACTAGGGCGCGGCCAGGGTGGGCCCGCGCCCCCTATGGCGTGGTGGCCCCCCTCGGCCACCGACGCCGCCTCTTCGCCTATATATTCTCCGCGACGCGAAAACCCTATTACGGTCGATCATATTCCACGAAAAGTTCCGTCGCGGCCGTCATCGTCAATCTCAGATCGGAGGAGTTCTGAAGCTCTTCCCGGCACCCTGCCGGAGGGGAGATCATCACCGGAGGGCTCTACATCACCATGCCTGCCTCCGGAGTGATGCGTGAGTAGTCCACCCTGGACTACGGGTCCATAGCAGTAGCTAGATGGTTGTCTCTCTACCTTGTGCCTCCATGTTTAGATCTTGTGAGCTGCCTAACATGATCAAGATCATCTTATTGTAATGCTAGATGTTGTGTTTGCTGGGATCCGATGAATATTGATACCATGTTTATTCAAGTTGTTTATCTATGTGCTCTTGATCTTGCATGCTCTCCGTTGCTAGTAGATGCTTTGGCCAAGTAGATGCTTGTGACTCCAAGAGGGGGTATTTATGCTCGATAGTGGGTTCAGTCTCTAGATATCTGGATCAGTGACAGAAAGGTCTAAGATGGTAGATGTGCTGTTGCTACTAGGGATAAAACATTGGTGCAGTGTCCAAGGGCACTTGTATTGATTACATTACACACTTTACTTCATGCAATAATCTGTTGTTAGCAACTTAATACTGAACAGGATGCGGATGCTGCCTTGAAGGTGGATTATTTAGGCATAGATGCGGTTGGAATAACGGTCTATGTACTTTGTTGTAATGCCCAACTAGATTTCATAGTAGACATCTTGGCATGTATTGCATTGTTATGCCCTCTCTATTTGTCAATTGCCCAGCTGTAATTTGTTTACCCAACATGCTAGTTATCTGTTCTGAGAGAGACACCACTAGTGAACTGTGGACCCTGGTCCAATTTCCTCATACTGTTTACACAACCTGCTGCAATCATCTGTTTCCTGTTACTTGCTGTTTTTCCTGCTGTTTTCCACACCATACGTTTAACTCTTTGTTTCTGCAAGACCGGAGAGATTGACAACCTCTCTGTTTCGTGTTGGGCAAAGTTCTGGTTTGTGTCTGTGCAGATTCCACGTTGGTGCAAGCTCCCTAGCGCCAGGGGAGTCAACATCAACAACCTTCCGATAGATCGTCAAGTCCTACTGGATTGATAACCTTGGGTAGATTTCTCAAGGGAAAACTTCTGCTGTCTACATCATAACCTTCCTCTTGGGGTTCACCAACACGTAGCCATCAAGCTGTTTTCTGGCGCCGTTGCCGGGGAAGTACTCATCATCACCATCATCATCATCCTCAAATACTCTCCCGTCAACCAGGCACCAGCTGTTTTCTGGCGCCGTTGCCGGGGACTTGGAGGCTATTGGAAAGGGGAGTCTCTCAGTTCCAATCTCTTTACTTTGTTTTTTGTCTTGTTTTATTTTTGTTTTGCTTGCTGTTAAAAATCAAAAACCCAAAAAAATTAAATTCCTGCATCTAGTTTACTATTTCGGTTGTTACTTGCTTGTTGCCATGTCTAGTTCCGCTCCTAATATCATGTCTCCTGAGGAAGAGGTTTTCACTTTTAAGCAAGGAAGTGGGGAGAGTTTTGGTGATGCTTGGTCTAGAATTTCTGAATCCTATGTTAAAACTGAACCTAAAATGGCTTTGAGTCTGTTTCTTAGTAGTTTCTATTTTGGGTTGCTTCTTTGTTATAGATATGCTCTAGATGCTGTAGTTGGGGGAGATTTCCTTCGTTATGATGGGGATCAAGCTTTCAATGCCATAAAAAAATTAATTGCAGCATCTGCCTCTTCAAATAAAAAAATAGAATCTGCTTTTGAGAACATTCATTCAAGACTAGAATCACTTGAGTCAGAGTTGGCTAGTTTTAAAGAAACTTTTAAACTTTTTGAA
This sequence comes from Poa pratensis, assembly GCA_947311845.1. Lineage (NCBI taxonomy): Eukaryota > Viridiplantae > Streptophyta > Magnoliopsida > Poales > Poaceae > Poa > Poa pratensis. The sequence continues at coordinate 25,112,582 of CAMZMU010000044.1, forward strand.
AGTGTCCCTATGCCATTCGAACCTTCTGGATGGGTTCCTTCACTAAAAATTTCAATTGATGGGACAATTTTCTATGCTCATTGTGATATTAAATCTGAATTTTGCTTGATGCCTAAGAGGATTTATGACTCCCTGAATTTATATGAACTCTCAAAAAGTGAAACTTTTGTAACTCTAGCTGATAATTCAATCAAGTTATCTTTTGGGACTACTCAAGGAGTTGTTACTAAAATAAAGGGAGTATTTACACCTACTGATTATCATGTCATTGAATGTGTAGGAAATGGGAGCATCACACTTGGAAGAGGATTATTGAGGCAATTGGGAGCTGTCATTGACATGGGTGAAGCTACTCTGAAATTTAAACCTCCATATTGTTTGCATCATTTTCCTAATGCCCCTAAAGCCAAGGCTAAGAAAAAGAATAAGAGGTCTAAAGGTAACACTATTGGTACCTCTGGTCTTAACAATACTTGATGCATCTCTTCATGCCTAGCTCAAAGGCATTAAAGAAAAGCACTTCTGGGAGATAACCCATGTTTTTATTTGCTGTTTTATTTTTGTTTTCTTGAGTCAAGGATGCTTGTTTACCTCTGTAGCAACTCCTTTGTATCTTTTATTTGCTGTTTTGTTGTGCCAAGGAGAGTTACTAATGCAAAGTTGGTTTTTATTTTCGGGACTGCATTGGGACAGATTGCTGTTCGTCACCGTTTAATTCAGTAGAAAATCAGAAAAAATCGAAAAATGCTGAAACTTTTTGTGCATGTTCCTGATGATGTTACGCAACTTTCATTATTTCAAAAGTTTTTCATCTGAGCATCGTAAGTGCCTCGAAAAAATTCGTCATTACAGACTGTTCTGGTTTGACAGATTCTGTCTTTTATTTTGCATTCTCTCTTTTACAAGTTTTTAAGTGGTTTCTTTTCGTGTAAAAGTGCCCACTTGAGCCTAGTAACAGTGGCTAATGTTTAAAATAGTTGGCTTGTGAGTTTTGTCTTTGCTAGAACTTTGAAGTATTATCTTTTAGTGCACTAACCTGCTAATGAGAAAAGCTGTTAAGTTTTGGTGTGAAGGAAGTTTTCAAGTGTTGATAGAGGAGAATGATATTACATGATCAAGAAGAGTGAAGAGCTTAAGCTTGGGGAGGCTTACCTCCCCAGCATATTTCAAGAAGACTCAAGCATCTAAGCTTGGGGATGCCCAAGGCATCCCCTTCTTCATCTACAAATTATCAGGTCATCTCTAATGGTGCTATATTTTTATTGCTTCATGCTAGTGTACTCTTCCTTGGAGCGTCAGTGTGTTTTTGTTTTCAGTTTGTTTTGTTTTGTTTGCTGTGCTATACTTGTTGGATCCTAGCATTCATGTTTGGGAGAGAGACACGCTCCACTTTTTCATTAGAATACTCTTGTGCTTCACTTATACTTGTTGAGTATTCCTGTCTAGTTGCTGTTATTGCTGTTAGCTCTCAGTTTTTCATGTATCTCTTGTTAGAGCTTTCAGTTTCTTTTGAAGAAAGTACTCTCTTGCTTCACTTATATCTGTTTGGAGAGTTGTCAAATAAGTTGATTGGTGTTTGGTTGGACCAGAAAAATGCTATGCATGTGGTAGTGGTATAAAATGCTTACATGAATCTTTTTAGATCGTTGTCTTGAGTAATTTGATGCTTGCCAATTGTTTTGAGCTGTCAAGTAATTAATGTTTAAGCTTGTGCATCATGTAAGTAATGGCTATTAATGAAGAACTACTATAAGGATTTTCTGCTATAATAATCTGTTGCATAATTGGAAGTCCATAGTAGTCTAGATAATTTTTGGATGAAGGCTATGTGTTAACAAGGAAGACAGTGGGAGTCTATGGTTCGTCAAACCTTGTGTTTTATGTACACTCTTGCTATTCCAGTTGATAATGATGTTTGCTTATAATAACCTTGCTAGCCTAAACTCTGTACTAAGAGGGAATGCTTCTTGTACATCCAAAACCTTGAGCCAAATCCATGCCACCTGTGTCCACCATACCTACCTATTATGTGGTGTTTTCACCATTCCAAGTAAATTTCTTCATGTGCTATCTACTAACTACTCAAAACTGTTACATTTCCTTTTTGTGTCACTACTTGAAAAGCTCATAAGGACGTAGTAGTGAGATTTGTCATCTTCCATGCTAATTAATTTACAAGGATTGGCAGCTTCATCTGCTTCTCCACCTTTTATTTTGCATTAAAGAGCTGGTTAGTCCACCCTATAAATAAATAAATAGACACTCCTCCATGGTGAATGTTGGTGGGCACCCGAGGATTCGGTTAGCCATGGTTTGTGGAAAGTAAATGGTTGGGAGGAGTGTCACCAATAAGTGCTTGTTACAAGTGCAGTCCTAAAAACTCTCGGAACCGCTCTAAAAGTTAGTTAGCCATGGAAGATGACAAGTACCTGCTATTTGATTTGTTGACACCTGTATACACCATTACCTTACAAAACAATATTTTATGCTCTCTATATGCCTTCGGGAACTACAGCTCTAGCACATGATGTTAATCCCTGCTTCCCTCTGCGAAGGGCCATTCTTTTACTTTTATGTTGAGTCAGTTTTCCCACTTCTTTCTGTCTACTTAAGCAAACATCATTGTCAACTCCAGTATAACAGTTTTTACATAACTTTGTGTTTGGTTGATCATATTCTTTGCATTGACATTATCTATATGATATACATGTTGAAAGTTGAAGCAAAAGCTGAAGCTATTATCTTCCTTTGTGTTGATACAAACACTTTCATGTTGAGAATTATTGCTGCTGTGAACTAACTATTATGTTAGACTATTATATCTCTAAATGTTTTATAGTGTTATTCATGAAAGTTTGCACTTGTGTGATCACTTATGTTTACTCTTTATTTACTTGCTTGCAAACTATAGACCATTGGCTTGGATCACTTCATTCAGATCATGTGCATTACATTGTTATTTGATCAAAGATTGTGTTGGTAGCATGTCACTTCAAAAATTATCTGTTTTTATCGTTTACCTACTCGAGGACGAGCAGGAACTAAGCTTGGGGATGCTTGATACGTCTCAAACGTATCTATAATTTTTGATGTTCCATGCTGTTATTATATCAATTGCTACATGTTTTGGTTACACTTTATATCATTTTTATGCATTTTCTGGGACTAACCTATTAACAAGATGCCACAGTGCCAGTTCCCTGTTTTCTGCTGTTTTTGGTTTCAGAAAATCTATTAAGGAAATATTCTCGGAATTGGACGAAACAAAAGACATCGTCAATAATATCACGAGGAGATCACGGAGTCCAAAGGGGAGTCGGAGCAGACCCACCAGGGGGCCACGCCACACTAGGGCGCGGCCCAGGGTGGGCCCGCGCCCCCCTATGGCGTGGTGGCCCCCCTCGGCCACCGACGCCGCCTCTTCGCCTATATATTCTCCGCGACGCGAAAACCCTATTACGGTCGATCATATTCCACGAAAAGTTCCGTCGCGGCCGTCATCGTCAATCTCAGATCGGAGGAGTTCTGAAGCTCTTCCCGGCACCCTGCCGGAGGGGAGATCATCACCGGAGGGCTCTACATCACCATGCCTGCCTCCGGAGTGATGCGTGAGTAGTCCACCCCTGGACTACGGGTCCATAGCAGTAGCTAGATGGTTGTCTCTCTACCTTGTGCCTCCATGTTTAGATCTTGTGAGCTGCCTAACATGATCAAGATCATCTTATTGTAATGCTAGATGTTGTGTTTGCTGGGATCCGATGAATATTGATACCATGTTTATTCAAGTTGTTTATCTATGTGCTCTTGATCTTGCATGCTCTCCGTTGCTAGTAGATGCTTTGGCCAAGTAGATGCTTGTGACTCCAAGAGGGGGTATTTATGCTCGATAGTGGGTTCAGTCTCTAGATATCTGGATCAGTGACAGAAAGGTCTAAGATGGTAGATGTGCTGTTGCTACTAGGGATAAAACATTGGTGCAGTGTCCAAGGGCACTTGTATTGATTACATTACACACTTTACTTCATGCAATAATCTGTTGTTAGCAACTTAATACTGAACAGGATGCGGATGCTGCCTTGAAGGTGGATTATTTAGGCATAGATGCGGTTGGAATAACGGTCTATGTACTTTGTTGTAATGCCCAACTAGATTTCATAGTAGACATCTTGGCATGTATTGCATTGTTATGCCCTCTCTATTTGTCAATTGCCCAGCTGTAATTTGTTTACCCAACATGCTAGTTATCTGTTCTGAGAGAGACACCACTAGTGAACTGTGGACCCTGGTCCAATTTCCTCATACTGTTTACACAACCTGCTGCAATCATCTGTTTCCTGTTACTTGCTGTTTTTCCTGCTGTTTTCCACACCATACGTTTAACTCTTTGTTTCTGCAAGACCGGAGAGATTGACAACCTCTCTGTTTCGTGTTGGGCAAAGTTCTGGTTTGTGTCTGTGCAGATTCCACGTTGGTGCAAGCTCCCTAGCGCCAGGGGGAGTCAACATCAACAACCTTCCGATAGATCGTCAAGTCCTACTGGATTGATAACCTTGGGTAGATTTCTCAAGGGAAAACTTCTGCTGTCTACATCATAACCTTCCTCTTGGGGTTCACCAACACGTAGCCATCAAGCTGTTTTCTGGCGCCGTTGCCGGGGAAGTACTCATCATCATCATCCTCAAATACTCTCCCGTCAACCAGGCACCACCTATTTTTCCCGACACGTTCCAGAAGTCCGAAGAGGAGACGAAGGGGGCAGCAGGGCGCCCTCCCAACATGGCGGCGCGGGTGGGCCCCCTGCCGCGCCACCCTATGGGGAGCGGGCCCCGCGCCTCCACCGACGTCGCCCCTTCGCCTATTTATTCCTCCAGACGCGAAAACCCTAAAACACCGATCATATTCCAGAAGAACTCCCGGAGCGCCGCCGCCATCGAAACCTAGTTTCGGGGGTCAGAAGGTCCTGTTCCGGCACCTTGCCGGGACGGGGATTGACCCCCGGAGCCTTCTCCATCGACGTCACCGCCTCCATCATGCTCCGTGAGTAGTTCCCCCATGGACTACGGGTTCTAGCTGTAGCTAGTTGGTACTCTCTCTCCCATGTACTTCAATACAATGATCTCATGAGCTGCCTTACATGATTGAGATCCATATGATGTAATTGGTGTTGTGTTTGTTGGGATCCGATAAATTGTGGAATTGTGATCAGATTGTTCATCATATTATCATACTATTGTTTATTTAAGATCTTGCATGCTCTCCGGTACTTGTGGTTACCCTGATCAAGTAGTTGCTATATCTCCAAGAGGGAGTATTTATGCTAGATAGTGGGTTCAGTCTCCATTTAATCTGGGAGTGACAGCAACCTCTAAGGTTGTGGATGTGTTGTTGCCACTAGGGGTAAAACAGCGATGCTTTGTCTAAGGATAATTGTGTTGTTTACATTATGCACCATACTTAATGCAATTGTCTGTTGCTTGCAACTTAATACTGGAAGGGGTGCGGATGCTAACCTGAAGGTGGACTATTTAGGCACAGATGCATGCTGGATAGCGGTCTGTGTACCTTGTCGTAATGCCCAATTAAATACTACAGTAAACTTTATCTTATCATAGCATGCATTGTCATGCCCTCACAATTATCAATTGCCCAACTGTAATTTGTTCACCCAACACTGTTATTTGTTTTGGAGAGTTACCACTAGTGTAGATAGCTGGGAACCCCGGTCCATTTTCATCATCATACTCTCTGGTCCTATATGTCATTAGAAGTAGTATCAACTATTTTCTGGTGCCATTGCCTCCGTGTTACTGCTACTGCTGCTGTGTTACTATATGCTCTCATATTACTGCTGCTTTCACATCACCCCTGTTACTAGTGCTTTTCCAGGTGCAGCTGAATTGACAACTCAGTTGTTAAGGCTTATAAGTATTCTTTGTCTCCCCTTGTGTCGAATCAATAAATTTGGGTTTTACTTCCCTCGAAGACTGTTGCGATCCCCTATACTTGTGGGTTATCAAGACTATTTTCTGGCGCCGTTGCCGGGGAGCATAGCTCTACTCATAAGTTCACCTGGGGAGTACACTCTACCTCTCTCTCTGTTTTTATTTTATTTTGTCTTGTCTAGTTTACTTTGTCTAGTTTATTTGTGCTTAGTTTATTTCTGTTAGTTTTTTTGCTTAGTTTACTTTTGTTAGTTTATTTTTTGTTGTTTTTTTTCTTATATACCCGAAAATCCATAAAAATTTGAAAAACCGAAAATCTAAAAACTGTTGTTATGGAAGAACACAACCTATATGGAGCTTAAAGAATTATATATGAAGTATAGAGAATCAAAAAGGGTGAAGTCATGAGTGCGTGTTAGAAAAGTTGAATACAATTGCTAAAATTTTGCTTAAACGCCATGATATAAATTGTTGCTCTAAACAGGATACTAAACATCTTAAATTCCAATGTGGCTTTAGTGAAGAAGTTTTAATTGTGAACTATCATTGGAATAACTATATTTCTGGGCGAAGAAGTAGAACAATTTGTTTTATTTATGGGAGCCTCTGAATAGAATCTTTCATGGCTAAAAATTATGAAACTTGTATTGCTTGTAAGGACCTTAAAGATTATGTCTCTTCTATCCTTGATTATTGCATAGAAATTACAGCAATAATCTTATATCATTGATTATAAAGAGAGACTCATTCATGCACAAGAATGCACTCACAATTTGCAGGAACCTGAAGAAGAAATTGCTGAAGCTGAAAGCTCATTAGATGAAAAAGAGGAGGAGAGTGATGAACAAAAGGAGGAAGAATGGATTAGCTACCCATGCCTACCTTCTAATGAGAGTAACTCTTCATCTCTTACATTATTTGATTGCCCTCCATGCTTACCAAGGAGGATGAATGTTATGTTCCTGTTGATTCTCTTGAAATTTTCCTATGAGTAAAACTTGTGAAATAATTATGCTACTGTTATTATGATAATCCATGCTATTTCGAAAATCTTATGATAATCCTTTATTTGTGGCTGATATCGAAATGCATGGTACTAAAGAGTTTTGCTTAGAAAATGTTTATGATAAAGCTCTAGATGATGGTCCTATGTTACTTGATAATATTAATTGTACTACTAATGAAAATGGGATTGGAGAGTCTTGACTTTATCTAGATCCCATATTTTGAGATGATCAATCATCTTGTTATAAAATTGTTAAAAGTGGGTTCGAAATTTTAATCCCACTATTTGAGCTTGATAAAAATATGTGTTTGTAGATCATGAAAAGCATGCTTTATGTGATAGTTATATTGTTGAGTTTATTCATGATGCTACTGAAAATTATTATGAGAGAGGAAAATATGGTTGTAGAAATTTTCATGGTACTAAAACACCTCTCTATATGCTGAAACTTTTGAAGTTACTCTTGTTTTATCTTCCTATGCTTGTCACTTTGTTCTTTGAATTTATTTGTGTACAAGATTCCTATGCATAGGAAGTGGGTTAGACTTAAATGTGTTTTGAATTTGCTTCTTGATGCTCCTTTTGCTTCATTTTCTATTTTCATGAGAGCATCATTAAAACTATCAAGCCTAGCTAAAAGGCATTAAAGAAAAGCGCTCTTGGGAGACAACCCATGTTTTATTTCTGAAATTTTTCTTTGCTTTTTGAGTCAAGGAGCTTGCTTACTTCTGTAACAACTCCTTTGTATCTTTACTTTTTCGAATTGTTGTGCCAAGAAGAGCTCTAATGATTAGATGATGCTAGATTTGGATTTCTGCGCAGGGACAGATTTTTCTGTCCACGTTTTGAGCTTACCCTCCAGAAAAATTGAAAAATTCTGAAAAAATCACGCATGATCCTTATATGTACGCATCTTTCATTAGTTTCACTTTTTCCGATTTGAGCAACGGAAGTACCTCGAAAAAATTCGTCTTTACTGGCTGTTCTGTTTTGACAGATTCTGTCTCTGTTTTTTGCATTGTCTCTTGTGGACTTTAAGTAAGGCTTTCTAGACGTGGAGGGCTGTAGCTAATGTTTTATTGAGTTTGCAATGTGTCACAACAGAACCAAAGTGGATTAATGTTTTTGAGTACTAACCCCTCTAATGAAGTTTATGAGAAGTTTGGTGTGGCAGAAGTTTTCAAGGGTCAAGAGAGAAGGATGATATAATGTGATCAAGAAGAGTGAAGAGCCTAAGCTTGGGGATGCCCCCGTGGGTCACCCAAGCATATTTCAAGAAGACTCAAGCATCTAAGCTTGGGGATGCCCAAGGCATCCCCTTCTTCATCAACAACTTATCAGGTCATCTCTAGTGAAACTATATTTTAATTCTTTCACATCATATGTGCTGTTCTTGGAGCGTCTGTGCTTTTATTTTAGTTTGTTATTTTTATTCTCTGATCATATCAATGTTGGATCCTATCTATCTTGTTTGGGAGAGAGACACGCTCCGCTTTTTCATTTGAATACTCCTATTCTTCACTTATATTGTTGAGTATTCATTTTCGCACTGTTTAGCTTCTAGCTCTTGGTTTTCATGTATCTCTTGTTCAGAGCTATTAGTTATTTTATAGAAAGTACTCTCTTACTTCACTTATATTTGTTTGGAGAGTTGCTTGGTTGATGTGTTGGTTCAGAAATTTGCATGTGGTAGTGGTATAATGAAAAACTTGCATAATCTTGTAGATCATTGAACTTTGATAACTGATTCTTTGCAAACGTTTTGAGGTATTTAGATGGTAAAGCTTGCTGGTTAATTAAGTTAAAATCATTAGTGGATTGTTGTCTTTAAGCTTGTACCGTACTACAAACTCTACTAAAATTGTTGAAGGTGTAGTTGGACTTGATAGCTTTCCATGTCTAAAGTTCATTGTAATAACTAAGTTGTGCTGAAGGTCGAGGGATCTAACGGGGTACTTGTGCCGCCGTGAACGGCCCTTCTTGGAGTGAATTTTAATCATGCTCTTAATGTTGAACCTGCTAGTTGTTTGCAATAAACTTGTGAGTTCTTTTTGACTAATGTTAAGCTACGGTTTTTGGCACTTCCACCATCCAAATTTGCTAGCCTCTTCGGTGCTGTGCATTGCCTTCTGCTCACATTGAGAGTTGTGCATACTTCGCCAGTACATCCAACCCGTGGGAGGACTTCTCTTGTTCTCCTACACATAAGCCTATACATCTTCCTCAAAACAGCCACCATACCTCTACCACAGCATTTCCATAGCTGTTCCGAGATATATTGCCATGCAACTTCCATCTTACATTACATGACTTGTTGTCATTTATCACTTATATATTGCTTTGCATGATTCTATACAGCTGATGTGTGGTTTACCCATGTTACGCTAGATCATTGCATATCCTGCTACACTGGCAGAGGCATACAGTTTCATACATCATGTTTGTTCATTATGAGTTATTGTACCAAAAAGTGTGTTGTCATATTAGAATGTTGCCCCTAAAAGTGAAAAGAGCATGAGGCCATCGAAAAGAGAAACAGAAAAAAAAAAAAAAAATAGAAAAAAAGGAAAAAAAAAAAAAAAAAGGGGGCAACATTACTATCCACACTTGTGCTCATGTTTCAGCACCTGCAGTATTCATAGTCATCATTTGTGCTCATGTTTAGCACCTATACTCCATGTGAGAGAGTTTTCATGTTTACTAGTATAACTATGTGGGGAATTTACACTATAGAACTTGGGTTGTATATTCCAATGATGAGCTTCCTCAAAAGTGCTCTAGGTCTTCGTGAGCAACCAAGTTGGATGCACTGTGGGGACCCCGGACTAGCTGTCCGAAATACCGATTATGCTTAACACAACGATCCCGTGATCAGTTGTCGTTGCACATAATCCGAATTGGATTCCAAAGTTTACATCCATTACAATACCGAATAAAAAGTCTTACATAAATGGTCATTTAGACCAAGTCTTACATAGGTGCCTTCATGGGCCAAACCAAAATATCAGCGGAAGCTACGGCGTAGTAGACATCATATTCTAACGATGACAACCCGACAGGCAGCTGACTTGTGGAGATCCTTAGTTTGCGTAGAAGTCGCCATACTCCTGCTCGGCGTAGTGCTCCTCCTCGTAGTCTGGCTAGGACAATAGCCAGGGACGAAACCAATATGAGTACATTTGAATGTACTCGCAAGTTACCCCAACATGAGTATGCACTAGTTTTATTTTATTTTCATACTTTTATTTATTTAAAACATCTCTATATCTTTATTGAAAAAGGTAAGAAGAGTTTTATAACTATCTTTAAAAGAAGTCACCATTTTATCTGTTTCTCCAAAACTCCTCCTTTTTCCGACCATAGCCCGTCATGGTCCACTTCCTCCATCTACCTCATACCGATCCGTTGGTATAGGTGTAAGGAACAATCTCCACTTCATTTTCTTTTAAAACTCAAAGTCTTTCAAAAACTTGCACATGGTCTTAGGACAGCCTCCCAATTGTCCATATCCGAGGACTCGGCTATTCGAATAGTTTTAACCCTCTGCAGAGGTAGCACGCTTTTAGCCCACATCCATCCGGCAACTCATCGTGTCTGCCATGTCTCGACATACCAGGTGTATGCGAAGTAAGCCGCCGGCCATAGCCTCTTATTTGCTCATGCTAGTATAGGATCCTTCCCATATGACACTTTCCATCAACACCCAGTCCAGTTTCCCGTCAGAAACCCTAAGTGTGAGGACTCATAGTTTTGTCCGGCGGTTTATGGTGGAACCTTCTATCCTCCCCACCAACTTGTGTGAGGACCCGGGTCAGGGGGTAGGTCCTCGGACCATCCCCTCATGCATAACGGAGTCATCTCCGTCGATGAGGTATCCCATACTAATAAGAGCAAACTACATGACTACGCCTTTTCCCATATGTGGTAAATGTGGTCGCACAGGGTAAGATTGGTCGTCATAGTACTAGGACACTGTGCATTTTTCATAAACATCCCATTCTCCATTTCTCCATTTCAACACCGACATCTCGGTATTCCATAATCACACAAGTATTTTCCAAGGAGTTTTGAATAAACAACATTGTTTCCCACCTATAGTTTTATACAAACTACCTTATACTTCTACATAGGGTGGCAAAATAATATTCCTATACTTTTTGAAAAGGTTTTGTAAACCAATGCCTTAAGAGTAAATCATTTGATCAAAGTATATGCATATGTATTTAGGTGCAAGCTCAGAGAGTAGCTTGCCTTGCTCGGCAAAGTGACCTTGGTCTTGATCTTCAGGTTCAGCAAACTCTCCTTCCTCGATAAATCCGACAACGTTCTCGTTTAATTAATAAGCAAACAAATACAACCAATCACTAAACTACTCAAGCAATCATCTCAACATAACAATAATAAACATCACAAATAGCTACTGCACACATCAAACAATACAATTTGGTTTCAATTTAATTGAATAAACAATATTTAATTACTTCTAAATTATGGCAGAAACTTGTTGAACATGTTTAATTCCACAACTTGAGTTCTGTTGGTCACAAAAATACAAACTAAATTCTATGGAAAGCTACTGATGTGTAGAAGACAACACAATTTGTTTGGATCTTGGAGTTACCAAACTCCCTACACATTTGTTTGAATCCAGAAGCTTAATAACCAAGTTTTAGCTACCAATTAAGTTCTTTGATCCTAAAATTAAATCCTTTTAGGGGTAACTAAACATGACTAAATGTGACCTAACAAAATTGGTCCTAAATCATTTGGGTTAACCATTTAAACATATTTAAATGTTTGAGTGCAGAAGGGTGTTCAAACTTCAACTTCATACTAAACAATTAATATGCACAAATAATTCTACCAAAATTAGGGAAGCTAATACAAGGCAGTACTAAGCTAAAAAATTGGTTTGGAATTATTTGGACTAACAGAGTATCAGAAACAAACAAGTTTAGAATTTAAACCTTCTGTAGTATTTTTAATAATACTTTTATCTATTTAATTAAATGACATGAGACCACTTGGTTGGTTAAAATTTTCATAAGCTTTCCAGAACAATTGAGTTTGATTTATTTGGATTCCTAAATCTCAAGATATTGAATTTCAAAGTTGGATCCAGTACTGACTTTAACAGAGAAGTTTAAATTCAAATTTAATTGTTCTCTGGATAATGTTGAAAGCTATGACAGGTGGGGCCTACATGTCAGCGACACAGTGCGGTGGAAATTAATAAAATCCTGACGAGCGGGGCCCGCCCGTCAGTCTCTCTCTCTCTTTCTTTAACCGAAGCGGTACGCGCCGTTGGATCGAGATCCAACGGCCACGATCAAAGGCATCGGCGGCGACCTAAAATCGGCGGCGCTGCGCGCCGGCGACGGCGAGGTGGAAGGATCTCTCACCTAGGGGCTCGGGAGGTCGCGGAGATGATGCAGATCGACGGCGGCGGCGTGTGGGAAGCTCCTGGCTGAGTTGCACTTGCTGGGGTGGGCTGGTTCGTCGGCGGCGAGCTCTCGATCTTCCACGGCCACGGGCAGCAACTCCGGCGAGGCTTCACGGCGCGTCTGTGCACGAATAAGATGGCAAAAAGGGCTTGGGTGAGTGCGGGGAGAGAAAGCAACACGGTGCAGGGGTTTGGGAAGGAAATGGGGCAGCCCAACGGCGTGGCCACGGTCGCCTTCTACCTCGGACACGGCGAGGTCGCAGGCAGCGGCACGCCCTCCTGGCGGGGCACAGAGGGGAGTGGAGTGGGTGTGGTGCGGTGTGGTGTCTGTGGCGAGGCGTGGGGTGGTTAAATAGGGCAGGGCCGGCGTATCGTGGACGGAGCGCATGGACAGCGTCCATGGCGCCTCCGGCGGGAGATTTTCCCGATTCCTCGGCGACGCGTGCAAGCAGCGCAAGGAAGAGGGGTCTGGGGGGTCCGGGAGCGAGCTGGGAGCAGCTGTGGCGACGGATGCGTGTCGAGGTGCAGCGGGTGGGGCGAATTTGGCCGGCGCCGTCCGTTCTCTCCACGGCGAGCAACGGGGGACAGTGGCCGCGTCGGGGCGAGAGAGGTGCTCGAGTGCCCGCAGAGGCTGCAGAGGCAACGAGCGTGGACGAACGCGAGCAAGGGGGGCCCTGGGGGGCCTGGGAGCGGCGACGACGACCATGGCGACACGGCGACGGTGACGGGGAGCTAGGGGTAGGAGACGACGGCATTTTGCAGAACGCCCCCTGGACTTTTTTTCCATTTACAACTAGGTCCTTCTCTGCTTCTTTTACTTCTTTTCATTTCCAGCAGCATTTTCTGGAATTTATTTGGGTACTTAAACAATTTAGAAAAATTCACAAATATTTGTGAGGCTTCCACATAGCATGTAGTAGCTCCACAAAATTTGGCATTTCAAAATAAAATGTTTTGAATCATTTTTGTTCATAGGGTTTTAATTATGGAATTTTGTTTTATTTCAATTTGATTTACTTTAGAATTTTAAAACTAGTTCAAAATATGAGTTGAGAGAGAAAAGTAGTAAGGATAAAAATGGGAGTGTTTACATTACCACTCCACTGAATTTTATTGTGAAGGAAAACAACTTCTCACTTGGAGAATTTCATGTGACACTTGTCACATTATTTTTTGTTTCAACTTTCATTTTATTCCTCTTCTTTTCTTCATGTTTTTCTTTAGAGCAAGCAACACACATTTAGCAAGAAAGAAACAACACAAGCAACAATATGAGATCAACACATATAATTAAGCAAAAGTTTTTGTTGGCTCTCATTTTTGGAATAATAATACTGATTAATATTTTTGGGATGTTACAATCCTTCCCCCCTTAGAGTAAATCTCGTCCCGAGATTTGCTAGGCCTGGGTACTAAAGAGGTCTGGAAATTCTCTTGAAGATAATCTTCGCGTTCCCAAGTTGCTTCTTCTTCAGTGGTTAGTCCACTGGACTTTGTAAAACTTGATCGCACGTCTTGGGTAACACGAACATCTTCTTCGAGAATTTTGAGGGGTCTCTCACGATAAGTCAGGTCTTGGTTCAGGTCGATGGAGAGGTGGTCGATGTTTTTGAAAACATCAGCTGGTCAGGAACTTCGAGACACTTCCGGAGCAAGGAAATGTGGAAGACATCATGATAATCTCCTAACTCCGGGGCAATTCCAGCTGATAGGATACTTCTCCTCGACGAGCAATGACCTTGAAGGGTCCAATATACCTTGGCGCTAATTTTCCTTTGACATGGAAACGCTGCATTCCTTTGAGGGGTGTCACTCGGAGATAAACATGATCTCCGACACTGAAAGTGAGATCACGGCGCTTGGTGTCAGCGTAACTCTTCTGACGGGATTGGGCAGTTTTGAGGCGTTCACGAATAAGCTGAACTTGCTCTTCAGCTTCACGGAGGGTATCGGTCCAAACAATTTGCCTTCTCCGGTATCGGACCAATTCAGGGGTGTACGACACTTCTTGCCGTAAAGGGCTTCAAAAGGGGCCATTTGCAGACTGGACTGATAACTGTTGTTGTACGAGAACTCTGCAAACGGAAGACAATCTTCCCACTTGGAACCATAGGATAGAACACATGCGCGAAGCATGTCCTCCAATATCTGGTTCACTCGCTCAGTTTGGCCATCGGTCTGGGGATGATAAGCTGTGCTAAATGCTAACTTGGTTCCGAGGGCTTCATGAAGGGATTTCCAGAATCTTGAGGTGAATTGCGTGCCTCTATCAGATACAATCTTCTTAGGCACACCATGCAGGCTTACTATTCTGGAAATATACAAGTCTGCTAACTGGGCTCCATTGTGAGTGGTCTTGACGGGTAAAAATGAGCAACCTTGGTCAGTCGATCAACGATGACCCAGATTGAATCATGGCCTCGGTTGGATCTTGGAAGTCCGGTAATAAAATCCATTCCAATCTCATCCCACTTCCACTCGGGAATTTTCAAAGGTTGAAGCAATCCAGCGGGCGCTGATGTTCAGCCTTGACTCGCTGACAGATATCACACTTGGCTACGAAAGAACCAATCTCTCGTTCATTCCATGCCACCAAAATCTTTCTCGAAGGTCTTGGTACATTTTGGTTCCGCCGGGGTGGATTGAATAAGGGGTCTCATGGGCCTCCTTTAGGATTAACTCCTTAAGTTCCGTGACATTGGGCACACAGATACGGTCATTGAATTTCAGCACTCCTTCAGCATCTTCGGTAAAACCGGGTGCTTTGCCGAGGGAAATTTCTTCCTAATTCCTTCAATGCTTTCATGATCCTTTTGGGCTTCTTTGATTTGATCCATCAGGGTTGGGGTTAACTCTAAATTGGCGAGATAACCATGGCTAACAAGTTCTAGTCCAAAGTCTTCGAACTCTTTGAACAAGGCTGGCTGTTCGGCTTGGATCAGGGCATTCAGGGTGCAAGGTTTGCGACTAAGGGCATCGGCAACTACATTAGCCTTTCCAGGGTGATAATGGATTCCAATATCATAATCCTTGATTAATTCCATCCATCTCCTCTGTCGCAGGTTCAATCTTCTGGGTGAAAATATACTTCAAGCTTTTGTGATCTGTATAGACCTCGCAGCGATGTCCCGCAAGATAGGGACGCCACGTTTTAGAGCAAGACAACAGCAGCTAACTCCAAGTCATGGGTTGGGTAATTCTCTTCATGCGGTCGCAACTGCCGGGACAGGTACGACACAACTTTGCCTTCTTGCATCAGAACGCAACCAAGTCCGAGGCGTGATGCATCGCAATACACGTCGAAACTCTGGTGACGTCTGGCATAATCAAAATTGGGGAGGTTAGTCTCTTCTTCAGTTCTTGGAAACTATCTCACATTCTGAGTCCATTCAAATTTCTTGTCCTTCTTCAACAGTTGGGTCATGGGTTTGGCTATACTGGAAAATCCTTCAACGAACTTGCGGTAATAACCAAGAGTCCGAGAAAGCTTCGGATTTCGTCACACTGGTTGGGGATAACCAGTCAACAATGGCTTGGATCTTCTCGGGTCAACAGAAATTCCTCCGGCAGATACAATGTCCGAGAAATGCCACTTACTGAGCCAAAACTCACACTTGCTAAGCTTGGCATACAGCTGGTGCTCTCGGAGGGTCTCCAAAACTAGACGCAGGTGTTCAGCATGCTCTTCTTCGGTCTTGGAATAAATAAGGATGTCATCAAGGAAAACTACCACGAACTTGTCGAGGTACTCCATGAAAATCTTGTTCATGAGATTCATGAAATAGGCTGGGGCATTGGTCAGACCAAAGGACATCACGGTGTATTCAAACAAACCGTAACGGTGGTGAAGGCGGTCTTGGGAATATCTTCTCTCGATCTTCAACTGATGGTAACCTGTCCGAAGATCGATCTTGGAAAAGACTCGGGCTCCGTTCATTTGATCGAACAGATCCTCGATCTTGGGAAGAGGGTACTTGTTTTTAATGGTCACGTCATTCAGCTTGCGATAATCCACACACAGGCGTGTGGTACCGTCTCTCTTGTCCACAAAAATAATGGGTGATCCCCAAGGTGAAGCGCTTGGGCGAACAAGTCCTTTGCTGAGCATATCCCAATTGCTTCTTCAACTCAACCAGTTCTTCCGGATTCATCCGATAAGGTCTTTGGGATATAGGGCGGTTCCTGGATAGCTCAATTATGAACTCAATTTCCCGGTCTGGCGCATACCAGGCAATTCTTCGGGAAAACATCCTTGAACAGTGAACACACGGATCTCATCTAGGGCATCGAGCTATGCTCTCATGGCAGCCTGGGTGAGATGACTAGTTTCAGACACATACTCCACTTCTACTTCTTTGTCGTGGTGGATACAGCTCTTCTGGCACAGTCAATTCGACCATGGTACTTGGCTAACCAATCATACCGAGTATAACATCGATGCCTTGGGTTCCCAGAACAATTAAGTTAAACTGGAAACTTTTCTCCTTTGATCTCAAGGGGTACATCGGAGCAAAACATCTTGGTTCTACGGTGGATTCTGGGATTTTGGATGACCATGGGTTTGGGTAAGAGGCCTCACTAAAACCTCCCTTAGCAACAAATCTTGGGTAACAAATGAATGGGTAGCA